>VZRF01002627.1:646788-761773 GCA_013396875.1 Vireo altiloquus | reverse complement strand
TCTCCTCTCCTCTCCTCTCCTCTCCTCTCCTCTCATGTCCTTAAGCCCTTTAACCATCTCATGATCCTTTTGTTACATTTGCATTATCTCACTTGTACTACAGAGACCAAAGATGGATGGAGTGCTCCGGATGAGGCCTCATGAAGGATAACAATATGACATGGAACAATTTATTACTGTGCTTACATCCACAAAGTAGTGTTAGACATGAGGTTCTGGAGCAGAATCAATACCACTGGAACTCACTATCAAAAATAGTAAATAATCACAATGAAAGGACCCTGAAATTGAAAGTTCATCCAAACTCTCCAAGGATGAAAAAATCTTCATTTAAAATGTCAGAAATAATCAGTGATTCACAAACCAAACACAAAAATGTTTTAAACTAATCTAAATTTTGTTTTGGTGACTCCTATTCAACTATCTGTGAGGAAAAAGAAAGAATTTGTCTTCTAGACTCCAGGCTCAGTCTGCAAAATCTATTCAATAGGAAACATAGGCAAAATATGAAAAAGAAATTAGCAAAGGGCAATGGAGAGGAACAGTCTCTTCTTCTGAAATACATATTAGAGGAGTTTTGAGCAGAAAATTGCTCTGTCAGAAATTAACCTGGAGCCCCACAAAGCCGTTCCTTAAAACATTGTTTTTTAGTTTGGGATAACAATTCAAGTACCCTTACTAGGAGTGACATAAAAATGAACCATGTCAGAATAAATGGCAGTGATGAGGTTCACCTGATAAGCAAGAGGCTGAGCAAACCATATGTTTACACATAGCTTCACAACACTATGGACATTTAAAGTCTCTGACATCTATGTATTTAGAAAAAAACAGACCTAAATTTCACAGAATGTTCAAAAAGAAGAATATCATGGTGATATCAGTACACATTGCAACAGGCCAGCTGGCCTTTGTCTCTTCCTTTCTTGCTCCTGTCTCATTGTCCATTGATAGCGTAGCATTTCAAAGGAATTGTTTTAATTCAAATGCTTGAAAAAATAAATAGATGTTCCCTGGCCATGACCCACCAGCAGAATTCTAATTTCCAAAAACGCATCTACAAATACATCCTTTTTGTATATTTGAAAAATTACTAGACTCTAATACTTCTTGAGAGACAACTGACAGCAAGCACTGAAGCTTAAAGTGATGTGACAAACATGGCAGCACACTGTGGTAAAACAATTGAAGCTTGTAATTAATTTCTATCTTTAAATTCCCATCAGTAATGCTTTGTTGGAAGACTCTGACAGGGTGGAGCTATCAAGAGGGAGATTTTCAGTTGCAAAGGTTACAATACTGTTTGCATATTTACTTTGGGGACCACCAGATAATGATTCAGAACAATAAGCAAGGAATACACAGAACAGTGCATTTAATGAAATCTCCACAGTATTAGTATTCTTTATGAAATATATTTAATATTATGGAGGCAAGAATCACATTTGTGTTTCAAGTCAATGGAAGGAGGGAAAAACACCTTGTAACATTCAATTCAGACACATAGAAAGAAACCATAAATAAGCCACTGTAAACATTGTTCTAGGGATTTCCTTCATGAATCTCATCAGGCTGCAACAAGGCTCAAGTGAAAACACTGAAAAAGGAGGCGAATATACTGACAGACACAGAATTTCAATTTAGTTTTGATTCCACAAGAGGCCAGCTATGAAGGATTCCCAATGTGATTTTCCTCTGAACACAATCCTGCTCCCTACCCTTTATAACAATAGGGAAGAATGTGAAGTCAACATCTTGTTCCAGGTGTCAAATCTCCCATGGAAATGCCAAGCAAAAGGCACTAATCAAGTAAAAAAATACATTCTATTTTCTTATTAGAAATATTTGGGTTGCAATTTCTTATTTATTTTAAAAGTGAATTTTAAATTCTTAATGTGAAGGAACGTCATATGTTTACATACATATACATATGTTTGTGTGTTTATATACAGGTATATCTAAATGTATAAACTTTTAAAAAAATGCAAATACCCACCTAGAAGTTCGTTTTATTTGTTCAAAACTGAAGATGTGAGGAAATAGTTTAAGTTTCCATCTACTGTTTTTTGCTTGTTTTCTTTTTTTTTCAGTCTTTTGAGCTGTTTTGATCCTTAGGCATTTTTGTGTTGCATGTTTTCATCTGTGCTGATAGAGGTTTTAGAACTGGTGTAATGATGGCTGCCTATAAAACACAAGAGGAGTTACAGTAGCCAAGATTTAACAATAGGAAAATCCAGTTCTGTATATGTGGTTTTTCTGGGAAGGAAACCCAGTGCAGACTTTCTCAAGTAAAGTAGTGACATACAAGATAGCTTAATGGAGCCTACAAGCCCAAATGAGTCTTTTGCTAGTATTACTAATTTTTCGCCATTGTGCATAAAGGTAATTTGAACAACAAGCTCTTACTCAAACACTGGTTAAAGCAGGTTGGGCAAACTTTACAGCTGAACTCTTGTACCACAAAATTGTTCATGCAGGATCTCCCCTACTCTGGTACATGGTACCCTCCATATTGTTACCCATTTACATTTTGGAATATCTAAGATTACTTGCTTCTACATTTCTGTTGGAAGGTTTCTTAGAATGGCATTATCCATTACTCCCTCTCCCTATTTTCCATCAAGGCATATGTTTATGCAATATGTTCTTGAGCACCATCTACTGGTACTGTTTCCACATCTGAAATGTATACAGTCCTAAAGCAAGCTTATAATATTTCCTCTGGACTCAGTAATCTGGTTTTCAGCAACCTTGGTACAATGGAGTAATGTGGAATTTATGCAAGTGATCTGGTCTGATACTGAAAAGAATGCTAATCTTAGCTGGAGAGTGGGGAGAGATAATATTTCCTAATACATTCCTAACTGTTACAATAAGGGAAAAGCTTACAATTAGCATCTCTTTATCCATCTCCTGAAATATAGTAGAATTCGTCTTCTATTTAAGATACCTGTGTAGCCAAAAATGAACTGCAATTTACGGGTTATATTATTAAGGACACCTACAGCTTCATTTCAAATAGGTATAGTTTAGTTCAGGGAAATAAATATTAAATACTTTTCCAACTGTGAAGGAAATTATTATGCCAGATTTATAGCAAGAGAAGTGATATGCTTGTAAAAAATGCTGATCTTAACCTGTTGACAAGTCTGGTTAAAATGTGCTTTTAGTATAACAGTCAGTGCTGCCCCAGAAGACCTCTGCTTGTAATTTATTCATTCTTACTTCAGAAAGGGAGGAAGTCTATGTTGAAAAAGGAATAAGACATTTTTTAAAATTCTGTCTCAGAGCTGCTAGCAAGAACTTTGATTTATTAAAACTGAAATAAATTCAAGCACCTAATTTTGGTGCCTTCAGCATTTGTATGACTTGTTACTCCCATTTTAGATGCTTGTAATGTTGAAACTATGCTGGCTATTTTCTCATCCCTACGGCTCTGTTCTCACACTGGAAGTGTGAAACTACAAATCCAGAATGACAAATTATTTGTGATTAAATTTTTGGATAACTATCCCTGCCATATCTGTACATGGTTAAGTAAAAGATACAGCCCATTGCTAAAAAAAAGTTGAGGATCTGTCGCTTAAGTGGAGGCTCCTTCACTTCTTTGGCACAATGCCACTGAATCATGAGATCATATGTTAAATGCTGTAGTAATGTTCTTACTGTTAGTAAAATAATTTTCTTACAGGATCTAGAATGACATATTCAAACTACTTGCTGTAGTCCCAAAGTATATCTTATATATTCCCCAGTATTTAGGGTTGAACCAAAACTCTATCTCTCTCAGTAAATACCAGGAAAATTTTAGAGTTAAAACAGGATATGAATGAAATGATATACCTTAGAGTTCTCAAAAACTGGAAGCTGCATCTGGAACTCTGCTCTTTGTATTTCCTCTGGACATATTTTTCATAAATTTACCTAGTTGTTTTTTGAATCATTTATGTTCTGGCCTTCATAATTTTTTTGGTAATGAAATCCAAAGTGAAGTGGGTAAAAATCCTGCTTTTCAATTATTTTAATCCTCTTGCACAGTAATTTCTTCTGTTTTCTTTTCCAGTCTTCTATTACAAACCATTGAATGAAAACATCATGTTTGTTCTTTTAAGGCCATTTGTAATTTTACTGATTTCTATGGCATACCCATTCTACATCATTACACGTAAGAAAGACATTACACATCTGATGATTACTGTGTCCTTTCCTGCAGAACCTCTTGTGGAAGCTTTCCTTCCATTGTGATTCTCCTCTTTGTACCTATATTTGTACATCACACATTCACATGCACTGTCGTAAAATAAAACTGAACAGATCAGCAGCTGTGCAGTTCACACATGAAAGCTGAGTTTCAATTTCCACATCTTCTCCCATTCCTCTCAATCTGGTTTATTTTGTCCAAAGTGTTTCTCTCACTGATACATTTCTGGTCCTGTTGCTGGTCAGTGTGAGTTTTACAAAGGTCCAAGTTGCCTGTAGACTAAATATCAAGTATCATTACATTTAAAAGGCCACAGACTATTCCTGCAAATATACCCTTCCACTAAGAGGTTGCCATCTTTTCATTGCTCCTACATTTCTGTTACTAGTACTCTGTTGTAGTATTATGAACTTTTGAACTTTGGTTGGCTAAAACCTAACAAAGCCAAAATTCATCTTTTATTCAGTTTTTTGTGGATTATAAAATCAATACCTTAGTTCAGCTTGGGTGGGGGCAGAATTTGTTCTGCTGCTGTCCAAGCAAATTGAATGTCAGCTGCAAATAAGCCTATCCCTACAGAAAAAAAATATTATATTTTTTTAAAGGGAAAATCAGGATGACTTCTCAACATTCTCACTCAGGTACAGCACTCTACAGACTGCACACAGCTACTGGAAAGTGCCAGACATTCATTGGCACTTGATGGAAGACTAATTTATCTTTAACTGTGTGTTCCAGTTGTTTGGAGGCCACCGACATCTGTAAATCACACTGTGCAGAGTAGAACATGGATGTTTTGATTTATTTATTGTGGCTGAATATTTTCAGCAATCTGGGAAAAACAATGTCAGAGTAATCTTTATATGCTTAACTAATTTGTAACACTGACTGATAGCCATGCAACCAGGATCTCCTAAATGTGAAATGATATGTCTCAGTGGAGTTTTAACCTGTAAATAAAGCAAAAGGCAATTAATGAATTAAATTTGCATTCTGTCCTGAGAGAGTGAATCAAGTTTGTTAAATTCCATGTGTATGTATACTCCTGTTCAAATGCAGATCAAAATAAGCCAATTTAAATTGCTCAGTACTTTATTGTTCCCTGTGGTTTTTGGAACATATATAGGAAAAAAGAATAGTCCAGCCCGCAAACATTTAAAGCAACATTGGAGGACATTTATGTGGAGTCACATATAATACTCATATTCTTCTGCCAATTATTTCCTAATTACAGTCTTAGGATATTTATTTTTGTTTGTTGTTGGAGAACTAGGATATTTATTCTCTGTGAAAGCTGGCACATTTATGCTGGTAACATCCTTCTGAAATTTTAAAAACTGTTTCCCAAAAAAAAATGCATATTTTATTTCAATTGTGACTGCTAATAGATTTTTGTCAATTGCTATGGATGTCTCATTGTCCCTTGACTTAATAAATGGTCCCTGAGTTCTGTGCCCAGATCTGCTGTGGATGTTAGTAGCTCTTGGAGGCAAAGCACTTACTGAACATTATTCAGCATCAGTTCACATCACAAGCATAAATTTGATTACTATAATTACCCTCAACCTTTTCTTAGTTGTTTAGTTTTCGTCTGAAATGGATTGAGAATGTTTACAGAGCCAGTGACAATAGAGAAAAGACCCAAGAATCAGGCTTTTATTGTTTCTCTCCTGTTAGTTACTGCGTCTCTTTTCATACATAAGCATTACCTGAAGAATATCTGGAGTTGGGTTTGGTGGTGTTAACATATCAAGAGAGAGGAGAAGTGAAAAATGTGTATCATTGTCAGACACACTCTGGCTGCACTGGGACCACAATAATGATCACATAGTTATGCAGACGTATTTATACTCAAATAAATGGAAGCGCACTAAAAAACTTGCCTTAAGCAACAGATTGAATTCAGTTTTTGATGCAGGGAGTCTATTGTCAGAAAACTTGAGTACATGTAGAGCAACAGGTGAAACTACTTGTCCTATCTCAGTAAAACTCACCCTTATCACAAGCGCTGATGAAAATAGTGATCAACGCAGCCACCCTTTTCATCACCATGAATTGATCTATACCCTTCCTATCAATGAACATCACCCCTAATGATGTCCCCTCCTGGGACTTTTTACAAGGGCATGTAGTGATAGCACATGGAATAGTGGTTTCAAACCAAAAGAGGGTAGGTTTAGATTAGGTACAGGGATGAAATACCTTTTACTTAAGGTAAGGGTGACACTGGAACAGATTGCCCAGAGAAGATGTGGATGCCTCATCCCTGGAAGTGTTCAAGGCCAGATTGAATGGAGCTTTGAGCAACCCGGAAGGTGTCCCTGCCCATGACAGGGAGGTTAAAACTAGATGACCCAATCATTTAACCCAAACCATTTTGTGATTCTTCAGTTTGATGGGGTTTCTGGCAGGCTGCCCCTCACAAGGCACTCTAGCAACTGTTATGGTAGAAGGCCAAATGTTCTTTGTGTTTTGCACATGATGCGAGAGGTAGGGAGCTATCAAGTGATTTGCAAAGGATCTCTTTCAGGTCATGGGATGAGAGAGGGTTTCTCAATAACTGATTGCACAGAGCCTGGTGAGAGTCTCTAGGAGAGGGACTGAAGTGTAACTGAAATGTTCACAGAATAAAGCGAGGGGAAAAACACTCAGCTTCATTTCTTTTCAAGTGTCATGTTTACCTGCTTCCTAGAGATTTGTGACTGGCACTAACAATTTCTTGAGGCTACTGACAGCTTGCAGAGGTTTTAGAAGGGGTTTCCACCATCCCTAGTGTTGATTAAGGTTCAGGCCCAATAAAGCAGAAAGACAGCCTGAATCAGTGAGAGGTTCAGCATGGGCTAGGAGTCCTTGCTCTTTGTGTGCTGGAGGACATGGTGTAAGAGGGTCCACACCACTCCTCAAACCCTTCTAGAGCACCCACAGGAGATGCAGGAGACAGTTTCCTTCCTGACACCGTCACTGATGGCTGATGATGTACCTGTGTTAAGATTAAAAACTGCTCTGCTCAGGCATGAAGGGGCAGAGGCACAGCGCCATTGTGGAGAAACCAAATCACCCAGTCAAGGACCCAAGTTCCTGCCATGGCCACCTCAGGGCTATCTTTGGAGGCCATCATGCACTGGGGGGGTGACACCCACCACTGAGAGTCCCTGGGAGAGGCCTCCTGAGCACCTACAAACTGGGAGTCACTCATTAAGACTCGGTAGACTCACTAAGGAGTGTTTAAGAAGACGACATAAGACTCATTATGAGGTGTTTAGGGAAGAATCAAGTGAAGAAAAGGAAAGGTGGGAAGAACTGAGGGTGGAAAAATAGAAGGAATGAGTTGGCTGTGAACAGCTGGCAGGTCAATATGCTTGTCTGGCTGTGCCCTGTGTCTGGTGCCTGCAGTCAGTCCTGGATTCTCTCTATTCTCTAATCTAAGAATGGATTCTCTCTAAAATCCATTCTTACCACTCTTCCTGTGTAAGGGGTTCCTTTTGCATATTTTTGGGGGTGGGTATGAGCATGGGAGTCTGGGTGCAGCCCCTGGAGCAGGACCAGGGCTCATACCAACAGTGCATAAGCACCTGGAGTGACTGGGAAGCATGCACACTGTGGGCCAGCCTGTGGTTGTGTATGAGCCTGTCTCTGGGAGAGAGGCAATTGGAGGAGCTGGATACAAGAGGGACTAGAGCGTCCTCGCTGACTGACAAGGAGACCTTGGGGTCTGGGATGTTGACTAAGAGGCACTTTTTCGTATATCTGTGTATCTGTGTGTGCATGCACTCATGTCTTTTTGGGAGCCCGTGGCTGAGGATCCAGGGCAGCTGCTGCATGATCTGTGTGTCTAAGCCTGATTAGACACAGTGAATGTGCAGGTCTGCACAGGTGGCTGCAGCCTGTGAACTCAGGAGCTGGCCTCCATACCAGCAACGTGGGATGCTGGGATCCAGGGACAGCTACTGGACAGATAGTGTCAGCCCTGTTGCTGGAGAATCCAATTTGTATGTATGTGCTGTGCCTATGTATGTTTAAGTGTCTGTGCCTATTGGCAATACAGCCTCAGCCATGCTACTGGTTGGAACTGGACATTTGGAGCTGCAGCAGCCCAGCTCCTGTCAGGGTCCTGGGCTTGGCAACTCCTAACAGTATCTATAGAAATGCATAGTCACAAATGAGAAACAGCAATGCCAGGAAAAAGAATGTGAAGTTCTGAGTATATCCATCACTTTTTGGCAGGAAATAACAAGACTCTTTCAACCCTAGCGATTCACTGCACCTAGAGAACCTAGAGGTATGTGAACAGATCCTTAGGGACACATCTTCAGCCCAGCTGATGAAAATTCTGCATAGTAGCCCCCTTAGAGAAACAGACCTTGGGTTTGAGTTCAGCTGCTCACCTTATCTATCTATGAGAGGCATCATACATTTTTCAAACCTTGTTGAAGCTACAGAAATAATAACCTTTATCCTATCTCGATAGATGCAATCTGTTTGTTCCCCTTACATTGTATACAGAATGTGATGCAAGCCAATTGTCTGAAAAATGTATGGCAATTAGTCTAACTGCTGCCTAGGAGAGATCCATACACATAGTGTAATGAGGGTTCACTGTAAAATTGCTGATTATTTCTTTTATTGCACTATGAAAGAGACAGGCCAGCACTTTATCTGTGAAGATTTTGATTTTATGACATTTGTGATGTGCAAGTGGGTTGTAAAGGCTATATGTGGAGACAAAAGCACATTGAAAGGGTTTCTTTTTGCTTTTCCAAATGAACCTCACCTAACAATTGCATACACTGTGCAGCTTGTGTAGATGAAGGAAAATCAAGAATTCAAGGCATTCCCATATGGTACAAGAAAATGTACATTCTTACTACTTTGTGCCTTGCCAAGGCAATTACACATCACGAATTGAGTTTCAAGGTTGGTCACCTCCTGCAATTCTATCAGAAGTGTTGTGGTGTTCGTCATCTATTTTTTAAACCAACTCCTACAGTCTATTAATTGTATGTGAATCTCTGGTTTGATTTTGAAACATATGTCTTTTAGCTCACCAGACTGTAGCAAAAAGTCTGAGCAGTCAACCTTGTTTTGGAACAGAAAATACTCATTCAAGAAAAAGACTCCAAACTTACCAGTAGGTCTGCCTTTAAGCTCTGTGATTTGAGGGACAAATCTTATTTGGAAAAAACCCAAACCACAAACAAAACCTCCTAACATTATTTTATTATTCACTTTACAGCAGCAAGTTTTATATACATCAGTGAGTCCATGTAGTATTTACATAGGTAAAATTTCACTAAAAGAGTCATGTAATTGCTGCAATAGGACATGGCAGACCATGATATGTATATCCCACGACTGAATCATTTGCTTCTTGGAAATATTTGCTGTTCATAGAGTGGCAGCTAACTATAGAATCCAGCCAAGCAGTTCAGAGGTGGTGAAAATGTGTCCCTTTGTCCAGTGAAACTGAACACAACAGCTGTTTTTAAACAAAAAGATGGAAATAAATAATTCCTGTATAACTGGACATAGAAATAATGCCCTGAATTTTAAGAAAAGAGATATTTAACTTGTAGACAGACACTATGTAAAGATATGAATACAGTACCTTATGCTTCTGTTTCCAGTTCTTTGATTTTACCTCTCTTCTATTGGCTATTGTCCCACATGAGAAGAGACAGACCAGAAGTGTGACACCTCCTCAAGCCCCCTGATTCAGATTAGCTGCTTGTTTCAAACTACCTTCTACGAATGCTAGGCCTTACACCATGAGTTTCTAGAAGGTCCTTAACCCAGCTATAGTCTCTCTCTCCCCTGATATAGTTGCACTGATTAATTGGAGTAAAGAGTTTTGGCTGATAAGTCCCAGAAGATTTAGTTGTTGGAAATGTAAGCCCCAGAAAAAGGCATTACTAGAGTTTCTGCATTAACCTCAAAGTTCCCACCTGTGTCCATCAGGCTGAACTGCTACAAGTCTGTACTAAGTGATTACACCTTCACCTGCCTTAAGTAATCTGCCCAGGCTCTGAGACTTTTAATCATTACATAAATGGTATCAGCAGCTCCAGACAGACACACTCAGGTTGTACTTTCAGGCTTTGCTTTGCTATATGAAAAGGCAGAATTTTTCCTTCTGTAGCGAAAGGCTGCTGACACTCTCATCCTATCTGGCTGCTGTGAGAGCTAGGGCTTGGGAATTTGGCTCTGAGGATGAACCTCCAGGAACTTGTGCACTTGACACAAGCTTCACGCCCTCATGCACATGGTCTTTCCTCAGACTATCCCAGACTTATGGTCTTGTCTGTACATTTTCAGTACAGTGCTGCAGTGGCCATGCCTCTATAGAATGTGCAAATGCCATTAAACCTCCTAATCTAGTGACTGCCTCTCCCTGGAAGGGCAGAGTTGCTGGAAGAGAGGAGTGTTCATCGACTTCTATTGCTCCTGAGCCCCACAACTTCTTCAGGGATTTCACACTAGAAGGAACCCAAGGGACATGCTCCAGATGTCACATAGTTCTGTGCATCCTTATTGTTGTATAAGTTGGTCTGCTAGATCCATCACGCCCTTTAATGAATGCCTCGTTGCACATCTGCATCCTCAGAAAGTGACGAAAATCGAGAGCTGGTAAATATTTCACACTCTTATGCTGACAATGAGACACAAAAGCAGTCTCCAACACCCTTCTCAATATGTAAGAGTGCTCTTCACTATTGGTGTGAAAAAATACATACAGAGCTATCAAAGACAGCATTTTATTCTATCTTTCAGGCAGTCTTTAGAAATCCTATATACAATGATTTTTTTAAAATTCAAAATTACTCCAATTCTTATAGGACAAATGTAGAAAGAAGAGCTACAAAGTTATTGCCTTCAACATAAGACATCTCTTTTCCAGCTACACTGGTTTTTTATTTCAAATGTCTGTGAGAAAATGTTTGCCCGCTGCTTCCTGACAAGTGGCCTTTTCCCTGTTTGAACAGAAATGTTGTGTGTACTGGAAGATGGGAAAGGGAATCGATGGCTTGATTAAAATTTTAATCATTATAGAAATCATTGTGTTTGTACAAGCTTCTCAATGCCCCACCCTTGGGCATTATTTGTTCCTCTTTAAAAGTACCCTACAAATGCAGCTTTAGGGATTCATCGTATTTTTATGGCAGCTCTTTAAGCAACTCTACAATTATTACATTCTGGTGTGTGAGAGATTCAGTATCATCTCTCAGGCTTTTACGATCTTGTTCCCCAATCAGAGCTTTTGTGTAACAAGCCACTGAAATTAGAAGTATGATTAGAAAAATGTGACTACATTATCTAAAACTTATACACACTTTTGTATTGCTTCAGCTTTTTAAGTCCCGAGGGAACTGACAGCGATTAGGATCTATTTCTTGTGAAGGTACTGTTGGGAATAAGGCTGGTTTGAATAAGTGAATCAACCTTATTATGACAGAAGCTCCAATAGAGATGTGCATTAGAGTATATTGAATTCCACTTTCAAAACCACAGGAAACATTTGCATAAGTACTCAGATTTCTGTCTGGACTAAGCAAATAGAGTACTGCAAATAAAAAATAATAAAAAAAAGAAAGCCACAAGCCCTTCCTATCTCTATTTTTATTCTAATACCTTAAAGATATTATCACACAGTCAAAACAATGTTTTTTTCTTTGTGAGTTTAACTAGGACTGGTATAAACCTTTAGCAACACAGTTATTGTCTTGTAAACATCCAAACCCATGTGTGAAAATAGTGGGGTTTTTTGCAAGGTTACAAAAAATACAGTTCTTTCTATGGTGGACTAAAGTAAAATAATTTAAAAACCCCCAAACCAAGTGAAAATAAAAAAACACAAAAGAAGTGGGATGCAAATTTTACTCTACCTGTTTTCCTCTTACAAGCAGGCCAGGCATCAAGTGACCAGAAACATGGCCATATCCACTTTTTGCATAACATGGTTCACATATTTTTACAGTGCTGATATTTTTTTAGCAAGCATAAATTAACTTTAGCATGGATGAAGGGAGAGCAGGAAAAAGCAAAAACACAAAAGAAAATCCCCCCCAAAAAACCCCAGCAACAAAAAAACCAAAAAAAAAAAAAACCAAAAACCAGAACCACCCATACCCAAAAAACCAAAAAGGAACCCCCTAAAATCAAAAAAACCAATTGAACTAGTGTTCGTAAAGGATCCAAAGAAAAAGACTGCTGGAATTAAGGAATGAGCCAAATAGTCTGGAAAGGAGTGAGCATGGCCTGGCACAGATACTAAGTCAAAAAATGGAGGCTCTGTGGAGAAAAAAGGTACAAGATTTGCAGTGACATAAGAGTGACAAAACTGGGTTAAGCCAAAAGTCCACCTAACCTTCTGGCTTGACTAGGCATAATATTGTCCTAGAAGACAATATAATAATGAAGGCAAGAAAAGAACAATCTCACTGCTGGCACATGTTTCCTGTTTCCAGCAATCAGCATTTTATCACCAATATATCTTTATCATGATGTTTAATAGTCACCAGTATATATAATAATGTAAATTATGCATATATATTCCATGTAGCTCTGAAATCTCTTTCCAAAATTAATTATCCCTTTGGCCCTCACAGCATCCCAGAGCAGCCAGTTTCACAATGCATTTATTATCTCCTTCTCCATGCTGCAAAGGATTTCATTAACTTTCTCATATTCCTCCTCAGCTGCCTCTTTTCTGAATTTAAGAATACTACCTTTTTTTTTTTTTTTTGTGGAAGACATTTGTACCTCCACTCACACTGCTCTGTTCCTTCCTCAGTTATGCCATGTTCACATAAAGTTGTAAGGACCAGAACTGCAGCATTAAAAAGACACCTGACCTTTAGTCCAGCACTGCCTTGATGATTTATACTTTCTAAATAAGTTGCCAACTAGGGTCAAGGAAATGAAAGATGACTGTGTAGATATTTGAGGAAATGACTGCTGAAGAAGAAGGAGGGATGAGTAATCAGATGTGACACATGGCATATAATAACAAGGGAGAACAGAGGTTCTTCTCCTTGTTCAATTATGAACATGCAAAGCACTTCATCATACCCTAAAATGTAATTTAACAGTTCATTTTATAACCTTTTACTCCATATTTTATGGATATTTAAAAATCATTACTAACTCAGACATACATTTCTAAACAAGGTAACTTGAAAAATGTGTTGAAGATTGTGAGACAGTTTGCATAGAAGGAAAGAACTGATATACCGAGGATGTTTTTAATGAGATGTTCACAGTGCTGCTCTTGCTCAGTTGTCAACATCTAGATGAATTCCTTCAATTCCTTGCAAATATGCTTCCAGTCAATATCGAGGTTCCCCAAGTTTCAGTTTAGGGGCCAGTTCTGTTTAATATCTTTACTCATGATCTGGAAAAGGGGATTAAGTGCACCATCAGGAGGGTCACAGATGACACCAAGTTGTGCAGGAGTCTTGATCTGCTGGAGGGCAGGGAGACTGCAGAAGGACCTGGACAGGCTGGATTTATGGGCCAAGGCCAGTTGTATGCCGTTCATATAAGACCAAGCGCCAGGTCCTGCCCTTCAGTCACAACAGCTCCAGGCAGTGTTACAGGCTGGGGGCAGAGAATCTGGAGTGTCCCAGAGCAAAAGGACCCGGGGGTGCTGGTCGGCTGAAATTGAGCCAGTGTGTGCCCAGGTGGCCAGGATGGTCAGTGGCATCCTGGCTTGTATAAAAAATACCGTGGCCTGTAGGACAAGGGTAGGGATTTTTTCCACACACTGGTGAGACCACACCATAAATCCTGTGTCCAGTTCTGGGCCCATCACTACAAGAAGGACATTGAGGTGCTGGAATGTGTCCAGAGAAGGGCAACAAAGCTGGTGA
The DNA here is from genome assembly GCA_013396875.1 of Vireo altiloquus. NCBI lineage: Eukaryota > Metazoa > Chordata > Aves > Passeriformes > Vireonidae > Vireo > Vireo altiloquus. The sequence continues at coordinate 747,706 of VZRF01002627.1, read as the reverse complement.
AGAGTCCGGAGAGTAAGTCCTACGAGGAGCAACCCCTGAGGGAGCTGGGGTTGTTTTGCCTGGAGAAAAGGAAGCTCTTAGGAGGCCTCATCACTCTCTATAAATAGCTGAAAGAAGGTTGGAGAGATGAGGGGGTTGGCCTCTTCTCCTAGGAAACAAGCAACAGGACAAGAGGACAGAGCCTCAAGCTTACCAATAAAGGTTCAGGTTAGACATAAGGAAGAATTTCTTTGTGGAAAGGATTGTCAAGCATCAGAATGGACTGCCCAGGGTGTTCAAATAATGACTGGATGTGGCCCTTAGTGCTAGGGCCTAGTTGACAAGGTGGTGAACTGTCAGAGGCTGGATTTTGATCTTGGAGGTCTTTTCCAATCTAAATGATTGGTTGGTTCTATGACTCAAGCATATTGCAGGCAGAAAAAAAGGATACTCTACCGCAACACAAGCTATGTGTTTTGATATGACTGATACATATTTCACCATTCTCATATGTACATATTGTATTCACTAGTTCAACCACGCTTGTTCAAAGAATCAGTCATGAATATTTCATATTCTTGTGCACTTCCTTTTCCACAACATATGATGTCTTCTTTCCTTTCTTTTTTCCTTCTTTTTAATGGAAAGACGGCAGTGTAATTCTACCATGCTGAACTCCCTTATGTGTCCTCTCACACACTTTCATGTACCCTATGGGTACTTAATGATTTTTGAAGAGTTTTCTGTAATTTTAAGGAACCGTGTTAGAGCACACAGAAACTTACATAGTAGAGGAAATGAGGCACTTCATCTGTTCTTCAACTATTCTTATGTCCATAAATTCTGTCTTTTTCTGGGCTGCCACCACAAAGTGCTGTCTCTGTGCAGACAAAAGCCATGTATATGAAATTAAGTGAATTTGCTCTCCTAAGCCTGCCTGGGGTAATGGGATTAGCTGAGAAACATTTTGCTATCTGTATTTATTGATGCACCTACCCTTTTTTCCCTAAGTTCTTTCTCTTTTTTTTTTTCTTTCTTAAGCTTCAGTCCTACCTCTTTTTAAAGACATTCTACTCCAAGATATCTGTATTTCTCTTAAGTATTCTTAACATTTGCATCAAAGAGCTTATTAAATTCATAAAGGAAAGAAATATAGTTACATAAAAAAATGTGAGCATAATAATAAAAGCAGATGTTTTAATATGTATCTCATAAAAGCAGGTCTATTGAGAGGGGGATGAAGGAGGAATGAGAGGAATCATTGCATCAGCCCTGGGGGAAAAAGTGGACTAAATTAAAAAGGCAATTAAAAAATGCTGAACCTCCATCGTGTCAATGAGCTTCTATGGTAGATAAAAGTGTGACAAAGAACAACACACTCATGCCTATTGTTTTAGTACAATGAAGTGTGTCCTGCTTGTTATGCTGCTGTTCTAAGCATATCTCATAATATTTCCATTATTGTGGGTAAGCACAGCAAACATGGAGGACAGACAAAGCGTTTTTGGCACAAGGACAAAGAACATTTTGCCTCAGCTAGTAACAAATTGCTTTCATTAAGAACAAATGATCTTGAAGAAGTTTTCTGCTATATGGTCTCTGCAAGATGTCAAGCACAAATGGTAACCCAGTGTTTCCTCTAAACAATGGAATAAACCTAGATAGAAGTAAGTATGTGGCTTGCTTTAGGACATGTTTAGTCTTTCTGTGGCTGGGCAAAAGAACTTGCAGTCTCCATTCTAAAAATAACTATGATTAGGCTCTTACTTTTACACTAACTAGTTTGGACTTGAATTAAGACTGACCATTTTAACAGTTAACATAATTAAAATGGCGATTTTTTCAGGATACAACACCATTTAGCAGTGTCCTGGTTCCCTTTCTTAATGTACTTTAAATTATGCCTTTAGTGATTTTATAGAGATGTACAGCGGCACTTGGCTGTCCTAAAGCACAATGTCTGTCAGCATTCCTGGTCAACCTGTATTTTCAAGAATGGGTAGCGTGGCTTAATACTTTTTTTAAACACATTGCCTTCCCTTTATCATGAAAGAAGCATTCAACTGATATGCAAACACAGTTGCTGGTTAATAGGTTGTTACTGAGCAGCCAGGAAATATAAACTTTTTTCTGTGTTGCTTGTCTCTCTCCTTATGTCTCTCCCTATGTCTCTCCCTCTGTTGTTTTGTTGGGTTTTTTTTTAATTTTGGGGTTTTTTTTGTTTGGTTGGTTTTTTTAATTATTTAATTTGGAGTGACTAACTTCACACTTAGAAATGAGGAAAAACTGTCACACTGTAACACAAAATGTGGCTTTGGAATGTTTCAATTTAGAAATGACTGCAATATGGTATTTAAGATTTGAAAAATTGCTTTTGATCATGTGTTCTATCCTCAGTTGAGAATAATATTTCGTGAATTATATTACCACATTACTCCTTGACTATGCATTTGTAATCTTTATCTTGAAAGTTCAATATCCTAGCTATATAAGATCACTTAGATGCAAATGTCTGATAAATCTAATAAGAATTGGGCAGGCAAGGGTATTTAAAACTCTTGTTGGTTCTGCAACAAAGCCCTAATACAAACATCAGAAGGAAAAGGATGGAAAAGTCAGGCAGCCGGCAGGGTCAGCAGCATCAAAGACTGCGTATCCTCTTTCTGCTAACACCAGAACTGCAGAGCACATTAGGAAGGAAAGAGGTGATATGTTATGCACCAAAGTGTGCCTTCCATGCTTCCACTCACAACGTAGCTGATATATACTGAATAGCCTAGGGTTAAGTCCGATGTTTTATTCAAGTGAATATTACCCTTATATTTATTGTTTCCCACATAGCATATTTCATAATTGCATTATTAATGACCCAGAGAAAACCAAAAATAATCAATCTCATTGTCAGGAAAAAAGGAAGCAGAGCACTTATCTTTATGAAGAGTAAGGAAAAAATATTTTGAAAGGTTGTAATACATTCAAAGCCCATTGCAATGGCTGTTTAAAAGAAAGGAAAAAGGTAGCCATTTCTGTTGAAAAGGTAAAAGCTAAATCTTGTAAACATAGAGCTTCACAAAAATTTATAAAATACAGTGATAGGCAAGAAGGCCAGAAGATGCAAATGGGAATGAAATTTGAACCCCTAGGAGCTTCAAAAGATAGTCCAATGGTTCCAGATGCTGTAAAAAGACACTGAAGAACATATACTTGTAAGATAACAAGAAATGGTTATCATAAATTAAAGCCTGATAAAACCCCCTGGAGATCAATTACTATATTGTCTTATTTTCCAAGCCTCTGGAGAATAAGCTTTCACTTTATTTTATGTTGAACTACTGATGAAAGTCTCAGAAAATCAGAAGCAAAGTCCCAAATTGGACCTACCAAAAACATTGACAATCATTCTGCAATCTAAACTCGAAACAAAAGGGCTCATTGCTTTGGACAAAAAAAAAAAAGGAAAACATTTCTTTCCATTTGTTTTCACTAAAGAAGAGCTGGGAAGTGTCCAGGATCATGTAACATCTTGACATGAATTGTGATGTCTTTGTGCGGCATGGAAACCTGAGGACACGCATCTGCACACAAACAGCTTTTGAATTGCATCTGGGTTTTGTGAGGCCACCTAATGTCTCAGAGTACACCGAGTCAGCAATCAGCCAGCATGGCTCTGATTATGTTGCTTGGGGACAAAGGAGTCTTTGAAGTCATCAAACTAAGTGCCTGTCTCTCATCTGAAAATGCCTTAGGAGAATAGAGTGGCTGAAATACTGCAGAGATGTTTCTTTTTCCTTCAGTGAGCTGGAGGAGAAGAGTTTTCTCAGGAGCACTGCAAGTTTCCATGCTTAAGGCTGGAGAAATATTGATGTACTTCAAGAGAAGGGCAGGAGAAGCAAAAAGACAAACTGTTGGTGAAAGTAAACTTTTGGGACTGACAGAAAAGTCAAAATACAAGGGCTGTGGGACATGGGGTGTTGGCTCAAGAATGGGTTGATGGTTCAGAAGATGAATCTGAACTACTGGAGTGAAAAACTGAAATGGTACCTAAAGTCTAAAAAAAAACATACATGTTTCCCTTCACAAAAGCAAACCAACCAACCTGTTTGATCTCCAAGGCAGGGCTTTCTACAGAAACAGTTTTTATTGTGTCATTTGTGCTGCTATGTTAAATAAGCAACAATTTTGTTTAAAATGCTATGGAAAATTTATGATATGTATCTGAAGGACTGACCACCAAAATATCTGTAGTATTGAAGCTGTGAAAAGGTTTTGTATTTTTATTGGCTTTAGAATAAACCCAAAAACAAAACACTTGAGAACCTAGGCATTGTTGAATTAATTTCAGACAGTGATAGCTATGCTGTGAAGCCAAGCACTCTTTGCAACCTTGATGATACACCCTAAATTAGAGTTGATGGAACCTACTTGGGCTTCATAAGCCAAAAAGACAAAATTCTGTTCTAGGATAAGTCACCAAGCACTTGGTGACTTTCCAGTCAAGAGGAGTTTGGTCTTTGTCCCAGATTTTTAGTAGAGGAGGACATGCATTTTTCATTCTAGTCCATCCAAGTATTTCCTGTTGTCAGACTGTAGCTTTTGTTGAACAAAATCGCTTCATGAGAATTGACCTCAATTCATTTACTCAGGAAATTAACAGCTAAAAAATTTAAAAATAAATGGAATATCTTCCCCTTGTAGCATTTCATTCCATAAACAGAAATTTCTGTCATTAAGGGCTGATATCAGATAATGGTATCAGTCCCTTACTGTCCTAGTAAAATGTGAAACCCAGTCAGCGAAAATCTAAGAAATTAGAAAGTAACTAATATAAACTTGCTATTACTTCATTAAGGAATGGCTGGAGAAAGGTTAGGTATTTGGTTAGATTGTTTATTTGTCAGCAATATATGATCAATGCACTGGAAGTTTACAAAGTATTTGTGATAGGGTCGAGTGTCATTTCCACACAAGGTAGTAATATTGCACTGCGTTTCTTCCTGTCTAATAAAAGATTTGTACAAGTCTTGAAATATGTGTTTAACCAGCCATCCATTAAACACTATTTCAACCTAAAGAAAGTGCACACTCTAGAAAGAATCCCACTAAGAATGAAGGATGATAATATTCCCCTGGACTTCTCATAGGAAGGTAGGCATTAAGCATTTGAAAAAATTCAGAATGTAATACCTGAGGTATTGATCTGGATTCTTACAGTCAACACAACCAGACTTTTTTCCTCTATCTCTTAGGCTTTTGTATTTGTCTGCACTGTAAATTTCATCTAGGCTTTCTGGACTTAGAATCACAAAACCATTAAGGTTGGAAAAGACCTCCCAGATCACCAAGTCCAACCTCTGACTGAACACCACTGTATCAACTACAGCATAGCACTAGGTGCTAGGTCCAGACGTTTCTCGAGCACCTCCAGGGATGGTGACTCCATCATTTCCCTGGGTAGCTCGTTTCAGTGCTTGACAATCCTTTCAGTACATTTGATGTCCTCATCCAGATCTTTGGTAAAGATACAAAACAGTAAAATGTTGATGTTTATGGTCAGGACTTCCTGGACTTTTGTCTCAAAACTGAGAGTTGAAGACAGTAACAGACATGGTGGTCTGTTACTCTTGTTGAATTGTATTGAACTTCATTTATAATAATAATTTTTGAACTCGCTGAACGTTCAAAATACAAGGCTATGAATCCAAAACAGTGGTGATATTTCAATATTTGTTTTATTCAGAAAATCATGAGTGTGCCACTTTTCACTAACTGGCTAGCAAAACGTACAAAAAAGGTTGAACTGTGTCAATTATTCTCACTGTGTGTATAATGCCTCATACTTTTTTTTTTAATCGTAAACATAGATTATAGAGTTTGAGATGGCAGCATGTAATGATGCCTGAAGTGTCAGAGACTAAACAGGAATAAGGGAATAAATGTAGGTATTTATTTGAAGAGCCTTCAAAGGTACACCCTGGGGAGTCCAGAGGCTATTGCCAAGCTGGATGACAGATCACGAGTTCTTCACACTTTTATAAGTTTGGTTCATTTACATGTCAGGATTACGTCTCCAATTAAAGCTTCAGTTAATGACGTAATTTCCCCAAGCTTGCCCTCCTCTCCAAGATGTTGGTTTACACATTTTGGGGCTAGGAAGATCTGAGTGTCCTTGGAGAGCAGGCCTGGAGAGGCTTTGTTATATCTACCTCGCATGAGAGAGTAGAATTTAGCAGGCTACAAGAAACTTCAGAGTTAAACACTAGACAGTACAGGATTTGAAAAATATAAAAGTGAAAACCCAAGGCATCAGTAAGAATATAATTCTGTCTGTGTTATTTTCCAGAAAATATAACAAGGTATTTCAACTGATTCTGAAAATACTTCAGGTACTTATGTAGAATGTTGTCATCCTATGATTCTCTGGGAGGGAATATGAAATACAGCTATGAGACAGATTATATCAAAAGCACAGAATTATCATACTAATACACAATAGCTCATATGTGGAAGCAAAGATTAATACCTGATAAGCTTGATTATTATCCTAAGCTTCAAGTGAAACACGGCACCGTCTAAAATAAGAGAATTCAGATACCTGTCAGAAGGAGGAAGTTTGAGCTTGTAAGGTTTTCTGTGTTTCTGCCTCAAACATGGTAAACCATAAAAAAAAGTCAATTGCTAAGTTTTCAAGAATTCTAAAAGACTTCTCATTTCAAAGTAAGGAAGAATCAGTGAAAATGGATAACAGAGAGTATCTTACCTTGCCTTGGAAGCAAAGATGAGCAGTGTTCACCAAGACGAAAGTGGAACAAAAATTCTCAAATCTGTCTGTGGCCGCACATGAGAAGTACAATTTTGACACAGGCTGAAGGCACAGGTTTTCCCCTCCAACAAGATTATAACAATTTTGTATTAAGAAAGAAGTTAGTTCAGAAAATTTTTAGAGCATGACAGTTCAGATTTCTCTTAATAAAATTATTTCACGATGAATATGTCAAAGATAAATAGGAATCACAGAGAACCAAGTAAACTGAGAATTATTATTTGTTATTAAATGGCATTTAAAAAGCACATTTTTCAAAGCTTTTATAAACTTGCTTTTTTGCAGATCTTGAAATCCTAAATTCTGTGTTGTAATAATATCCCAAAATCCATTTCAGGCAATCATTTTTTATAACTAAATTACAGTTATTGAGAAATTATAATAGTAAAGAAAACAATGTCTGTGTCACCACTTTGCTGCAAACTCCAATCTAAAATTTTACAGGAACAAGAGGAAGAATAAATGAGAACTTGAAGGCTTTTACCAGTATAGTGATGATTACATGATGAATTTGCCCTGCATATTTGCATAGAACATTAACAAACTGGAGCACAGAAAATGCTTCTTCATATACTGTTTAGTTATGCTTACTGCTGTTTCCTTCACAGCTTAGTGTGCTGTACACAGAACACCTGTTTCTGAGAGTATTTGATTTAATAGAAATACAAACTTAGCACCCAGAAGAGAATGGAGGGGTTTTCTCATTATGTGATAGATATGCAAACACAGCTATTCAGTGCAATTGATGAACTACTACTGCTGAATCCATCTGTTTACGTTCTACCAAGGGCACATTTTCATGTCTGCCTGCATGCCTGCATCCAGCCTCCTTGAAGGTGTCCCATGGGTGTGCACAACCCTCTCTGTAAGCTGTGCAACGCAGGTCCTGGCACATCTGCCTCTTCAGTTTCCCTGCCAGTGAGAGCAATTCTCATTTGGAAACTGCTGAACTCAGATAGCAAAGCTCCTGTGCCCGTGTGCAAATATTATACAACATAAGCTGGAGCAGGATAAATGGATCTATGTACCTCCAGTATTGCTTTGTCAAAAGCAGTGCTAAGAAATAGCTTGGCACAGAGAAAAGTGCTGCCAAAGGCAGCACTGCACAAGGGCAGTGATTGTCTGAGATGTAGATGCGGCACAGTTGCAATTAGGGCAGGTAGGAGCTACCTGTGTGCTGCATAAATATGAAACGAAAAACCATTTTATATTTTCCAGCATATTTCCTCTACCATCAGATTCACCTGGAAAGGGGGATAAAGGCAGATCTTCACATGAAAAAAGCTACAAGGATAATGCTTGCTCAAAGAGCCTGTGGTTGGCTCTAGCTGCAGGTTATTATTAGACTTCAAAGTCTGGATTGTTTCTTTATCAGGCTGATTTCATATTGTGGCAAGCCACTGGACTGTGTGACAGATATAAGGTACAATTTGCTCAGGCATTTTATGGAGTCTCCTGGTATACTCTTTCTAGAAGTCTCTAAAGCTAGTGTTTATTATTAATTGAAGCAGCCCAACTTTTAATCTAAAGATATTGGTAAGCAACAAAATATTATGTACATCAATTTAAAAAAAAAAAATACAAAAACCATAAATCAAATCTTCCCTTCTTAACTAGAGTTAGATTCCTCTGCAGTGGCATTTCTTTTCTCTGGACTTACTTTTCAGTCAAGCAGTGTTCAGTTGTCACCAGAAATGAGTTTTACACTGTGTCCTGTATAAAGGCTGTGCTGATTTTCCAGGAAAGTCTCACTCTTTCCACCACCTCTTAGGACTGCTACAGAGGCAATCTCTGGAGCTAATACATCTATATTCTCTCCCAGTTTTTTGGTTCTCTGTTTCCAGTACTGCAGGTTTTCTGCTTTCCATGCTAATCTTGCTCTGCCTGTCCTCTTAAAACCTGGACATTTTTCCAAAATGGAGGAGCAGTTCTCAGAGAAAGAGCAATTATCCCAAGTGGATGTAATTGCACCAGAATGCAGTTGGCAGTGGATAGCAGGAAGCCACAATAAACTGTAAACAAATCCATTAAATAATCATGCTCTCTATCACAGATTGGTTCCCTGTGTACTGACAAACCTTACAGAGTTGTTGAATTTTACACATTTCATATTCTACTTAGTATTACCATTGCTATTTGGTTTTTTCATGACCATTTAACCAGAGAGTCAGGGGTCTGAAACTTCAGGGTTTGCCATGCCAAATATCAAGAATGAACAGATGGGCACCATGCTCATGTTTCTGGTCATGTTCTAGTATCTGTAAGAAATCTGGACTTTTTTCTGAACCATACTTTTCCCTGGTGAACAGTGTTGAGTACCACCCTACACAGCCAGACATCCACTGAACATATGATAACAGTTATTTCAGAAGCAATATAGACAGAAAACCAAGGAAATCTACTGCAATTATTTAATAAAGAAAACAGGGCAGATAGCTGACCCTGTACTTGTATAAAAAAACTTCAGACTTTTACATTTTTAATTTGTTGTGAACAAATTATTATTGATTCGAAGAGACAAACTATTTCAATACATTATGAAATGTGCTTTGCATGAAAGAAGAAAACAGTTAATGAATCTCATAAAGTAAGCAGATATTGGTAGTAGTCACAAACTGTTAAAATAAACTGTATGTTATAGTAGCATAATAAAAATGAATCAGCAGCCCTGACAATAGAGATTTGAGTGCCATTTGATATTTTCTCATTGATCTCTATAATCTACTGTAGATCTGATAATTTTATCATGAGCAAACCATTTGCTAATTTGATCATGAGCAAGCCATTTTCTCGAAAGCCTAAAATATTTCACTTGAGGGCTCTGTGACATGAAAGACAGTATCTCAGTCAGGATTTTTTTCTTCAGTAGGTCAATCAACTGGTTTAGTAAAATAAAAAAGTCTTGGAAGATGTATCAAAATCAACTGAAATTTTCTAAATATTTGGAAGCAAAAACTTCCTCCCTTACTTTTTGTTTTTCTGCTTTTTGTTTGGATCCAGTTCAGGCTCAGAAAAGCACATAGAAATGCCAGAGACTTCTACCAAGGGCTTTCAAAATTTTTTAATCATCACAATTCAGAAAAATTTTAAGTAATCATCCTAAAACTGGTGTTCCTTCTATTTGAATTGCACAAGTTTCTCTTGTCAGTAATTGATATTCCTTTTCTTTTTAAGTATTGTAATAATATTTAAAAGGTAAAATAAGCTCTATCCAACCACTAACACTGTTACATTTTCCTCTCATATTCCCAACAAGACCTTTTCACTTCAGAACTATAACATCAGTGAAACTCTGGTAGATTGCAGGAACATTGTGGAGCTGCTGTTTGATTGCAATTTTGAAAATTATTTTGTAGATTTTTTTTGTTTTTTTTTCTTGTGAGGTTCTCTGTGAGTCAAGACCCACTTACTAGACCCCTTTTAGTGTTTTTCACTTATCACTCTGCCCACTTGTTATACTATAATATAGACATTGGTCTTGGTATCTTCAATAGCATACTGTAGTTTTGCAGATATTTGGTCTTTCTTTTTGTCAAGCATTAAGTTCAAAGCTAATCAATATAACTCTTTTTTTTAATTCCATGGTTAGAGAAGTTTAAACTAAGTTGGGCTCTCTTGCCAACATTTATTTTCTGGTTTTATCATTCCATCTGTAACATCTTCTTCCTTCTACTTTCTTCCCCTTCCAGCACACACACTGGACGATAATCAAGATCTCTGATGCACTGCAGTGGATGGCTCACTGCACAGTCAAGAATTTAGTAACTCCTTCCAGTGTAATTTCTGTAATTCAAGAGACTGTTTTCCTTCTAATATGCTATATTATAGAGAGTTTGGTTTAAAAATAAATGCTGAATCTTTCCAAAGGCTAACTGATAAGACTAGTAATTCAAGAGTGAAAACAATATAGCTATACTTTTTATGAGTAGATTGAAAATCTACTGCATTAGTTCAAGTGTATTGAACTGAAAAGTTTTTTAGAACAAACATCAACTGAAAAAAAATTCTTCCATTTCACTTTTCCAGCAGCTTACTGCTGCAAATGTCACTGAATGTAATTGTCCTTGGAGTTCTTAGGGTTACAAGCATATTACATCACCTAGCAACAGAAACATCTATTTAGGATACAAAGATCAAATGCGTTCTTTTAATGTGTTGTAGATCCCCCAGGATATACACAAACAAACTCCCATAGAAATCCACATAGTTTGCAAGGCAGTCTGCTTCTTTGTCCTTGATGCATCAGTGGTTTTTATTCGGAAGATTTGACCTTTTTCTAGTAAAATTGGTAACAGTTTCCTTATTTCATTTATGTGTTTGGTTTTTTGTTTATTTTCAGGCACAAAAATCTGTATTTAGAGATTTACTTACTTTTCTTTATATATCCTTCCATCCAGCTCATCGTCTCTTCTTCAAACTAAGATTTTATTGAATTTTGGAACCTTGTATATTCAATAACTAGAATGGGGCAAACAACAAGCGTATTGTTTTGTCAGAAACTTCCTTTTTTTTTTTTTTAATTAAATTAAAAAAGCATTTAAATTCTCAGCAAACAGAAATTATCAGTCCAATGTGGTCTCAAAGACACAGGCATGTGATGGTTTTTCAGTCAGTGGCAGTGACAGCACATCACAGAATAACCTTAAGACACTCTCAGGGTCCCTGCAATCAGGTGCTTCATTCTCATCTGTCCTGTTGCAATGGATCCTGTAATTTTATAGAATCAGGTCACACTCACCAGGAATGAAGTGTTCCTCACAGTATCATTCAGTGCAATGAAATGGCTATGCGGACAAGTATTGATAAATCTGTGCTGGCTTGAGAAATCCATGGAAAACCTCTTTCTGGGTATTAAATGGTGAAATTCAATACTTCATCCTGTTTCATGTTAGCCATCCTTTGGAGTCTGCAATTAGCAACTGCTTAAAGAATACCCCAATGATATATGACAAGTTCCACTCTTACACCCTTTGAGTACATGCTAGACTTTCATTAATCTTATTGAGCTGGAAAGTGGGGAGGGGGGGGGAGGCAGGGGCAGCAGAGCAACCTGCCTTGCTCTTAACGTTTTACGACTCAGAAGTGAGTTCTGATTTTCTGTGTGATTCTCTAAGTGTGTCTTTTCTCTTTGTGCTTTGTGCTCAGGTTTCCAGTTTGCTTCTTTACTTTAAGGACAGATCTTCAAAGGGGTTAAGCATCTTTGAAAATCTTCCCATAAGGCTGTGAAATTTTAAGATCAAAGTCTTTTTGTGGAGACTAGCCTAAATTTCTTTTTACTTAATTGATAGCTGTATGATCAAAAGCTGAAGTGTAGATAAAGCCGAAGATGGACTGAAGGGGGATTTGAAAACCTATGCAGATGCATAATGACCCATTAAGACACTGGGTGTGAACATGAATCCTAAATCATTCTAATCCTTCTAGGAATCCATTTAAATGTGCAATTGTATCATCAACAAAATTTGGTGGGCAGAGGACCTCATACTGTGGTATTCTGGTGTCTAGGGCACCTTCTGGTGAAGCTTCTCTTCAACACTAAGAACAGAATCCAGCCTAAGAAGTTCCTATAATTTATTCTATCATTTGTATTATTTTGAGAAGGGATGAGTGCACCTATTGCATAACCAAAGACTTTACACTGACATCTATCAAAAAGAAGAAAAGCTTTTGTGGTTAATTGACAGACTTCATCTCTCAGATGTCCAAACTTTTAGTCAGTCTAGTAAATCTGATTATTCTACCCTGCTCACGTAATGTAATAATAAAAATAACAGTACTTTAAATTTATTTTATATGGAGGATTATAATATAGTTTAGATGTACAGTTAGTAAATATGTAAAAAAATAGGACTAGTGTTCTAAGCCAAGCACACAAATATTACTTCAGGCAAACATACTTACAAGGTTGATATACAGAAGTCCCTTGGACATAACTAGCTGATGTATCAGGGAATTCTCAAAGACTGATTATTAATGCACCAAAGCCATATAAATTCAGTGAAACAATCAGAAGACATTAAAGAAAGGCAGCTTTATGTCTACTTTGGGCCCATTCTTCATATGATATAACTCAAAAAAAATCCCTGTCACATCACATTTTCTTGGTGTGGGATGATGTGAGGAAAATAAGGGGCCCACTTAGCTCTTTTGTGGAGCTCATTTAAAATAACCCAGATTAATGGGGACCTGTCTTTTTTACTCTTGTAGGGAATGATAAATACCAAGAAATATTATTGAAGCCATTCAGCTGTCCATTAATAATACATTAGTAAATACCATATGATCAAATTTCAGCTTGCAGCTGAGCCAAGTGTTAGCTTAAATACCAGCAATATTTCATTCAGGAAGGGTAAGGGTCCTGCTAGCATCTACATGTATACGGGATGGAGAAAGGAGAAAAAAGACGCCCCAAAATACCTGAAATACTATTGTATCACACCTGAGGAAGCATGGAGAAAGTTTCCCAAATGAACAGAGAACTGAGTATCACAAAAAGTGTGACAGTTCTTGACTTTCTCCAAAGCCTAATGGCCCAATGTTTTTCTCTGCTTGTACAGCCCAGTTCAATTCTGAATTTTGTCAGAAAGAACTCTTCTGATTTCAATGGTTTCTTCCCTTTACATTCTTTAGGAAGTTTAAAAGATAATAATTTAAATCCTTTGGCAGTGAATAAGATTGTTGTTTTCACTCCCTCAAGGACTGTCACAGATCAGCTCAAAAAATCTTTAACACTTTGTATTCTTCCCTGGAGTGGCTTCTTTTTTGCAGGATCTGTGCTCCTTTTACAACTTCTGAGAAGATCAAAACTTTTTTTTCCAGAAAATGGCCAATATTCTGTTTTGTGGGTAATGACTGTGCTTCCTTACATATAAATTTGCTCTGTTTATAAGCAATAGTCAGTTGTCAAGTTCTTGGATTTTTTCTTCAGTGACGCTGAAGGTAACACCCTTCTTCATGCAATAATATTGGTCATACCTGAAAGGAAGTTATTTTTTATTCCCATCTTCCAAGGGAATGAGGCAAAAGCTTTTCTTTTTCTTTTTTTTTAATATTATTCAAGTCAAAATAGTGTCTATATATACTTCAGATTTCTTTATTGAACTGACATCATACTAGGTCATCCAATGCCAGGAGAAGTCCTGTAGTAGTGTTCAGTAATTTGTATTATTCATGTAATTAATTCAGTCTTTGAAATTGTGATTCCCTAAAAAACAATAGAAAAAAAAACAACCTGGAATTTTCAAACAATGCTGCAGTTTGCCTGTTTTACCTATTGATTATAAAGTCAAAATTATCAATAAAATAAAATCAATATCATTATGCTTTCAAGTCTGTATTGTTTTAATTTCCTTCTATTAAGAAAACTTCTGGTTTTACAAAAGTCTGTGTATCTCTGTGTGTATGTATGTGTATCATGTAGGTAACGCACATTTTGCCCTGGGGACTTTTGGAGACTCACAAAGGAATTTTTAAGAACTGTTGGCATAAAGTCCATGACATTCAGATTTTACATAATTTTCAAATAGACTCTATTAGGGATCGAAAAAAAAATACATTTGGTTTGATGAAGTAAGATGTTAGAAAATTAAGTATATAAAATTAGACCAATAAAATTTTATGGAAGCATAGCTGCCCTGAGTTAAAAACATACTGCAGATTTAAAATGCTCTCCCAAGGAAATTTTTTCTTGTTTTCGGTCTTTTTTTTTATCTAGTTTAATATGCTGGCCTACAGATCAGAGAGGAAAATCCGGTCAGTGGTCTTATAGCTTGACATTAATTGGCTCCCTACATTATGTGACCTACAGGTAAATAAAATACTTCCAGTCTCAGGCTCTTGGTTTTCTTAGTTCAAAAGGTAAAATTCTGTTCAAAACTGGCATTTTTTTTTTACTATAACTATTAAATGCTAAATTTTCTCTGCCTTACTGTTTGTATTGAACCAAACAGACAGAGATGGCATCCTGAATTTTGTCTCAAAAGTACTTTGAGCAGAAAATTCCCCCTAGATGCTATAAAAAATTATTGACAGAGAGGTGCCTAAGAGCTTTTTCACCTACCTCAAATAGTGAGGCATTGTGAGGCAATAAATGAGAGAAACCTTAGCACTGGAAGGAATCCTGAAAAAGGAGGTTCTTCCTCTAATGTGAGGAAAAAGACATGTATTTCAGCTGCGGGTTGCAGGGCAGGAGGACATAATTTGTTTATTTTATTTAAACACCTGGTCCTCAGATGAGTGAACACATTGTGTGAAGCGTGGAATTTACCCTTTTCCAAACTAAAATGATGATCTTTTTCAAATTCTGAGGAGGCATGTGGACAGAGAAGGTACCCTCGGCTTCATTGCATTTATGAAGCATGTACTAAACATGACTCCTACCCCGGGGAGTAGGGGTATAATTAATTTCCATTATTAAAAAAAGTCAAGCTATCACCTATGTTTGTCTTCACACTCAAAAACAAGGTTTCATTATGAAGACAAACAGGAACAGATATTTAAAACCGCATAAAAAAACCCCACAGTGTTTTCAAATTCCTGAGTTAAAAGAAGGAAAAAAAAAATCAAATAATAAGGCATTTAACACATTAGTTAATAATTTAACCAGAACATAATCTGTTACATTAAAAATAAACCACATATCTCTGTGTATTTTCCAAACATTAACTATAAATCCGTTGAACTTGTTTATACACTATAACCCTCCAGCAAAATAAATGCAAAACTTAACAAAGTTTACAGATTTTACATAAATCATAAGGTTGGATGATAAAAGATCAAGAGAGTAAATTTTGAGAGATTGCAGGACATAGGCAAATATATTCTCCTAACCTTAATTTTAGGATGTCAGAGATACCTGATTTGTCTCCTGGAATAAGGCTTGTGAAATGTTCTAAATACAAACTTTTTTGTAGTTCTCTTTAGGTGATTTTGTACACTGCCTGAAAGGGCCTTGTACAAACTATACTTTGTACACAAAGTATGCAAAGTATACATGAATACTTATAGTTATCTTGAGATGGTTATAATTTTGCTAAAGAATTAATGGATTAACCCCTAGTTTTGCTTCTTTTACTCTTCCTGAAGTCAGGATAGATGATTTATTTTTCAGTTGATACTCTGTAATGAAATTATAACTTAGCAACCATAACCATTTCTAAAACATTACTCATCTTGAAAAACGGAGTGTTATTTTGTTGGCATAAACTCCTGGAGTAATTCACCTTGATTGATTAAAAACTCTTGTTTTATCCATTGTCCTTAAATATTCTTTCATTCCAGAGTAAACAACGGCAGCTAATGGACATGGTATCTCACTGCTGTGTGATCGAAGACTAACTTTTAGGACAAGAAATAAATGGATGTCTAATCTTTCTAGTGCCTTTTAGAGGTACTTAACATTGGTTTACAAAGAGCATTGAATGAAAAGAATTAGTAATGGAAGAGACCTACAAAGTCATTTGTCCAGTCCTCTGCCAAAGCAAGATTGTTGTCTATGATGTACTGTGTTTTTAACAGTGATGTCCAGTTCAAACCTAAATTATTCATCTGATCTGTTACTGTTTCCATTATATCCTTAGACATACTAGATTATTTTATACTGTAACTTAGATTTTATTGTGTTTTATTTAATTTTTTTCCTATAACACCATACTTTGCAACAAGTTACACAGTCTTCTTTCCCCTTTTACTTGTATTTCTCAGATGATTGCTGAGTTAGCCAGTGTACGTGCTACACCAGTGTAATTATTTTTCTTGGCTATTCAGGCTGTGAAATAATTCTGCCTTGCATACAAAATCAGAGGCTTTTACACCATGTAGTATTTGAAGGCCAAATTTCATTTACCGTCTACTAAATTAATCAAATGTTATTATGTTCTCACATGTTTCTAATGGTAGATGGATTTTCTACACAGTATTAGTCTCATATAAGTTATCCAAGACATATTTGTAAACCTGTGCATTTAATGCAGGAAACCTGGGCCAAGGGAGAAAACTGCCCTACATATACTGAGTGAAGTTCTGCTTACTTTTTTGAACTATGCATATTAAGCAACAGAATCTCCTTATAGGTGAAACTTAGTTAAAATCATCACTATAATGTCTCTACCTTTAAATATCTGCAGGTTTTATTGTCCCTCTCTTCAACTGTATGTTTTAGGCGATATTTCCTTTTTTTAAAAAATTTCTAACCAAAAATAAGCTAACTTTGATTCTGAAAAAGCAGTGAAGAAAGAACACCTTTATACTGTAGTTTAGAAGAATCCATTACTTATCCTATCTGGTATCATTAGGGCTGCCCACACAAATACAGTAAAAATGAAACATCCGGGGAAATTTCATTGTCCAGGATGGTTATTGGAAGCAGGGAAAGAGAAAAAGAGCTTTTATCTTTCCTAAAGCAATCTGGGCAGTATCATGATATGACTTGAAGGGCTTTAACCCCTTATCCTGGCAAGGTATATGAGAAACCAGCTGAGGAGAAGGAAAGGCAAGAGGGATGAGAAGCAGCATGCTGGACTTCTTCCAGATGCCAATATGCCTGAAAGAGATGACATCTCATTATTAGCTGGAGAAGGTCCTGTGTAAAATGCCAGTACAAGAAAGGAAGCCAAAAACCTGAAACTAAAGCAAACCCAAAAAAAAAAAACCCAAAACAAACACTTAAAGCAAACAACCAACCAAAAAAATTTGATTCCATTAATACACTACAGTATTCCCAATTTCCATGCTAGTGAAAGCTAATAGCTATGTTTTATTTTCTTTTAGGATAACTCTTTGCAGGGTTTATTAGTACGCAAACACTTTTTTCAAAATTGAGAATATCACCATCGATCATGGAGTGCAGCATATATGGAATATCAAAGCACAAAAAGGCGCAGAAATCTTTCTTTAATGGCCTGATTCTCTTCACTTATGGACTTTTTATAAATATAATATTCAGCCCTCCTCCTTTTGTACATTAAAAATGCAGAGTTTTAGATAGCGCTTGCACACAGCAGTAGGAAATCTCTTTAATAAATTTACCATGTTGATTCAGAGATTTCAGCTATTTTCCAAGTTTTCCATTCAAGAGATTTTTCACATCAGCTCTTAACATGCTTTTAACAGTTACAGTTTTTTGAGCCACAGACTACATATAATTGCCGGTCACTGCAATGAGCAGTTCTATACTGTATCCATCCTATAACTGTACATGCCAGTGAGACCTAATTAATAAAAATTCACATAAGATTTTATTATGTAGTAGTTAAAAGAAGAATATTTACATTGATTTACATCATTCAAAATTCTTATCCAATGCCTCAATAAGTGAACTGTGGGGGCTGGGGAGGAGAAGAAGGAGCACAGGGGAGAGAAGAAGAAAACAAGAAACGGTTGTTTATCTCTTATTGTGCGGCACTGATAACAATAAAAAATAAAATGGTTATGAAATAATAATTGGGTATTTGACAGCACTCCACAACATCACTCTGCCAGACTTTAAAGGAGAGGAAAAAACTATCATAGTGAACTTAAGGAAGATGAGTGGGATGTCAGAAAGAGTAGTATTTCTCTGGGAGTAGCTGAACTGTGGAGGACATTGTTTTCCTCCTCCCTTGTCTTTGAAGGTCCAACTTTGTCCAGCCTAGCAGATTTAATAGACTGTAGTTGATCATCCCTGTAGCCAAGTCACTGATGATGATTTTTGACTTTTTCTTAAGAGAAAAGAAGAGAGTACATGCAACTTGTCCTATATCCCTGGTATTGTTATATTTCCCAGGTATACACATGCAGCAGCTGCAAATGCTTTGTTTACTTCCTGTAATGGTCAGTTGCGGGAATTTGCTTTCCTCGTGCCTTGTTTTGACCTTTAAATAATCCCTCGATGGTTTTGACCATCGCCAGATAGCAAAAATCAGTCAAAATTACCACACAGTCAATAAAGCAAGTATCATTTTCAACATACGCTTTTAGTGAATAGCTTTCAAAATACTGCGCTTGTGGGAATTTTAAATGATTAAGTAAACCAGAACAGAATAAAGAAAGCAAAAGAGAATATATCAAAAGCTGATTACTTTGAATTATGGCTATCACAAAGAAACCTGAATATAATCTGTTTTGAGAAGTCTTAACTTCAATCACTTTATGCGATGGTTTTGTAAAAAAAGTGAACAAGGAACTGCCATTTGTAAAGTAATATATTTTTCCCTCTCTGAAAAAAAAAAAAAAAATCATGGTCGTAGAGATTGTTTTGATTAATTATTAATACATTGTGTCATTCTACTTCTGCAACTCTGTTAATAACCCAAGCCTTGATGGCAGCAAGATGTTCTAGCAGAGAATAACTATACATGGGCTTCTGAAGTTATATACTGGAACCTCTGTGTTTGAGAAGAATGGAAGAGAATAGATTACAACCAGAATTACAGCACCATACAGCACCTACCTTCTGAGAGAACAGGCAAGCCCAGCAAATATCCACAGCACAAGTTTTGTTTTCCTTCTTTTCCATGCGGCCCAATGGCTTTCCAGCAGGAATAATTTAATGCTGAGCGGTGTACCACAAAGAGAAATGTGGCACAAATTCTGTTCCTAATTAAGTCGTCTGCCTTACATGATGCCAAGCACTTTTGAAATCTAAACAATTATTTCAGCTGGTAACAAATGTAACAAAGGTGAGGAAAATGTTATCTGTATCAGATAGGAAACAGAAAAGAGAGAGGTGATGGATGCAGTAGGGCAATGTGCTTTGAGGAATGTGATTGGGGAGCAAAGAGGAATGAAACAATGTGAAAACAACAGCACTGTAAAGAGAAGTGAGGCAGAACATAACATTATTAAGCTAATGGTTTGAAGCATTAGAGTACTGAATTCACTGTGGATGGAGGCAGTACAAATATGCACAGTATGAAACAGAACATTATGATAAAGAAAAAGGAAGAAGTTGGAATGCATTTTCCTGAAGGATTATGTTATTTGTTTGGATGAATGTATTGCATTTTTTGAGACTACATTTTCAAGCATAGAACTACCATTTATTTCAAGATTTATCTGCTACGTACAGAATATATAGATAAATTTATTTATTTATGCACATATGTATAGATATAAACAATGACTTCAGTAATTTTTGACACAGAATGAAGAGAACGTGACTATGTTTTTAGCATACAGAAACAATGAAGATTATTTTCTGGAAATAATAGATTTTCAAAAAGGCTGAACACAGCTCCCAGAGTGAGACACTCTGCATGTTTGAATTAATGTTCCTGAGTGCTCCCTTGTTAGTGCTAAGCATATAGTTTAAATAAAGAAATCACATTCCAGGCTCCAAATACAATTTGTCAGCTTTGCTTCTGGGAAGTGTGAAAGCAGCAAAAGTGAGAGTCATTTATTCACCATCTGTTCAGCAACTCACCTCTTTATCACACAGAGATGCAGAAGATACAAAATTTAGTAAGTTTTCAGACATCAGGCTGGTAAAAGTGAAGACAGGGTATTTTTATTACCCTTATGAACAGAGATTCACTGGGTTTCTTCTTCTAACTTAACAAGACCACCAAAAATATTAATCATATCATCCCACTGCATCTAATTCTTATAGCAATATGTAGTTAATATCTTAATATTTACAGGGATTAGCTGCAAAATATGGCAGTTGAGTGATTTGGGGTAATATCTTTTTAAGGTTTAAGAAGTGAAAGAAAAGGGAAATCATGAGAGAGGGAATGTAATTCAGAAAGGAGACTGAATAACAGACAGGTGTTCACAGCTTGCTTACTGTATAAACTAGGCTGCACTACTCCTTAATCCAGCTGCTAATACCATCTATCTGTGTATTTAAAGCTAGAGAGTCTAACTTTCAGTGTCTACAGATATTTCTTGTGGGGTCCTGGGTACTGGTTGTCATTTCTATATATTCTCATAATAAAAATTATAATTTTGATCTTTTATAAAAAAAATTTTCATTGCCCTTGGGGAAAAAAAATATTCCAGGTTTGCAGCAGTTCTATATATACAATGTATATACAAATTTCAGAAAACCTTATAGAAACATGAGAAAGGCCTTCTTCAAGATTTAGCCTCAGTAGGATATGAAAGAGTAACTTGTTGCAGAAGTGGAAACATCATTTTCCCTATCCAGAGTACTGATAATAAAATATATTTCATCACAAAAATAGAGTACACCACCTCATATTTATATAAATTAGTGACACTCTTCTTATGTTTTCACACTCAGTCTCTCCAGACCGTGCAATACACAATGAGATCTTGCACACCCCTGCACTCAGATTTAATCTCCAATAACTTGAGTGTTTTCCTAGGAGATGACAAAATCCAAGAGTGGTTCATTACCTCACAATAATGTGAAGGTTAATGGGTGTCATCACTCTACCTGTACGACACTCAGGTTTACAGATCAGTTTGAGTGCAAATCAGACACCATAGTCAATAGGGAGTGACCTCTTGCCCCATATACCTGGTTACATTGTTCACATCATTGCCATTTTCATACTGTTAGCACTTTTACACTGCTCCTTGTTCTTATGATTAATGCAACAACTTCTCTTTCTGCTGGGAATACAGACTTCTACAGCCATTCTTGGCTGATCAGCTTTGTTGCCTGTTTTCAATTGAATGTCGAGGATGAACAGGGGGGGTTGACAAGCACCTCAATGTCAGACACAGTGGAAGGGGGAAAAAGCCACAACAGGAGTCAAAGAGGCAGGCTTTTTCGGCATCTGGGGAAGTGAGAAGCAGTTCTTGGACCCCCACAAAAACAATCTCTCAGTCTTCATTGGGACTGCTTGTGGAGGATAATCAGGAACAGAAATCTGTCACATAGATAAAAACTGTAACATATAGTGCAATTAGAATCCTTAATGAAGCTACAGGGCAGCAGAGCTGTACTGACCTGGAGATGAATTGTACAGAGCCCTCCCTTGGCCACATCCAAAGCATCGAACAGCACATTTTTCCGAGTACTCCAGAGTAGCTTCCAACAGAAAACATTGCACCACTTGAATTATTGTTCATCTCTGCCTCCCTCCAGTACCTAAAAGGAGAGGGTAAATCATGTTTAGCCTCTGTACCTGCCAAGCAGTACTACTGCTTTGGGAAGTTGTCTGTTGCATCTCCTATTAATGAGCACAGAACTCAGTGCTCCCGACCCGGGAGCAGCAGTATCAGCACATCCCCCGATGCTCCTCCTGGTGTGATAGACAGTGAAGTACCTGCTAAGTCTTGTGGCTGCATGCCAGCATCCAACCACAGCAAGTTCATATCCTGTCAGAATACATCTCTGACCAGAAACAAGATAACAGCATGAGTTTTGAGAAATGAAAGAATGCAGGCGATGATACAGAACATTAAAAATAATAGAATTTTCAGGAAAACGAGGAGGTTGCCCACTGGTATAAGTTCTTTCTGCAGTCTGTCTAGCAAAGAACTGAACGGCCTTTGATCCCAATAAGCCATGAGGCAATTGCCCCAGTCATGTA
Organism: Vireo altiloquus; assembly: GCA_013396875.1. Classification (NCBI taxonomy): domain Eukaryota; kingdom Metazoa; phylum Chordata; class Aves; order Passeriformes; family Vireonidae; genus Vireo; species Vireo altiloquus. The sequence continues at coordinate 725,425 of VZRF01002627.1, read as the reverse complement.
AAGCTTCTTGCCCCTGGCAGCAGAGAAGGATCACCCCATTCTGTTTTTTAATAAAAGGATCGTAGCTAGTAGTCTGAGGGAAGAAATCATAACCTTTCACTCAGTGTTTTGAATAAATTAAAAAGAGATCCTGAGAGATAAAAAAATCCAACAGAACAAGAAGGCTGGTAGGTAGAGACCAAATTTCCTACGTGAAGATCTGAGATCAGATGAGATATGAATACTTGTTTCGCTGGTGACACACATGACTCTTACAAGTCATTTCTAGGAGGACTCAATGATCTATCTTCTGTAAGTGCATTCCTCCACCTTGCATTTATTTGTGATAATTTGGTGTTGATGTATGTAACCGTACAGGGCGCAAGCCAATGACTCCTCCTCTCTCTTTGGTGAAAAATTACACCTCTGGCAAAAGGCAATGAAGCAAAAAGACAAAATTGTATTAAAAAAACAGGTTTCTTTTTCCATGTACGTGTTATTAAACATTAACTTTTCAATGCTTGAAAGCTTTACCCTAAAGTCTAGTAAATATAATCAAGCTCTAATTAAATGTTAATGTAGAGTCAGTGTGTTAAAAATTCATAAGGAGTGAGCAGATGCTGTGTTTCAGTCAGCACGGTTGAACCGACAGGATCAGATCCCAGCTGTGGAGATCCTGTCACTCGACACACCGGCAGAGCAGCTCCTGTTGGCTATGTGTTCTGAGTCACTTCCATGGGTGGTGCAAGCCCAGGTTGGGACAGAGAGGCAAAGGTGGAGCCATCTCTGACCTAGAGGCTGTGTCCAGCCCACAGTCCGGTAGCTGGGCTGTGCTACTGGCAGAAGACATAAGAGTACAGACAAGCAACTGATGGTCTCCATGTACTGACACACAATGCAGACGCTCGTATTGCATTTCTAAAAACCCATATCTCACTTTTGCATTTTAGCAGTTTCAAGTTCCAATTCTGAAAACAGAAGTCCTGCACTATACGTCTACTTGACATAATGATCATTATTTCCAATAATATTTTTATGAAAAAAGGATTTCTCATTAAAAAAATTAATTTTGAAACTGTTAATAAAAGATGACACTGGAAAAAGTCATATTTTCTCTTTCATAAAAAGTACTGATGAAATGCCAATAAGAGCACAAGATTAAGTTTTCACAGAAGCTTTTATTGTTATATTTGTCAGTTCTAAATGAACACTAAATAAAATGAATATATTTCTCACTAATGAAAACTGACTGAACTATTACTTCCTCTATTATTGTTCATTTACCTGTTATCTTGGTCTGATTTTAGTCTTCAATTTAGGTTAGATATGTTACTGAATGCATTACTAGGTAGGGCCACCATGGAGTTATAATATTTCTTTTACGACATCTTTTCCCTCCTTATAATTTGGACCTAGATCTATGCCTGACCCTTCTGTGCATGCTACAAAGATGAAGGGAGTTTCCTTACTCCTTGCCACAAAAAGCCTGGCCGTGCACAAAACAAAGCAGCTCTTCTGCAGCCATCACAACTTGAATAATTAATTATCTTGGTGGGAATAACCCTGACAGCCATTTTGTTTGACTCATGACCTTGTGCTGTGTCTGCACAAATGACAGGGTTACAACCAAGTCTCTCTTTAAAGTTTTATGTTTTGCAACAGTGCTGAGTCAGGAAGCGGTTGCTATTGCAAATGCGTGCTGTGTGCACATTTTTCCTTCTGTTTTGGGGTGGTGTAAAGAAAGGTAAAACCCAGCAGAAATTATGAAATAGCAATGTCTGTCACTATGGTTTTTCATAGAATCATAGAATACTTTGGGTTGGAAGAGACCTTTAAAGGTCACTTAGTCATTACTGATGCAGCATAGAATTGTTGGAAACATTTTCACAATCATTATACCTGCCTAAAAAAATGCTGAAAGTCATTATTTCTTTTCACAAAATGAGTCAAGCAAGAGATTGTTTCCACAGATGTTTTAAAAATGTGTTGTCTCTGAGGGAATCTTACCACAGCACTTTGATTAAAACTTAAGAAGCTTTTTCTGAGACATCACTCATTATTTCTCTGAATTCTTTCTTTCTTTTATGTACATATTCCTGAATTGTGCTAACACAATGTGAAATCTCTTGGTGAGAGACTGCTTTGACTTTTTTCAAATTATTTTTTTCCTATGGTTTTAATTTCCTTATAAGTAGAAATTGATTTTCCAGGTATTGTCAAGTATCAATATGGTGTGAAAAGGAAGAGGTTCTGGACAAGCTGGGGTTTTTTTGCTGATTGTATTAGTACATTAGATTCAGTTTTCCTCAGTTCTGGCATTTAAGATTTCCTACACCAGTCATCATTACACGAGTGGGTGTACAGTACAGTAATGCATGTGTGTTTGGCATCTGGTGATCTTTCCCTGGGTGGTTGGTTTACTTGCCAGGGAAGAAACAGGGAGTGAGACTCTATCTCCTGGGCCACCTCCAAAGGGAATATGCTGTTCTGTAAATATGTGAGCTAGAGCTAGAAAGCTAGCGGCATCTATTGCAGACAGAGTGAAAAAAAAGAAACAGGATTCCTTAAGCACATGAAAAGTTCACAAGAAATTGTGGGTCTTACAGAAATTCTTATTGACTTGTAGTCAATTTCACCACTTGTAGTGGTGAAATGCCTCTGAAGATTTCCTAAGACCTACATTTGTGCAAAAATGCACAAGTATATGTGGATACCATGGAATCTACTTTGGTTCTGTAACTCAATGCAATCCCACCACCCCTCAAAAAACCTCAACAAACAAACCAAACCAAGCAAACAAAAAATCCACCCAAACCAACCAATCAAAAAGGCAAAAGCAAAAGAAACCCTATCCCCCACTTATTTGCACTGGAAGGATATAATATTCTCTTTCCTTTTGCATCATAGGGTACTTGACTTCTGGATGAATCAGTAGACAGTCCCCATTCCATAATCCTTAAATAAGAACACTATAAAATAGCTCATGTTCTTACTGTTTCTTTTGCTTTTTTCTTCTGACAGGCACTGTGCCTGCAGATCCCAGATGTAAGAAAAGTTAGCTTTAAGATCAAATTCAATGGAAAGAGAAACCTGATTCTTCTCCAGCATCCACATTTTCCTGGGCACAGAAACATCCTCCTGTTTCTAGGCCTGATTTTTGTGGGAAGCATTATTGTTGCCAAAAGAGAGAAAAAGATCTGACAAAGGGAGCCACACCTAACTTGTTCTAACTGGTCCCATTTGTAAAAGCATTTGGAGTTTGAGACTAGTTTCTAAACAAGATGTTACCCATGTGTTTAGTGAGGTGCTGAGTTCACCTTGAAACCTATATTTAGTTTTTGCAACACCAATGCCTTCCAGTTAAAATTCCTGTCCAGATGATATGCTGAGAATATTTTATATTCTATCATCATGTCTTTTGCCAAAAAGATATCACAAATCTTGTGAATTTTAAAGTTATATAAGATTTGTAGTTTTATTTAATCTTAATGGTTAACTAAATAGTATGATTTTTCTCTTTAAATCACAATAACACCTTTTGAGGAAAAGCATGTGCTAAAGTTGAAGATGTTAGCTTGATTTTCTTTTTTTGGACATATAATTAAAGAATTATGAATTTAAATGTAAAAATGGATAAAATCAAACTAGAAATAAACGTATGACAACAACCAAATGAATAAATGAATGAATAAAATCACTTTCTGAATTAGATTTTTATGTTCTGAGATACAGTATTCTGATTGTAAAACATGCAATCTTTATAGAACATAATATTTTTGTTTCTGAAAGACATAGTGAGAACAGAAAAAATTTCTTTTCTGTGGTCAAAATCACAGTTCAAAATCACTGAAAATGGTTGTAATCTCAGTGCTGTTTAAATCAGCAACAAAACTTCAGTGCAGCTGTGATTTGGTTAGGTTATCTTTTTTAATGCACTTTGGATGAACAGAGGTGTATTTATAATGCAGTGGTTTCTCTGTAAGCACATTTTTACAGTCACACACATTAAATCTGTGTGGTTTCCACACAAACGAAACCTTACAGAAAACTTTGCAACTTCTTTCTTTTTTAAACTTGGAGGTTTAAAAACTAATGTTTTTAGTGCATTTCAGGGCTCATTTACACATATACAGACTTTCATGTGAATTTTGTAACTGTTTACAAGCATAGGTTTACGCTACATAGTAGGATATTAAAAGATAGTAATGCTTTGTTTCTTGCTACCATACAATGCTAAATGAAAATTGTTGAAGTCATAGAAAAACCAAGTTGAATACAGGTTGAAGAACATTCACTATCGTCAATATTATCTCTGGAAGTGAGTTTCCTCAGCATTTTATTTTCTGCTGCATTACTAGCTGAAAAGAAGGAGCATAATCTCTGTGTCTTGTTCCCACTTTAACACTCCCCACAGGACACATCTTTTTGCAAGATCAACACAAAAAGGAGCAGTTATATGTCTTCATATTGGCTGGCTGCTAAATTGGAATCATTGCAAGGTGGAGCAGAACCTGGTCCATGCAATTGACTAGGCTTTCTCTTGTGCTTCACTTCAAGCACCAGGAAATAGGACTTGTTTGTTGAAATGAGAAAAAGAGGGAAAGAAGATCCTACAGGCAGAGAATTCCAAAAACAAGAAGAGTTGCCTGAAGTGGTTTGACGTAGACAAAAAGATTGGAAAGAAATTTTCCTTGAAGGAAGTGGATTCCTGGAGTCTGAGGAATCATCAATCTGAGGAATCAAGCCGAGGAATTCAGCTTGAGTCTGACTGTGTGCTGGGAATCATGGGGCTGTTTCTTCCTTGCAAATACAAAGACCATTCTGCACAAATATCTGAGTGGCCTCTGATTTCGATTTCATTTCAAGATCATCAGCAAAGCCTCATGAACTGACTATTTTCTTTACAAGTGGCTATATTTTATCAATTTAGTGGCAAAAAGGAATGCAAAAGCCCTGGATTTTCAAAGACTAGAGTCCAGATTAATTTGCTTTGTGACGATGTGCGAATCCATAGCACTTCTGCTTTGATAATGATAACAAAAATGAACAAAAAAAACCCACAGAGTAGAAAACTTGGATTTATATAAAGCTTTCTGTACAAATAATGATCTTGGAGCACTTTATTCAAGAGTCAGAGAAAAACAAACGTTGTCATTGCTCGGGGGAAAAGGTACGATCCTGACATAACCTTATAATATGAAAATAATTTGCTGCACTTCATTATTTCCAAAGGGGAAGAGAACAAGCATAAACTGATGATGATAGCAGCAAGCAATCAGAGACAGGCTCCAAGGAATTTGCTATTGCCTAAGCTGTTGTACAAAACATATTTTTGACTGTGATTATTTGCATCTATTTTACACTGGATACTCTTTTTCTTTTTTTCTTTTCCTTACCAGCTTTCCAGATTAAATTTAATTACAAAGCAGCTAGATTTGTACCTAGAGTAGAAGTCAATAGACCGGAACAGAATTAAGGAGATTAATGTGCTCTGTGAGCTAAAAGTTCAACTTTCTGAATGAGGATTTTCATGAAGTTACTGGTTGAAATTATTGGTCCAATGAATACACAAAAACAAGGCTAGATGCACTCCCTTCATTAAAGCATCACATGTTGATATGGAACAAAAATTTTATTTGTTTGGGGTTTGAGTTTGGGGACAAATGTGACAAAATGAACCGAATCAAAATCAAAGACCGAATTCAGCAAACCACTGTTCGTGAGCACTTCAGAGCTCAAGGGTAATAGTGAACCGATGTAAAAATTCCTTCCAGGTTGGTTTAGTTCTCCATATCTGACTAGCAAGTGGAGATGAAGAAATGCATCTGTTTCAACATTGTTGAGAGGGAGTTGAATTTAATGATTATGGAGCAATAATAGAAATGACTGACTCACACAATCTCACCTGTGTAAACATGCAACTTGGAAAAAATGTTTTAAACAGTTTAGCATCATTTACAAGGAACTATGAATATTAGGGAAGGTCAAACATATTTTTCTGGTCATTATATTGAAAACACAAACACTTATTGGGTTGAGGCCTGGTTTCAATTACGTGTAATCACCATGGGCAAGCAAGTGGAACCATGAGCCAGCAATGTGTCCTTGTGGCAAAGAAGGCCACATTGGTATCCTGGGGTGCTTCACAGAAGGCATTGCCAGCAAGTTGAAAAAAGTTATCCTGCCCCTCTACTCTACTGGTGAGGCTGTATCTGGAGTGTTGTGTCCAGTTCTGTGCTCCTCAGCATGAGAGACATGGAGTGCTGGGAGTGGGTCCAGCAGAGAGTGACAAAGATGATTAAGGGACTGGAGCATCTCTCTTTACAAGGAAAGGCTAAGGGAGATAGGCCTGTATGGAGAAGAGATGACTGGATCTAAAAAATGCTTACAAATATCTTACAGTGTCAAGAGGGGAGGGCTGACTATTTTCGGCTGTGCCCATCAACAGTATTAGGGGCAATGGACACAAACTGAACACATGAAGTTCCATCTGAATATGAGGAAAAACACAGCTTTGAGGGTGACAGAGCACTGGAAAAGGCTTCCCAGAGAGGTTATGGGGTCTCCTTCTCTGGAGATATTGAAAACCCCCTGAATGCGACCCTGTGCAACCCCATCTGGGAAAATTTGCTTTTTCAGAAGCAAACTAGAACTAGATGTTCTACATAGGCCCCTTCCGACCCCAACCATTCCATGATTCTGTGATTCTGCAATTTTCAGTAGTTGGCACATACCTTAGTTTGTATTAGTACCCTCTAGGACGCCTGTTGAATTGGGATTAGTTTTAAAAAGGGGAAGAAGTAATAAATGCTTACTCTATAGCTTCTCTAGACAGAATCCATGGCTCCATCTTTTCTTTTTCTTCTTCTTTTTCTATTTTATTCCTTCCTTGCCAGGCTGCCTGAATTTTGGAGGTGATCCTGGAGAATTCCAAAATTTCTAAAATGTAGTTTTAAGCTGGTATTCTGTCTCAAAATAGGAAGCTAGAGTGATATGTGGGAAAATCTCTTTTACCTAATATCCTGGATATCAGGAGTAGGCATACTCAGGTGCTCAATCTTCTTCCTTACAAATAGATTTTGTTGGAAAATTAGCTCTTTCTGGATTAGGTGTAGTTTAGCTGCAAGCATGCATGATATCTGAATAATAAACTACCACAGTAAGCAACACACTGTTTTATGGATATGTTTTCTAAATCTTGACCTATAAACCCCATTTGACCTCTCTAGGTACCCATCTATATTTAGTAGTTGAATTTTTTAGAATTCACTGCCATTCATATTCTAATCATAAGGTGTTTTCAGGTCTGTTTTTCTTCCACATTGTGTAATGTAAATTTCCCCAAAAGAACATTTTAATACAATTTTATTTGTATTTTTCGTGTCCTCTGCTTACTTAGATACAAGTTGCTTTAGAATAGACAGCCTTTAGACTATCTAGGTAAACCTAGGATTTTCCTTCTTTAAGATATCAGTACTTGTTGTATTTTGCGGTTGTATTTTTCTTAGGAATTTTAATATGAAATTTTTAAACCTGTGGAAGAGAGAGCATTGTTTTCCATAATTAACCTCTGCTGTGAATTTCTTCCCTCTTTAATTGTCCTTTCATAGGTGCTTGGATTCTCTAATTCCAAACTCTCAGTCCTTTTTAGTCTGTTCGTATTCCTAATTATCACACTGAGTATCAGAGCTTAGGCAACTTCCTCAGAGTCTGAGTCAAATTCTTTGTACTTGTTTCTGAGGGTATGTTTATGTGATGTCAGATGAGTGAGTTAGTTTGTTTAATGAAAATACCTCCTACAGCTGGAGATTTATGTTGCTCATCAGAGACATTCTAACAGGATGTATATGTTCCTTTTCTGTTATGACAGGCACAGCTGATTAGCTGAGCCCAGTTACATCTTTTNATAATATTTCAGTCTCTGACAGGTAGGCACTCTCTTTTCAGCATTCTGATTTTCATATCAGGCAAAAGCGGTGAAACCTGACCCTGGGTCTTCACATGTGAGCAGTGTGTCTGGCTCGCTGTGCCACCTAGCCTTCAAACAGTAAATATCTCCATGAATATCAATCGTTTGCAGCCTTATTTTTTGCATCTGCTAAGTGCTTCACTGCTTGAGGTTTGCATTAAGTTCTCTTGACACAGTTGGAAAATTCATCTTTTTCCTGGACCTCGCAAGAATCTAGAGCATCTATCAACTGTGGGGAGATAAATGATAGATAGGAATGGCTGTTATTCCAACCAAATAAAGGGAAAAGGACTCTCACTGAAATAAGGCTGGGGGTGGGGCGTGGAGAATGGTTCTTACATTTATATTTTTATTTTTTCTTTTACACAAACTTCTTGGCATTGCAAACAGCAATTGGCCCTAACTACATCAGGAACCTAAGGACCATTTCTCCAAGGTGTATTTACTAAAGCATGATACTCACAATAAAATCTGCTCTAACACTTTTACGGTACAGTAGAATCAAGTTTTGATCTCTACTGATATGCAATCAGTATTCTGTTTTGCACTGACTGTTTTTTTTTTTCAATAAATCAATCCTGAAGCCAAGAGGAACAGGCCAAGAGGAATTCTGTACTACCCATCCCTGGCAGGGTTCGAGGTCGTTTTGGATGGAGCACTGGACAACGTGATCTAATGAGAGATGTCCCGCCATGGAGAGGACACCCATCCTGTTCTACCCAAGGAGATTGGAACTAAATTATTTTTAAGGTGCTTTGCAACCCAACCCATTCTCTGATTCTGTTTTTATTAATTTCTGGTTTTAGTAGTAGTAGTACTAATAATATTACTGCTACAACTACAACTAGTACTACTAATAATAGTTTTCCACAAACAAATACAATAGAGATTTATCATTCTATATACAAAATATTTGCTTTAAGAAGAGGAATAGAAGGAGTCTAATGTATTTAGTAAAAGAGAGCAGATGTTCTTTTCCTCCCTCTTTTCAGGAGGGCAGGTAATTGCCCTCTTTTTTATTATCTCAAAAGACTGATTAAGAAACTTTCTATCTAAGTGGTTTTGGCAGTCATTGTCTTGGCTGGCACAATGTCATAATTATGCTTCTATAAATCTTTATATTTCACCCATTATGTCCTGAGTGAAGTTGCTATCCTGTCTTAATTTGCATCTATCCAAACTTATTTTGAAGTGGAACATAAAAAATAAACATTAATTTTACATTTCATAGAACAAGTAAATATGATGAGAATTCAGTACTTCTTTTTTTCAAATCTATGAATGTCTTCCTTATATGACAACGTTCCTCAATATACATTATTTTAATCACGTTAAAATAAGCATATATTATATTGGTACAATAATTACATTTAAAGTTTTTTGTAATATTCTGGGTTACATATTTTCTGCTGCCTAATTATCTTCAGAGTTCATTATGTGCCTATATTGTTATCCAACAGAAGAATAGGTTGTACCAAGATACTACTTATGCTGGAGGGATTGAAGTCATTTCCACTTACATTTTGAGGCAGTCTGATACGATCTCTTTTCACCAGCCAGTATCTTCCTGCTGCACGTCCAACTAGAATTATTGTCCTCAAGATGGCTTATTAAAAAATTGTATAGATGGGCCATCAAAGTTCTCAAATTTTCCCTGACAGTATCTCTATCTTTGTATTATTTTATTATTATCCCTCACTCAGGATTTCCTGGAATAAATTATTTGAGTCTCAATTAATTGCTGCAACTGAGAGTTGAAGCTATTAGCCAGCCTTTGGCAAATAGCTGGGCATTAGTATTTCTTACAGACACAGATGCATGAGAGGTGCAATCAATTTTGTCTTTGTTGGATTTCAACTTCAGTGAATTGTTCATTGATTTTGGAATTTGAGAGGATTCTAGGAAACTATTAAACAAATGGGCAATTTTGGGAACCATTTTATAACACATATAGTGACAGCCTAGACAATAGATGTCAAATCATTTATGCAAAGGTCCTTCTCATCCTCACTTGGTGCACATGATCTTCCCCCTCACAACGTATTAGCCCATGGTAAATTGTGTTCTTTAGGCAATTTCTCCTTCAGGTATGAACGAGAATTTAAAACCAACATGGAAATTTCTCTCGTACGGATTTTGTTTGGTCAAAATTTTTCTTCTCATTGATACATTATTATTTTTAAATTTTGCTATTGTAATATCATGTGGTGACTTACCTGGTCCATTAGAACTCCAGAAATCAAATCAGTTTTAAAATAAATTTTTCTTCCTATGTTTTGGGCATGTAGTTTTTTTCCCCTTCAAAATATATGGAATTATTTAACAAATGTTGTGGATTTACACGGTTAGTTTACCCAAGGCACATTCTCTGAGTTTTGTGTGGAATTCATTGCCCTGTTTTGCTAAAAAGGTGGAGATACACATTTTTGCATCAGCTTGGATTTCCAGACCAGAAAAATCCTAGAGAAAAAATCCCCAAAAGAAAACTCCCGAAATGTGTTGAAATAAGGCTTGAAACATTTAAGCATATAAATATCTTCTAGAAACTGTCTTTCAAGCACTTTGAAAATGTGATTCTGTCATATAACTATTCATCAGAGTTAGATTTTATTATAGTCTATTCAATATTTGTTGTAGTGTATCATTCAGAAGAGCGTTAATTTTCTCTTCTGTGGCTATAAACATTTCACGGCCAAGAAGGAGTGTTTGTATTGCTTACAATTTTTTTTTTTTTTTTTGCAACAGGGTAGGGAAAATAAGGAGAAGTGTTTTAAAACAGGATTAATTTTTCACTCCCAGGACATAGAATTTTTGATCCCAAACTTTATGCTATCTTCTATTGTCCGCAGTGTGTATAAGCCTATTTTAATAGTCTAATATATGTCATCAGCAAAAATTATGTCTTCAAATGAAAATCTATGCATTTCTCCAAAGATAAAGTTTCTTTTTATTACCTCTGCACTAATGTATATAAATTTTAACATAATTTTCTTTCAAGAGTGTGGGGTCATTTTTATATCAAATTTAAACTATATAGTAAACAAGATAACTGACCTCTCTTTATATACTTTTTAAGTTTGCAGCACACAAAGTTTCTTCTTATGCCAACCATCGTTTCATATATATTTTCTTTTCTTATGAAAATGTTTTTGTTTAAAAATGAATTTTTGATAGATTTTCTCAAAACAAGCCCTTGATGAGAACTGATACACTGAAATACGGGACTATAGGCTGTCATTAATCCCAGTATTTTTTTGTTCAGACGCTGTAATACCTCCTTATCAAACATGAAGGTTTTGTGTTCACTGCTTTTTTTTTTCCCCTTAGCACTAATCCGATTATAGCATTCTCACATTCAGACCAACCATATTTTTAGTGATTGTGTGCTAGCTGAGCATTCACTTTTCATTTCATTTCCTTAGCCTGCTCCTTCTTCAGAGAAAAATGGGTGTCAGATGGTAAACTTAGCATGCTTTCCTACCAATCACTCTGCATGGAACTTTAATTTTCTGATGATTTGAAGATTATTTTTTAATTAAAAAATTTAATAGCTACATTTGTAAACATCTTTTTAAAATAGAGTCATCATCCTTAGATTGAAATAAGCTGGTATGATTCTTTTGGACTATACTAAAGATAGTAAATAATTTTTTAATTCATGATTTGTTTAAACACCACTGTACAATAGGAATCAATTTCTCCCGTATTATTCAGTCTTAGATTGCCAGGAGAAATACATTGTGGGTTAATGAATAAGGAAAAGAAAAGCTATCCTGGTACATCCTTTCCTATTATACTACTAAGTAACATTACCCACAGCTGCCTCTTGAGTCTGAATCTGCCTTGTTGTCAGATGTGATAAATACTTATACACTTTTTTACTTTACATAAAACTGCTACTGCGGACTCATGTACTGACACAGCTTGATATAACTTTTTTTTTAAGAAAAGTTTTAGAATTTTAAATATCCCAGAAGACCTTTAATGTTTCCCCTTAATTCTCTCCTTTCCACTTGGTTGCTAGTCCTCATTGCTGCCTGTGCCTTTTGCTCCTTGCAGAAGATGCCATTTAGTTTTCTGGTTGTGAGGCTGCTGAAATATGGCCTATTCCCAAGTCAGGAGAGACCCTATCCTGGGTTCATTTATCTTTTTAGGACCTTTTAGTTCAAAGTGTAATTTCAGGCTTTTGAGATTTTTTTACCTATGAACAAAGTTGTGTGTTAGAGTTATCTTTTTATCACAAGGCTATAGGTTTTATCATATCATCATGTATGAGAAAACCAGTAGTGGATTTTACTAAATTAGCCGAGTACCTCATTGACTGCTTTTTAAAGAGGAAAAATCTTGAAAAATCTTGAAAAATAACTACATTTACAATACGACATTTCATATCCTAATGACTCTCNTTCCTATTATACTACTAAGTAACATTACCCACAGCTGCCTCTTGAGTCTGAATCTGCCTTGTTGTCAGATGTGATAAATACTTATACACTTTTTTACTTTACATAAAACTGCTACTGTGGACTCATGTACTGACACAGCTTGATATAATTTTTTTTTTTTTTTAAGAAAAGTTTTAGAATTTTAAATATCCCAGAAGACCTTTAATGTTTCCCCTTAATTCTCTCCTTTCCACTTGGTTGCTAGTCCTCATTGCTGCCTGTGCCTTTTGCTCCTTGCAGAAGATGCCATTTAGTTTTCTGGTTGTGAGGCTGCTGAAATATGGCCTATTCCCAAGTCAGGAGAGACCCTATCCTGGGTTCATTTATCTTTTTAGGACCTTTTAGTTCAAAGTGTAATTTCAGGCTTTTGAGATTTTTTTACCTATGAACAAAGTTGTGTACTAGAGTTATCTTTTTATCACAAGACTATAGGTTTTATCATATCACCTGTATGAGAAAACCAGCAGTGGATTTTACTAAATTAGCTGACTACCTCATTGACTGCTTTTCAAAGAGGAAAAATCTTGAAAAATAACTGCATTTACAATATGACATTTCATATCCTAATGACTCTCATTAAGTGATCATCATTTTTTTCACAGCTATGGAGGCAGGTGATACTCCTTTAAGAAAATACTAGGTGATTTTATATCAAAAATTTGTTCTTTCCGCTTTGTTTCAGTGTGTTTTGTTTTTTTTTTTTAATCTCAAATTTTCACTTTCTGAGAAATCCTTACTTATTTTAATTGGGTTTCCCTTTAGAATTAGATTGGGGTTTGCCTGCTGTTATCCCCATATTGCTTTTTAATAAGAAATAATATTTCTATTTCCATCTGGTCTAGTTGTTTAATGCAGTTGATTTCTAGTTTTGGATTAGATACTTTTTTCCCTTTAATTCTCATGGAGCTATGGCTCTTTTAGAGGTTTTTCAGATTCCTCAGTGGTTTATACACTTTTTTTTTCCTTTTTCAGTTTCTGCAGAGCTCTGAGAAGTAGACCCTGGACTGATTTGGCCTATACAGGAGAGAGGAGCATCACTGTCTTAGTGTATCTGAAAGTTTCTTTAAGCTGTTTGCAGCTTCAGTTAGTCTAGCAAGTGCTTCTTCCTTTCTATTTTTTTGTCAGTTCCTAGAAGAAGATTTGCACCTTGGGTGCCATTGATTTTATTTTAGGTGCAGAATGTCTAGTATCCATCTCTCTGACAGAAACTTGCCTGTTCAATGTCAAGATTTTTATTGTTGATGGTGTTAGTTTTTGATATTAAGATAACTCAAGAGACTCTTCCAGTTACTCCCTTCAATGCCTAAAAGGAATATGGGGTGGTTGTTGGTTTGTGGATTTTTTTTTATGGTTGGTTGGCTTTAGATTTTTTTAAAATCAAGAAGATTTTTTATAAGAACAGCATTCATATACGTGGTCTCATGGATCTCCAGAGACTTTTTGGCTGGGATTATTGAGTTTCCAAAGAACTAAACTGTGGGTAGGGATACTCTGCTAAATATAGGACTATGTTATTATTTCCTCCATTGCAGGAAGATGATCAGTGAACCAAGGTAATCTCTCTGGGGCTTAGATCCTTTTGCTGAAAGGAGCAACCTAGTTTAGCTCCAGAAAAGTGAAATGACAGCTGATTTTTTAAAGTAATTTTTCGTAATTTTAAAGGCCACTGTAAAACAACATTGCTATTCTCATGACATCACCCAAGCATTTTAGAGAAGAGTGGATTGAAGGAAGAAAAATACTCTTCCTTCTTCAGGAAGAAGTAGTCTACTTTCACATTCTTTAGGTTACAGTAGAAACCAAGAAACCCGTTTCTTTTTCTTCTAGTGTTGCTATGGACTCTCTGAGGAATGTGTTAAAACTTTCCTGTATCAAATTTTTAATTATTTTTCAAGTTTCTCTGAGAAAAGTGTGTCTGCTCGTACACATTTCCTGGGCTATTCTTGTTTGAGATATCTGCTTACACAAGCCAAGGAAAACAAGTGACCATTAGCCCTGGCAGGTGATGGGTCACATGCTGGTGGGAAGTCTTGTTCCAAGGCTCACCAGCCACAATTTCAGCAGTCATCCTGTCTTAATTCCTATTCCTCAGCAAAAACTGTGAGAGACATCAGTGTTAACACCAGGGGATGCACCAAAGGAGGGCTGTTTTGATCAGACCTCCAGTACATCAAGACAAGTTTCAGTGAGCTCACTCAGGGAGAAAATGAGGACTAGTCCCTGTCCACACCTAATGCTGTTAGTTAAACAAGTGTGATCATCCCTGAGTGAAAGGATGAAAATTGTTTTGCTTGAGGAAAAACAATATTGAATTCAATTGTGTAATACTGCGCACCAAATTGACTACAACACTCCCTACAGTTAAGTTTGTAGTTCAGCTGTATAACAGCTGTATTACAGTCCAAGGGGGAGTTTAAGAAGCCTTTTAAACAAGAAAGAACACTGAATGTTTGATATTGCTATGGTGCTCTTATATAAAATAAAAATATCAATAAATAGAACCTGAGATTCGAAATTTATTTTGTTGTTGGCTTCCTTCAGGAAAATATAAGGTATTCCTGAGTCTGATCTAGTGAAAGTCCCTGTACTTATTGATTTTAGAACAAAGAGGGGAAAAATATAAACAATTAAATTAAATCCAGATGGTGAAATATTAAATCAGGATAGTTCAGTCACTTAGAATTCGAAATTTATAACAATTGAATGACATGGATAAGTCAAATAAAGCAAGAAAAAAACATCAGGGCAACATAAATGAACACAATACATTTTTGGAACTCAATATATTTTGATGATATAAAGAAGAATATTAAATACATCTACTGAAATTTTCTCTGATTCATCATTAAGTAAAGAATAAAGAGAAAAGAGAATAAAAAATCTGCCCACTGATCTGATTCAGACTGAATTGATGAAAAGAAACATGCCTCCTCATAAAGGCAATTCTGCCTTGGGTCCTGTTATTCTTAGAGGACTGATCAGATGAGTAACTTATGGCTAAGTTATGATCTTTATCTTTAGCGACAAGTTTCAGTAATGAAAAGAAAAAAGCTTGACTCAGGACACGGGAAGTGTGAAAATGGCCAAAAGTCATCTTTACAGTAAATTACAAATAATATGTTGCTTTGACTTTGAACTTTTAGTCACGTCTCTTCCATTTCAGTATGAATGTCTGCATCTAAATCTATTGCTGTTTCAAAACCTGGATTTTCGCTGAGTAACAACTACTGGAAGATCTAGAAGAGACCAAATTACTCAGTTTTAAGTAAGGAGCTCACTCCCACTTCTCCCCCACTTTTAGTTCATATCTGATCATCCTGTGTTGTTAGGTACTAATGCCTGCCTTGGAGGAAAACTGCCCATCAGATTGTGGAAATTGTCCCCCTAAAGAAGGATATGCCCCCCTCAGAGGATAGGATAGGATAGGATAGGCAGCACACAGGAAATAGGCTAGGATAGGAGTAGTTTCTCTGATTTGTAACAAACTGACCTGTGCAGGGGACCAAAGCCATGGGGTAATGTCAGCATCCATGACTGAATGTAGTCTTCTTTCATCAGACAGGTGAGGTCTGGGTTAGGGCAGCAGGGGCCTCAAAGAAAGCTGTGACAGGTGAATATGAAGCTCAGTAGATGAAGTCCTGGCTTCTGGAGGTGGAAAGAGATGGAAAGGAGCAGGCAGAATGGATATTTCATTGTGGTTCAAAAAGAAAAAAATATAGGGAGATACATTCAAAGATGTGAGGAGGTAAGGGTTTGGGAGATTAAGGTTTGTAACTGAAAACCATCCTCAGACTGCCCTTGTCACAGATAATCTGTGAGTCACTAGCACATTTTCTTTTTCAAAAAGCAAATCAAAACAGCAAATTCGGATTTTGTTTTTCCCCAGACCATCAACACCTTATTTTACCTTCGGAGACCTTGATGTATCACTTTTCTCTCAATACCTAGCTTCTCTTTCTATGAATGTGGAAATTCTCCACTCTTGTCCAAGGTTTGTCACAGAAGACATAATGAAAGAATAGATCTATTGTTGCAGCTCTTTTTCTATTCCTGTATAGAAAATCTCCCCAGAGGAGATTTGCAGTGGAGAAACTGAGCTTACAAAAAGACTGAATTCATATCTTTCCCCAGAATGCAAGCAAAAAAAATTCTTTAATAGAACGGAACGTTGTTAGAGGGACAGTTTCTTTCGTCATTAGAAGACTCCTTCTAACAAAGGATAGTTTGCCAAATACCTCAGCTACTCACCTACTCTTTCAAATAATTCCCCCTACAGATAATTATTGAGGAAATAAATTAGACTTTATTTCCTCTATGGGGAAGTCTGAAAAGAAGAGGGTATAATGTAAGTGGACAGGGTAGGTACTTCAACCAGCCCTCTGTAGTTGGAACTATGATTTCACATAGGACTCAGCCTTGCTCTCTGACAGTTTCACAAGACTGTTCACTCTTCCTGAAGTGGCCATCTGATATTTTTCCAGTTGTATGCTGTATGCCAGGTTTCAGTTTTGCTTTCTACGTAAAAGCTCATTTCAAACCTATGTTCATTCTTGCTTCCATACCTTCAATATTAACCCAAGGATGGAATTTTAAAAGTTGCTTATTTTACTTTTTAGAAAAGTTATGGGTAAGTATATTTCACTGCTTGAATATCTGCATCTCTGCCACTTTTGTTCAATAAGAAATGCTTATGGCTGATTCTCAGAAGAAACATGGCTATAAAAGTGTAATCATATTTGGGCCCTTCAAGATTTTCTCTACCAGTGATTTTTTCATTACATTACAGCACTAGATAGAGGTGTAATATAATGCAGATATGACCTGTGTTTAAATGAGAAAACCTGGACTGAGCAACTTACCATATTCTACACCACAAAAAATCTTGCAAAACTAAAATATCCACTGAACTAATCGTAGACAGGAACAAGACGTATAAATTTTGAACATCCTAACACCCTTCCCCTTGGGATTTTTCAAGACTGCCTTCCACTCCTGGGATGCAACATAGCAGTTATTTGACTGTGAACATAATGGTTTCAGAGAAGAAATTAAGATTAACACAATATTCAGAATGAAAGAAAAGCTTTCATAAATCTAATGTAAACACTTGGCAGGGTTAAGACTATTTGAATAATGCTGTACTCATGTAAAAGGCTTTATTGAGTATTTAATGGCAGCAAAACTATTTTTTTTGTGCAAGTGACTTCCCTGTAACAAGAAAAAACTCCTCCAACAGAATGGCACATAAACCTTGATTTCCCAGTGGTTACTCTTGCTTTTACACAAACATTCTATTGAATCAGTGGTTGTCTAGATGTGTAAAATTGATGCACAAGGAAAGAATTATTCCAAAAAAGTCTGAACATTTACTCAAGGGAAACATATTGCTTAAGATATTTAGATCAGATACTCAGCAAAAATAAAATAGCTGTCTAGGAAAACAACAAATTGATTTAACTTTGCTTCACTCTTTTAAGATGTTAAGAACATAAACTAAGGTGATCAGGCTGCAGGCACCTCTTAAATACCATTTAGACAGTTAAATGCTCATCACATTCGACATGACTTTCATAGATATTATTCTGATAGAAACTTATTAGTTTTTAGAAAATTTACATGTCAAATTTTTTGATTACTTGTATGTGTAATTACTACAATAAAGAAGTGGGACAATGTAAAGAACCTCAGGAAGCTGAACAAGAAGGGCAGAGTTCTGCACTGAGGGGTGAACAGCCCTAAGCACAAATATATCCTGAAGGATACTCAACTGGAAAGAGTCTTAGCAGAAAAGGACCTGGGATCCTGGTGGCCATCAAGTTGAACATGTAAGAGCAAGTGCCCTTGCAGAAAAGACCAATGTTACCCTGGGTTGTATCAGGCAAAATATTGCCAGAAGGTCAAAGGACATGATCTTTCCTGGCTCTGTTATATCTGGGATTCTGGGTCTAGTTTTGGGCTCTTCAGTATGAGAGAGACATGGGCATACTGGAGACATCCCAGCAAAGGGCCATGAAGATGCTGAAGGTCCTGGAGTATCTTGCCTGTGACAAAAGACTGAGGAACATGGGACTGTTCAGCCTTGAGAAATGGTTCAAGAAGATCTTATCAATATATAGCAAAACTTAAAGGAAGAGTGCAGTGGCACAATGATGGTGGAGCCAGGATCATTGCAGTCATGCCAGTGACAAGACTAGAACCAATGAGCACAAACTGTAACAAAGACAGTTCCCTTTAAACATCAGAATACACTGTTTTATGGAGAGGGTAACCAAGCCCTGACACAGGTTGCCCGGAGAAGCTGTGGAGACACCATCCTTGGCAATATTCAAGCATGACTGGCAATAGTCCTGTTCGAGTAAGAAAGTTGAGCTAGATGACCTCCAGAGGTCCCTTCCAGCCTCAGCTATTCTGGAATTTTGGCACTGCACATATAATGTTACATGAAGTTACATATATACTCTCTGTATCTGTACAGAGGGTGTATGTATTTCTGTGCAGCATATGTCAATGAACCCACAGCATTTTTCACAAAATACTGTATAACGCACTACAAAGACATTTTAACTTATAACTGGATGTAGTAAAACTTATTGTGACAATACAGATTGCATTATTTGAGGTGGGTGTTTACTGACAATTTTTAACTGCTGTTTGAGGGGTTTTGTCTAGTGAAAATCTTGTGAATTCATAACAGGACCAGTATATTCATCCAGTTTTATCTCCTAGGAATAATATCAAGATGACTGGGAAATAATGTACTGGTCTGACAGAGACTGAGTGTCTTGATATAGAGTTTGCATTCTCTGATGTAGCAAGATAAATTACTGAGGTTTATTTCCACTTTAATACTTTTTCATGATAGCACAAACAAGGTGACTATTGGAAATAAATAATTAACTAGATCAAACTGATACTAACAAACTGTACTCCCTTTTGGCTGGATTAGATATATTTTTGTACCTTTGTCTTTCTCTACTGGCTACATTACATTTCAACTCATGTATGTTACATTGAGGGAGGAGGAAGGAGGTGCACAAAAACATTTCGCTTGTAATATGTACAAGATTTCTTGAATACAGGAAGAGCCTTTGCTGTCTATGTCAAAATTTGTGTTACTATCTCAGTGTTACTATCTTCTTAAATGTTTAGCTGATTAGTGCATTAAAATTAAATGCATAATTCAAATATTTTAGTATAAAGTTCTGTGCTATTCATTATTCATATATCACTTTTTTGCCCTCTAACTTGTGATACACTCATAAAATCATTGAAGCTGTTTTATTTTTTGCTAGAGTTTCAGTACATATAAGTTCAAATTATGTATTTGAGCTCATGTAAGTGAGGAGAGGTGGAAAATAAAAGATGTGAGCTTTAAAAGATAGCACTGAAGTTAAGAAAACAGGAGCTAAGAATTGGATAGACAAGTGAATAGGAAAGTGCATTTGTATGAACAAAACCAGACCCAGAAGTACCAGAGTAACCAGGAGGCAGCTGGTGCAGGCTCTGTAGGGGGCTGTGCTGTCTCACCCAGGTTTGCCTGCAGGAGAACCAGCGGAGCACGTACAGACCAGCAATCCTGTTCAGTAACTCCTCTGTTTATGGCTCATCCGAGGAAGGATGAGGAGCGTCTGAAGGCAACCACAAAGTGAACATCTTAGATCTGTAATAGGCTGGCTTGTGCCATTTCTTACCGTCTGTGATGTGTGTAGATTAATGTAAGGTTATTTCCTACTCTCATTGCAGTCTTTTGCTATGTTAATAAAGTATGAGAATTTGAATGTCTAGCATGTCCTTGGAGTACAGGAACATTTGACATTTTCTGTTTTAGTACCCAGCTCTGCCTTCCCCAGAAATGAGTGTGGCTATAAATGTTGATGAGTGGAATGAGTAGCCAACCAAAATTAAGACCATTGTAAAGGTCAAGGTAATTCTACACTACCATTCTCAGTGGGCTTCATTCTAGCCACTAGACACTATCACAACGTCCAAAATAAAAACAATGGAAGAACACAAAGGCTTATGTGTAGGGTTTTGGTTTTCATTTCTTGGTTGTTTTTTCTAAAAAAAAGATAGTGACAATAGTAACAAACAGAGCAAAAGAGAGACAATTTATTTACAATTCACGTATACTAAATGAATGGTCTTTATGCTACAGAATAGCTTCCATCTTCTGTGTATCTGAAATGATTTTTGGAAAGAGAACATAACTGAATAAAATCCATGGAAACAAAATCTGTAAGACCCAAGAATAATAAACTAAAACTATTCTTCATAGTGTTTCATTTTAATATTGAGTGGTATTTCTTATTTGGGTATTTTTATTGACATCAAAATTTAAAACCAAAACAATTGATCAAAAATCAACTCTAATGACATCATTCTAAAGAGAAATGGAAATATGACATTTGTCAATCCAGCCCAAAAAATCATTGCAAAGAATTTATGCATGTTCACATAAAACACAGCTGTGATATTGCAGTAATTCGAGCCAAAAACAAACTGTAATTTTAATGAAAAAATGCTTCTGTTGTGTAAAGTTTGCACAAAAACATGATTATGTTTTGTATTTTGATCTCATCAAACTGGAGAAAACTGCCAGTCGACCCTGGACATATGCTTCTATTATTAAATCTAATCTATTTGCACAGCAGTTGCATGTCTCGTAGTTCACTGAGCACTGCAAAAATATAAGCCCACATTTATTTGGAATAGATTCTGACACAAGAAGAAAAAATTAATCCACACATTGGACTAGTGAAAGCTCTTGAGTAAAATGCATTTCATTACAAATAAAAAGTCCTGTGTAGAGAGGACATCTCATTGCTGTTGCTCCTCTGACATTTTCTTGAACAGGAATTCATGGCCACCATCTTCAGTGTGGCATGCTGTGCTCTCAGACTGCACAAAGAATAGGAAAATAAAGTCAACCTATCTATCCTTTTGAATTAGATTGCCAGGTCTTTTTCAAAATATCCATACCAAATTGATTTCCTTAGAGAATAATAACTAGATTTGATCAGAGCGTTAATCAAAATGGTGCCATTCTGAGTTGTGCTTACAAATAATTTTGTTGGGTTTTTTTAATCCAGAACTAAAACCTTCTTATTTTTATTTAAAAAAGGAAACATAATTGCAGAGTATATTATCCTGTTAATTTAGCAAAATGCTAATGAGGATAGAGTAAGTAGTTGAATTTTGCTGAGACTTGTAATTTTAAAAATTCATATATATTTTGGATTTATTTTACTTTTTTAAAATCATGCAGGCTCAGTTACAACTTTTATATTAAGACAATCTTTATAGGGGTTTATTTTACTGACATGTCAAAATTTCAGTAAAAGAATTAAAAATATTACAGCATTGTTAAAATAGATTTTATTTTGTCGTGGTTTGTTTTGTTTTAAATAAAATATAACTTGTGTTGTCTATGTAAATTTACTGTGAAAAAAAGAGAAGTGTTATCAAAATAGGTAACAGATCTGGGTGAGAAAATAAACAGAAAAGAAAGTCTAAATCCAACTCAACAGCAGATTGCCCTACCAGTCAGACATAAAAGCAAAAACATTTTTAGATAGTGTTTAATTTTGTGCTTCTTTTTTCCTATGTTCTGCTCTTCTCCCTCTGAGTGAAATGTAGCTTGCTTTGGGGACAACTTGACATCCTTCTCTTGATAAATGTCATTTTTGCCTCACAGATCATGGCTTCTGAAGGCAGACCCCATTGGATTGGTTAGTGACCAAAAAGCAACACAAACATTGTTTGGTAATTCATTAATTTTAGGAGCTGCATTGCCTTTATATTTAGATGTATTTTTCATTGATTGAATATAATTTCCTAAATTGAATGATATTTAATAAAAACTAGGATGAATTTTTAAATCATCATGAAGATTTAGGTAACTCCATTTCCCCTTGTTGCTCTAGAATTGACCTGGAAACATTTGTCAAACATCTTAATACATCCTCATGCTGACAGAGTCCTTACCTTATAGCATTAATATTCCTAATATTACCCAGCTGGATAGGTTTCTCTGCTACAAGATCAATTAAGTAATTTGCAGAGGTGAAGGTTTTCAAGGACTTCTTTAGATGCCTTAAGAAAAGTGGAAAGATAGGAACCTGCTATCAATCGTTGAAATTTCCATCTGCCCCTCTATCTTCTGGAAGATAACCCAAGTTCTACCAAGAGGGTAAAGGCAGCACAGAGCTAGTCTGGAATTTGTGCCTAACAGCTGCTTTTTAACGAGCCTCGTAATTTTGATCCAGGGCTAGTGGCCCAGTGCCATGTAACCAGAAAAGGGAAGACACAGTTGTTCTGGTGCTTCCTGAAGGTCTTGGCCTGGAGATCCCATACGTAGTATCACACAGCAGAGTTGGGGTTTGGGGTCATCAGATCTTAGCTGAGATCAGACTTACTACATTCCACCAAATAGGTCTTCACAGTGATAGTGGTCAGAAACTGGAGAGATTGTACAAGGAGGCAGGGAATTCCCATCCTTGGAAACACCTAAAAATCTTGGCCAAGGCCCTGAGCAGCCTCGTGCAATTTCAAAGCTCACCCTGTACTGAGTAGGAGATCAATCTTGATGATTTCCTAGAATTCATCCAAAACTATGTAAATCTGTGACTAGGGTCCTGCCAACCCTTGAGCTCCAGAGAAATCTTAGAGGAGTATGGGGGGAGGGATTATACAGAAAGGGCCAGTCCTGATTCATCTGACATTCCCTCATCCACCATGATGAAGTAGTCTATGCCTGATAAAGGCTTCGGTATCTACTGATGTGCAAGCTGCTATTAAGACATAAAAATATTATTCCTTACTAGTATTAGCTCAGCTTTCGTTACTGAGCAATTGCCTCTTAATAATTCTTTGTTTAACCTGCTCTTTTTGGGGGGCAATAATTGAAGAACTAAAAAAAAAAACTTAAAGAGACTCAAGAATTTTATCCACAACAGGATTTCAGTTAGCTTCAAAAAGAATCTCACAGTAGCAGTTCTTCTTTCTCAATATTCTTCGATAAATACTGTACTAGACTCTTTTATGCAAGTCTCCTTATTTGTACTGAACATGGAATGAATGTTTTTTGCTTTTTGCTTATGACAAGACAAGACTTTGCTGAAGTAGCGAAGGGGTCATATTTCTTTTTCTGAAAGGAGGACACATCATGGCAGATTTTTAATACATATTTTTCTTTTTACACTTTCACAGTCTCGAATAAAATGAAGAAATTTTAAGAATATGTATTTCTGGTATTTTTATGTAGCTCAGATGTTCAAATATGGTAACTATATTTCTGAAGTATATATCATGTTCTGCTTAAGATGCACGGAGGATCTGGGAGATAAGTACTCATAAATGGATTTTTCATTGCTTTTATTTGAAATCCTGATAGGCTCCCTTTTTTTTTTTTTGGACAAGTTTGCTAATGGCTTTTTGGGTGCTAAAAAAAAAAATTCTAACTTTTAATATTATCCATACTTACTGAAGGTTTCCATAATCTGTAGTTTTTCTTCCTGGAATGTGCTGCGCTTATCATAATAGCACAGTGATATTTAAGAATGTTATCCTTGCCAACTTGTGGTTAAGCCTAGCTAAAAATGATTTCTTTGTTTTGCTGACATGAAAGGAAAAGAGAGGAAGTTACAAGAAGGGGAGGAGTGGTGGAGTTTGAGGAGGAAGGACAGGTTTCAAGAACCTTTTTACCAGTTTAAGAGGACCTCCTTTGCCACTGCAATGTGTGCCCTGCAAGGAGCGGGGGAGCAGTCTGGTATGGATGTATTGCTAAAATATGTGTCTAAAGCAGCCTGGAAAGATTGACTGTATGCTGGAAGAGGACCACACTGTACAGAGAGGAAAGGCTCCCCTTATCCTCTGAGGAGGGTGTGGGAACTGAGGAGAAGGGGACCCTTCCCGCTATGCCTTTGCTTTAGCTGCATCTTGCTGCCCATGAAAACGCCAAATCAGAGTATTTGTTTTATTGTCTCTCCCCTATAAACCTAGAAACTGAGAATAGGAGTAATTTCATCTAATTGGTTGTCTGAAAGTTCACATTTTAATCAAAGTTATTATTTGCTATCCATGATTAAAAGAGCCTAGAGGAATTGAAGAGAGGGACCTCCGTAGTGTAATTATTCCCGTGCTCTGGAGACCAATTCAGACCACATAATACAAACATCTCTCTTAAAATGGGATGAATAGATCTCCAGAGATGCCCTTATTTCTCCCCACTGATTTTAAAGGAAGTAGTAGACGCCTAGCATTGATGAGAGTCATTGGATGCCTATACAGATTTAGGTAACATGGATTTCCTTCTAATTTTCTCACATTATTGACCCTTATATGTAAAGTCAGGGTAATGAAATGAAACCCATATATTGTTTTAATTCACAGGCACACAAGAAACATTTTTTCCAATGGTACTTTTACAGGTGAGAACATGTACTCTAAAACTGTCCATCAAAAACATAAATAATGATAATAATTTTGAGGTAAGAATAACACAATTCAAAGTACAGCAGAGGTTTGCACTGATGTGGGATGCATGAGAACTAAAGTAAGTTGCTCTATTTCTCTTTGTCTGAGGTCCGCTTTACTTAGCACTATGTTTTTAGCAGAAATGATATCAAAAGGAACAATGGGGATGATCAAATATTTAGAATAGCTTACATACTATAGGAGATTAGGATGATCAGTACTCTCCAACTTGAGGAAGAAATATCAAGGAGAATAAAATAATGACAATACTGAAAAGTAGGAACTGAGAAATTGCACATTGAAATATGTATTGAAATGGCTTGGAGAAATAAAACAAGATCATTAGGGAAGAAGTTTGAAACAGAAAAAGGGAAAACCATCTTGTTTGCAGTGAGATGTTGCTGGTGACAGTAGTTTATGCAGACTCAGAAAACATTTAGTCTTATTGAAGTACATCAGATATAGTCTTTTCAGCAAGAAGCCTGTAAATGGCTCATTGTCAAAAACTTTCATGATGTTTCAGGCAACATGTCAGAGTATTGTTTTTCTGTTCATGTGTACTTTTCCAAGATCCTCTACAGACCTGCTAAAACATCCATAAGGAATTCTAGATTATCAACTATATAGGTCCATAACATTTTCAGTATGTTATAATTACAAACTTAGGCTACCAGGTTAATTCACTGTAGCTGACAAAACATTTTAAGGACAAGTCTTACTCTTCTGGTATGAGGCATTTGACTGTGGCTCACTGTGAAATATAATATCATTGTTTTCTCTTTAACTCTGTCTATTTTCAAAATCACATACTCAGAAAAGTCTTCAGTTTCTTTCAAATCAGGCAACATAGATATATGTCCTATGAGTACCTTCACTTGCTGTTTTGTCACAAGTGTTTACTCTTCCTTACTGTTTTATTTTTAATAAACATTGTCAGTTCGGCTCCCTGCCAACATGCTGTTAAAAACTCAATGTGACAACTATGCTACTAGCATGCTGGAAGCATGATAACTGGGATATATTTAATGCCTGATTATAGCCCCATGACAGATAAAAGACAATTCTTTTCCAGTTTTCCAATCTAGTATCGATATGGAAGAAAAAGCCTGGGAAGACATTACTGTAATGGAATTGCACAATTTTATTTTTAATGTTTCACAGGTTCCATTGAAATCAAGCTTTCTTCAGCTTCAAACTATGCATCTCTAGTTCAATAATATTTTTTTTTATATTGCCTGATATGTGGAAACACTAGAAATAGTGACAGATCACAATTATCATTTAAAAAATTCCTTTGGGACTACAACCAATGGATTTAACGCTATTTATTTTGTTTAGGGTATGCTTCTTACCACTGTAACCATTAAAAGCGGCAATTTTCAGTTCAGCAATTCAGAAATTATTAGTTGTTCTTCTTCTGTGATCATCCCTAAAGCCTTCAACCAATTTCACAAACTTAAATTTTATGCTTGAATTTTTTAACAAACTTGCTTTTTTAAAAAAAATTCTTCCATTTTGATGCTGATGGACTTGGGGCATTTCAACTGCCCTCTCAAAGATCTTCACATGAAAAGAATATTTCCATTGGTCTTTAAAATATTGAAAAATGTTGGAATATCATAGGTAACACAGCAAAACACATCAGTAAATAAAATTCAAATATCTTCTATATCAAAATCTACAGCTTGGTCTGAAGTAATCACTCCAGGTCTTCTTTATTGTGACTTGAAGGAAGAAGTCATGCCTGAGATTGGCTGACTGTCATCTAAATAAATGAGTTATTGACTCCAAGCATTTGCTATTTCTCTCTCTTTCTCCAAAGAGACTCTCACATGGATTGGACTTTTCTTTTGTGGTCACTGAATGTCTGGTGACACAAATCTCACTTTTAAAAATGCAATAGCTAAATCAAAATAACCAAACACTCAGATAGTGGTGGTACTTTATCTGGTATGAGCACTACAGTGAGTTAGCATTTTGGTATAAGTCCCCCGAGCACTAGTAACAGATGCTTGCTCTACAACAAATCCTTTATTTGTGAAAGTGAAAATTCTTCTAGTCCTTCTTCCTAGCCTGGAACTCTCCCAAAGCCCGGGTATCATTACCAATAATACAGTTGACTTTGAAACAATCTGTTCCCTGTCTAACTTACAGCAAGCGTTTTCCTCACTGACAAGAGACAGTTTTAGTGACTGACAGGTTGATCTGTTTTGTTTTCTATCTACACGAAAATTCCTAGAAAATGCTCAGTCCTTCCACAATGTTGAAGCATGGGGAGAAACCAGCAAGTCTTAGACATTTGCCTTGCCCTTTCTGGTCAGGTAACTACATCTGGGATCACACTGACTGCTTCTGTAAGGTGCATGCTAACCTCTAACATATTCCTGTGAACTCTTTGTCTTAATATTTTTCAGCATGGTAATAATCAAAACAAATTGATTTTGTTTTTCAGATTGCTAAAAACCTCCCAACACTTTCTTCAGCATCAGTGCTGAATAAATCATTGTAATGTTCCCCTGAAGTGAATTGAAAATTAATTTACACAGTGAAGATGATCCTCCTAATAACAGGGTACATGGAATGGGGAAATTGGAAATCATTACACAGCAAACATTATCTGCATTATTTTTGTAGCTGCTTTAGATTGTATTGTAATAGAAAATTAGGAGACTGGCTGTGAAGAAGTTTAAGAGGGTCCCCTGAAGAGCTTCTGCTTTAAAATTGATTCTTTAAAAAAGCATTAAAAAGCTATTGGAATTGATTGCCTGCTAATATAAAGGAAAAACCCTTTGCCACCATTTGTGTTAAAAAAGAGCATCTTCATTCATGCATGTTATTAAAACTACTGGCCTGAAAGCCCCGGTAGAAAGATAAAGGATATGGATGGGATATTAAAACAGCAATCTTTACTTTATCAGGGATTTAAAGTTAATATGTCGCTTTTATTAATTCAGCAGGAGCCATTAGTTAGTATGTCAAATAAGGGATTTACAATTAAAATACCATAGAATAGAGGTATCTTTAGTAAACAGTGAACCAGGAATTCTTCATTAATCTTCCAAGCATGCGGTATACCCCTGCAAAGAATAAATCCTGCATTTACAGTTTTCTTTATTGCCTAGTTTGCTATGCAGAAGCAATAAAAGTCAGAGCTGATAACACCCCTGATTATCTTCAGCAGCTTCCACTGCCATGGAGTAATGGTGAATCAGATCTCAGCCAGTCACCATATCTTGTTTCCAAGGCTCAATTGAACGACCTTTGGAAGATGTTGCTGTTTGTAATATGTTTGTAATATTTAAAAGTTACATGGAAATATAATTTCCTTTCTTGACTTTGAACTACTCAGAGCTTTTCATGGTCTTCTGATTTCCAACACATTCTGAACAAATTTTCCTTGTCTCTTTTAATTTGGGATAACAGGAAACATTAAGGGGCAATGAACACTGAGGAGGAAAAATCTTAATAATGATCCTATTAGAAAAACAAATGGTATGAATTTTAAAGCAGAAATTTGCATGGGTGCATTCTTCAGTTTTGCTTTCACTTTAAAAGGGAAACAGACATTGTGTAAGAAGGAAGACCATCTTGGGAACTTTGTCCGACCCAGCAATCAAAGTGAAGTCCCTTAGCTAAAGTTGCAAAGAAATGCAAGTTGATGAAATTATATTGATGAAACTATTGGAGATTCAGAGACCAAGGGAATGGAAAGAGTGACAATGCATAATAGCAGTCAATATAGAGATTAAAAACAAATAGCCACATTAGGAAAGTGACAAGCCAGACACCATAGAAGAGCATCCAGCTGATAACAGCAGCCAGTGTTTATTTATTTTGGATTTAAAATGTCTGAAAATTTAATGAAAAAAAAAAAAGTACCAAAACCCAGGCATTATTTAGGTTAAATAGAAAGGAAGTGTGATGCAAACTGAATAAGCATATTGCCTGGACATGATACAGGGACAGCTAATCTTTTTCCTGCGTTCTATGTTGTTATGATGGTTTGGAAGATTAGTTTTTAACTCAGCCTAAGGACAAACACTAATTCTTGAACTGAGGAGAGTGGGAGAGGAAAATTGAAAGAATGTAAAGAATTAAAGGATTCAAGATTTTGTAAAACAAGACAATATTCCCATGGATCCCTGGTTCAAACTATGCGTATCAGGTCTGAGGCCTGGAAAACAAGATGCAATACAAACCTACACGGATATTATCATGTCGTTCATAATTCAGTGGGTAATTTAGATTGTTAGACAAACAGCAGGAACTTTTCTCTTCAAGAAAATGCTGGAATTTTGGTCTCTGGGTTTGCCAATCCGTCTTGAAAGTCCTTACATTTTGCGTGAAATAGTACATACTGAAAATATTAAATTAATTTAATAAACAGTGACTGCAATGATTAACTCAATATGATGCATTTTACACATCACAACAAAATTGACTTTGCTGAAATGATAAATATTGATATTAAACCAGTCAAAAATCCATATGCTCTATGAATCATGTTAATTTTTCACACCATGATTTCCTGGCAGAAAGCTCAACTATGCCAATAAGTGGTGTTCCACCACTTCTAGTAATTACATGAAAAAAACTATTTACAAGGAAGAAACATTGATTCCTGAGTGACAAAAGCCATAGTAGAAATATCAAGGACATAAACATGCAATTCTAAATACGCTTGCAATGAAACATGTTAAAAGTTCACCCTCAATGATCATTAAGTTTTGTTAATGACTGAAGGATTTAACTGCTTGTATCTACCATCAATAAACAAACTTTCATGTACGAGCAAATGGAAGTTACCTACAATCCCCACCTTACAGCATATTTGTAATTCAGACTTTTGGAAGATGATGAGGAGAATGATAATGAAGAAAAATCACCACAGGTCTTCTGAGATCAATCAAAGGAAGAGGAAAAGTCAGTTACAAATTTCTAGGGCAAATAAGGTGAGAACCTTAGGATGTCATGTTTCTCAAAAAAATCCTTAACCTTCTATATTTTATGTTTAAAATTCTGTTGTTAAAGATTTGATAATTTCAGTGTTGTGTCATCTACATGTGCTTGTTAGAGCCGAGTTCAAAATATCCCTGCACAGAAAGACAGCTACACGCACAAGCTTTCACATGGTAATGTGGGATGTGGATTTATAGCATTTTTGCTATTCTCTAACAGCAGTCTGAGTGCTTGCTCTCACTCTGCAGTAAAAGTGAGACAGCTTATTCCTCACTGAAGAAGAAAACTACCTACATTTACCATGGCATAAGTACAGGCAGTTATTGCAGACTACCTGATATCATAAATTCCAACTATAACTTACACCTCATTAACCTGTTGAAAGACTGGGAGTCCTGTATGATAAGCACTGTACAGACACAGAGGGATGAGTATCCATTGTCAGACAGAACAAAGAAAACAAATGACTATCTGAATCATAGAAATCAGATGATGTGCTCAAGGAAAAGACATGAAGTCGCAGACCTAGAACTTCAATGTTTATCATTAAAATTCCAGTCATAAGATCATCCTTAAATCTTCTCCTGCAAACAAAGTGTGCATTCAAAATATACCCATATTCTTTTAATTCAACACTTCCATTGTTCGTTGAAGTCACATCCATCCTAAATCTGAAAAAAGAAATTTTGGATAAGAGCCCACTCAGTGTAGTCACCAAAGAGCCACTGTAGCACCCTTGTGGGATGTTCCCTTGCTGTGCTGCTCAACAAGATCCAAGAGCTTCTTGGCCAGGCCCGAGATGAAAAACTTACCCGAGGGACTGCTTAGGAATGGGAAATTCATCCATTTTTTAGGTTTTATTTGAGGGGCGGAGGTCTTAACCTGGGCTAATGCATATGTATACAGCATGAATTATTGCTCTACAGCATGCTTAAAAAAAAATACTTCAAAATCCAAATAATTACACTTAAGAGCCCCTACATTAATGCAATACTCTTATGACAGAGATCTGTGATATTTTTCTCTTATGTCATAGACTATAAGAGTGATTTTACAGGTTTCTTCTCCATTTCGTGTGTTATATTATTCTTATGGTTTTCTTGACATAGAGATGGATCTGAGTCTTCCAAAATTATGGCAAAAAGGCATGATTCTACTTTTCCCCTTTTCTGTTTAGTATGCTTAAACAGCTGTCCTAATAGCAATCTCTATTTTCATCGAAAACTGGCACGAAAGCATAATTTCAGACTTATATTGGACATTCAACAGCAAATTCACTTTGGAATTTCAAAGCAAACCAGCATTCTTTTGTAATTAAAATAATACCATAGTGTTGACTCTTGGCAGTTCTTAGTGCCTATCTCTATTCTTCTCATTTTTTCCCCTGCAGTTACCATAGTGAAGCAGAGGTCATATATATGATACACCTGGTAGCTTCAAATGTCCAGATGCCAAGCTTATCTTTCCACTATTGTCATTCCTTTATAAATTTAAAGTGATTTGAAGTGTGGATTGTGCATACAAAATATGTTCCAAGTGACAATTTTCAGAGAGGAGACGCTTAGCAACAATAATTAACCTCCCATTTGAAATTTATTTTGGACGATCACAGGTATCGTAACTAAAAGTACAAATTAATTATGGCATTAAAGGATTTTTTTTCTATTTGGAATTCATGAATGAAGGCTTTAAGAATTAATGTTAAATGTTTAGTAAAATCTTCAAACCAAGTTTTTCATACACCTCCCTTGGCAAGTGGTAAGGCCTCTGATTCCATTTCCACTGATGGTTAATAGACAGATGTGGGCTAAAAGGTAATAAGACTTGCTTTTCTGGAGCACTCAGCTCCATCAAAAAGTGCCAGAAGGTACCCTCCTGACACCTTCTCAAGACAGACTGTATCATTTTCCCCCCAGGTTCCTGCAAAATAAATTGAGGATCAAAGAGGTTAAAACTACTTGCCCATGGATTCATACAAAAGCCAGGGGAAGAGCCAGGATTAGAATATGAACTTCCTCACTCCCATGCTCTGCTTTGCCGCAAGACCACTCTACGCTTGGTAAATATCAGACTTGTAACTCAGCCATGGACAAAATACTGCAGTAAAGTGATTTGTGCTTTTCCATCTCTCAGTACGATCAAGGAAGCTCTCAAGCCAAAGAAATGTCAGTATTTCATAAGGAAGGGATGCAAATCTTAAATGTTTCTGAAATTCTTCAGCACTCTGGGACTATCAAGTACTGCTCATTTATAGATCATATAAAATTATGTATGTTGCATGATTAAATAATTAAAGAATTCATAAACTCAAGCAGTAGGGCTCACAGTGTTTAAAATGGCCATCAAAGTCTATGCCTGAATTATTGCAAAATGGAAATATTAAGTCTAAAAATATTAGTGTCTTTAGTGTATATTTTTTATCTGACCTATTTGATAATTCTGATGGGAGCCCCGGTGGTGTAGTGGTTAAGCACACGGCACAGTAATTGCCGGGGCCCGGGTTCAAGTCCCGGTCGGATACTCCCCGGGTAGGCAGAGCTCGTTAGCCCTGCAAGGGGGCAATCTGCCTACGTCCTGAGGAGGAACTCACTGCNAAAAAAAAAAAAAAAAATTTGATAATTCTGATATTTCCCTTTAATAAGTCAAAATTTTTGGTAATTCACTCCCTTTTTAGAATTATATATTTCCCCCTGTAAACTATGACATTGCATCTCTCTCCTTGTCAGGGTAAAAAGAGGCTATGCATATCCTCTTCCTCAAACGGCATAAGGAAATTGTTTTGCATTGTTTGTTTTTTTTAATGTGCCATCTAAACCAATATCAAGATTCAAGAGTACACACCATAAATACAGTATGCTCCAGATTTCCCAAACTTAAAAAAATCAAACCTTTGCTCTAAAAAAAAAAAAAATTCCAAGTCATACTTTTCTTTAAGAAAATATTTTATAGAAAAATGAAATGCTGAGAAATGCATTTCACAAATTCAACTTATTTCCCCATTACTTTTTTTTACTTTTTATCTGAATCACAATGAAAGCCAATCTGGGTCCTAATTCTGTACTGCCCTTTAGCTTTTTCTTTGTGAATTCAAAGAAAAGAATGGTAATGAGACGTTGAACTTTAAAATCTGAAGATGCTAATAATTAAGAAAACCCATTAAAGAAAATATAATCAAATTTTAGCAATTTGATTCTACAAATAATGTTTAAGAAAGTGAATATTATATGTTTTCATTTAAAGTTCCATTTAAAGAATCTTGGTTATTCTCCAGTGAATTCCTTTGCCAGTGGTTATTGTGATTTACTGCAGCTGAATGCTGTGAGAGAAGTACTAAACCACACACTGGGAACTTAATCTAGATGCATACTCCCAGGCATTCTGTTTCACTTATTCATCATTTTGGGGCATGGAGTAAAAATTTTGAAGAATGGTGGAGAGGACATTTTTGTCCAGGCAAATAATGACCTACCCATCAGCTCATAATAATATGCAAGTGTTCAGAAAGAAATTAAAAGTTTTAAAATAGCTCTAAGTGGAGGAGCAAAAGAATTAAAGGCATAAAGTGCCACAAAACACGGCAGAACCTTACCAAACAAATTATCCTAAACTGATTCTGTAATTCACCTTGAAAATGCAAGGAATTTCTCTGAGATGTTCTTTTAAGCATTTCATATGGTTCTTTGAGAGAACAAATTGGTTATCATGGAGAAATTTAGGACTAGTGTAGAGGGTAAAGGTAAGGGAGAAATAGTTGAAGGTACTGAAGGAAGCTTACCAGTAACAAATCAGTTCTGGGAACTTTTTGCTGGCCAGTCTTCGCATACGAAGATCTGGGGGAGGCCTCTTTCCTTTCAGACCTCCCAGCCTGCGCACTGGATTTTTTAGGTGAGACACAGGGCGCGCAGATCTGAGCCCACCCTTTAATCCCGAGGTTCAATCTGCCGGGCCAAAGCGATTCTGGACAGTGGCAGCTGAGTTCCTCCTCAGGACGTAGGCAGATTGCCCCCTTGCAGGGCTAACGAGCAACTGCCTGCCCGGGGAGCAGCCTGGCCAGGATCGAACCCTCGAACCCTGAGCCTCGGCAACTTGCTATGCCGTGTGCTTAACCACTACACCACCGGGGCTCCCAGTTCTGGGAACTACAATTTTTTTAAGTGACCTTGCTGCAAAAAGATAGCTTGTTTTAATGGATTTTACAGGCATCATGACGTTGGGAAAACACCCCCAATAAAAAAGAGGTTTGGAAGACCTGATGACCTTAGAGACTTGCATGATAGTGATGAGATAAAATTTCAATCAAGCAAAGGGCAATGCCATACACTTCAGGGCTAATATTAAGAACTTATGTTATAAGCTCAAAATATTAGAAAAGGAGGGGATCTGCCTATGAACCACAAAGATATTCTTAAAAAGGCAAAGGTAATTCATACTTGTATCAGGTGAGGTGTTTCCAGAAGGAGCCATGGCAACTGAGTGGCTTTACACAAGGTACTACTGGCTGCTTTCAGAGAACTATGCAATATTTAGGACCATTCAGCAAAGAACAGGGGAAGAAAATGGCTCTTGTACTATCAGACAATCATGAGTCTTAGAAGAAGGGTAAAACTGGGTTTGATTTTGGTAATCTAATGAAACAGAAGCTAAATGATATTGAATTACTATCTATAAATACATAGACAGGGAAACACCAGGGCAAGACAGGATCTGTTTAGACTAAAGGACAGCATTGGCACAAGATCAAATGGATAGAAACTGCCATAAATTTCTAGTGTGGAAATCAGAAGAAGGTTTATAGTCATCAGCAGAAAGATGTTCCATGTAATAAATTTCCAGTAGACTTTTTGCCTACCCCGCTCCGTAAGTTTATGGAAGTGATTGGAAAGAAAAAATCTCTGCAGCAGCAAAGATTTAGACCCAAAGATCCAGGAGTTTTCATACTATGTTAAATACTCATTCCTTTTATACTTAATAAAGAAAACCTGCTGCACATGAAATGTCATGCCACAACCCAAAATACATTGAGTCCCTGTCTTTGCTGGTTAGTGGATCAAACTGTGAGGTGGAGGAGCTAAATAGAAAACAAATGTTTTGCAAAAAGGTAAAGGTGCCCAGCTGCAAAATGCTTTATTACATTCCCTCTTAATTAAAGAGATTGTGCAGAAAGGCATATCCTGTAGTGCAACCTTTTTAAAAAATGTTCAATGCTGTAAAGTTCCTATATGGCCCCTTTAAAGTTTACTAGAGAGTTGTGCCAGCCTGAAAAAGGAGCTGCCTAAACCTTTAGACCATTATTTATTTATTTGTACTTGGATTTATGTCAAAGCAAGACAGGAAGAAACACTAAACTTTTTACTGTAATGAACCTTGGCGTTTGACTTCCATTATAAACAATGTGAACTAAAAATGCCTGGAGGAACTATACCTTGTGCATCTGGCATTTATACAGCAGATTACCAGCAGTCTTACTGACCTTGGCAGCTCTGCAGGGGACACACTGTATATTCATTGAGCTGAGTTGATTTAAAAAATCTCTTGTCTGTGCACATCCACATCAGGGTGAAGCTCAACTTCTCTCCATCATTGTGTCAAAGGGATTCATGTGAACTTCATCATGCTTTCAGCAAAGCACATTTGTGAAGGTGTGAAATCAGATGGTGAATGTATTTAAAAGCCCACTGTTCCAAACCCCTTGAGCTCTTGCATGTGTGGGTAACCCATTGAGTTCAGTGCAAAAAAATTTTGTTACATACATTCGAGGGCCTACCAGATCAGAGGATAAAAGCATTAAGGGCCAAGATTTCCATAGACTCTTGTGCAGTTGTGTAGAATAGCTGTACACAAGAAGCTTTCTACTTACATGTTCTGTGTAAAATTAATCTCTAGCACTTCAAAGAAACAAAGTTTGAAAAGCAGGCCGCTGCCATCAGACTTGCTGGATGGTAATCAAAGGCTGACTGACATGAAAGCTTAGGGAGAACTGATGATGCACTCAAAAGCAAGCAGAGACTGTGCTCACTTTCTTTGCTCATCATTTCACTGCACCTTTAGGAACCAAGTCTCCAAAAATTTCTAGCATACTAGGCACGTTTGGGCCATCCAATCTCAGAAATACTTTAAAACCAGAGTTTGGGTTTTCCTGCAGTGCACTGCTTTACTTCAAGTTATAATAGCAGTAGCTGCAGAAATTCCTACTCTCAATTTCCCTTACTGTTAAGTTCTACTTATAAGACGTCAAATATTAAAAATGCAAAGAATGACAATTTTTTCTTCTGGCAATCTATTTTGTGCATGGTTACTTCCAATAAAGTTCTAAGATGGAAAATTAGTGGGTGCTTAGAATCCAAACCCTTTAGATTGCTGAGAAGTAAAACAGTTATTTCTGAGAAATAAAAGAGACAAAATTATGAATAGTGTTCTAAATATGAATTAATTCATTTATGGCCAATACATATTATTACATATAGACATATAGACATAATATGTGTTAATATATGACATTATACATATATTAACCATCAGAGCCCCTCAGAAGATGTTTTTCATCACACAGTAAAAGGAATATCTATCAAAATATGTTATTTAGACATAATGGAGTCGATAACAGTTCTGTTGTAGCATTTACCATTCTAAAAACAGAGCTGGTAACTGCATATACTGAACTTCTGAAGAGCTTTATTCCATGAACTTAAAGAATAGAAGAATCTTTTTATTCATTGAACAATGCAGTAGTCCAAAGTGCATGCTAAATCAGATATAACTATCTAAAATGTGTTTTTCTAAGAATTGTTAAAAGAATTATATATCCACATTTTAAAGTAGTATGTTAGCTGAAGAATGTACACATTTTCTGAGAAGTGTTTACCAAACAATTCTTACCTTTTTATAATTTTTTTTCAAAATTGTTCATAGATATTTTATCTCAAGAAGAAATAACCAAACATGCTATAGCTTTATTCTTGCAAATTCAAACAAACAAAAATACAAATTAACCTCTCTTCCAGTTCCAGGAAGGCTTACAAGAGAAAAAATGAGAAAATGTTGGCTTTTCATTTACAACATCATTTTCAGCAGTCAAAAACATTGATCAAAATATTCCCTAAAACTAATTAACCAATTGAAATTAATAGCAGCCCTTAGTATTTCACTTATTTAACAGGCTTTGTTCATTTGACATGTTTAATTTTGGCTGCCAAGCACAAAATGAGCTTCCTAGTCATTTAATTACCTGGAATTATGAGTATCTTCCTGACAGAGAATACCAGTTAGATAGCTGGGGCAGGACTTTTGGCTTTTCTTCCAGAGTTTTTATGTTGCTGACATGGCACAAAGCTGACCCACCTGCTTCAGTTCCCAGTCCTCAGCCTTTCTAAAAAATATTCTTGACGGAAGAAACATAGGAGAAAAATGGGGATGGGAGAAGGTAGAATGCCATGTGCAATGAGCCATTTGATCCTTGTCCAAGAGAAGTGTGTGCAACATCGTAAATTAGAGTATCCTAAAAACAATCTTAAATTAGGGAGCAAATTTTCTTCACTAAATGGGAATCATAGAATCATAGGGAAATGGCTGAGAGGCACACTCCCGCTAGGCTTTTCTTCAGGTACTTTGAAAGAATTAATTCTCTGCTGAGACTAGTATAAGCATTCAAAATATCAGTTTTCCCATATAGTCAAAAGCACAAAAAAATGAATGCCCCTTTAAAAAAAATCTTTACTATTTAATGACAACAAGTGTACGGTTATCTGAAGAAAAGGTATATTTCAGTTGTCCCTTTGGAGTAATATTTTCTGCTAAGTTAACAGATCAAATAGTCTTCTATTTTTCTACCAGAACCAAGCCTGTCATGCTTATTGACACGAAGGGTTTAGAGACTGGGTAGGGGTGTATTGTAGAGCATAGCAATGTCAATTAGCGTGTCCTAAGATTTAAAGAGCCTACAGAGAAAACGAGACATTCTTTGCTGTATTGGTGTTCTTTCTGCACTGCAACAGCTCCTTCAGGTCACGCAGTGAAGCAGTATCCTATATAAAATGCAAGGATGAGCAACGAGGCATTGTTTCCCTCTATCTTGTTTTTTCAAATACAATGTTAGTCCTTGGAAGTACATTTATGCAGTTTCATTTACCTCTCCAACATATGAAATTTCAAGAGACGCCTATTCATTTTTCCTACGTATTTCTGAGTGTATTCACTCTAGGTGCTCTGAACTTGCATGCTTTTGCAAGTTCAGAGTGCCTATCTTGTGCAACTTGATATGTAATTAATCACACCTGAGTAGGATTATATATTTAACACTTTGTCTGTATCTTTAAAAAAATAACACTCTTCAGAGGCTGCTCCATTTTCAATGTAGTAATGTATATAAGGAACTTTCCACCAGCAAACATGTTTGAGCAGATATAAATTGCTTTGCAACATTTCCTTGGCTTCGAAATACAGAAAAAACTCCCAGACAGAAATGACAGAAAACCCCACAAATTTGTTTGCACTAATGAAATATAGTAACTTGCTTTATGGAAGATTCTGTGGGGTAAAAATTAATGAATGACTGCTAAAATGTAGTGATGGTTAAGCTCTGATTTAGTTTAGGATGGCTGACGTGATATACATTCACAGCAGGAATAAAAGAGAAAATCTAATTAATATTAGCAGGAAAAAATCAGCAAGTGAAACCCTTGAAGATTATTTCTTTTTTCTGCAGAAAATCGGAGCACCAGGTACTGCTCAGCGGAAGTTCTGCAGCAAATCAGGGTGAAGATGCTCTGCCATAGCAGAAACTCTGCATGCGATTCATCTGAACAAAAAAGCTTTTTGTCCCACAGAAAAATAGGCATTTCTGTGCTGAAAATCCTATCTTTTTGAGCTAAACATCTACATTTAGCCAGATGAATCATGCAGTAAAAATGCCTATCTCTCTCCACTGTGCTGCTCTCTGCCACAGTTTATGCAGATGTCCTTGTTGTACTTTCTGAGGTTTAGGTGATAAGAATCTCATCCTAGCTACCACCTCAGCTTTAGTGGATGAGCATATCTGCAGCTGCTTACAATGCTCCCTTACCCCGACAGTAATCCAGCTCTATGTCCTTGGGCAGTTGTGCACAAAAAACTCTCTCCGATGACCAGCATGAGCCCATGGGTACTGTAGCTGCCCCAGTCTGTGTTGTCGAGTAAATTCTGTAAGACTCAACAAGTCCATATGGGTAGAGGATGCATTGATTGGATAATCTTACATTATTTCCACTATAGAAGAGTATGAAAATTTACAAGTTAAGATGTTAAGGAAAAACAGAAAGGAAAATCCAGGGAAAAAATAAAACTACATCTAAACCAGCCAGAAAATGCTTCAGCTAGGTCCAGAGTAAATAACAGAAAATTACAGTGTAAAGTGAAAAGCTATAAATAATTTTGATGATTTATATAAACCACAGACCTTACCATTTGTACTCTGAGCAGAAATCATCACAAGGCTGATCTGTATAATCCTTCTATGGGTGCCCTGAGCTTTCACTAGTGACCATTTTTCTATAGGTATTAACTACACTTCTCACATTCTCCTTTGAACTCAGTGTTCAAGAGGATGCTACTCAGCCTGGTTTTCTAATTATTTTTCACATACTTCACTCAATCTTCTTCCTCTCTCATTCCTCACAGAAATTGATAAAAATGATAAATTGACCTCTTTCTTTGACTCAGATATAGGAACTTCCTGATACTGCTGATGCAGCCCTTTGTCTTCTCTCCTGTTTACAGTTCCACTTGCACTATGGACACTAATTGAGATGGAAGAGCACAGCTGTTCATTAAAACACAATGTGTACAGCAACTTAGTCTCCTTAAGGAGTCATTCTTTCAATCTGTTTCACTATGTATTCCTCTGTACATATTTATAAAAAGGAGAAAATAAAAGAAAAAGAAAAAAAATACTACAAGTCTAAGGGTACTAAATTTTTCTAGGAAAAGGATATTAATTTATAATTTCCATCCAGTAATTTCTATCAAAATTACACTGGAAGGTACTTTTCTAGATAATAATGGCAATTCAGAGAGAAATATGCAGCAAGAGAAATATACAACAATAGCTGTAAGTAGTTTATAAATCAAAGATGCTTTTTTGCTGGAGCAAAATTTTCTTCAGGGGAATGTCCTGCATTGGCAGCACCAGCAGAGTATGTTGTCTCCAGCAGCAACCCAAACCAGAGGGGCAGAGGAGAAGCAAGAACTAGTAACCATTGTTTCTCCCAACTAATCCCCTAGACTTCAACACTTTTAACTCAGGCCACTTCCCGAACCATGGAGAGACTTAGTGTGTTCAGCAGCCTCCCATGGATATTTCTGCAAATTTATCCAGTGTCCCTTGAAACCGTGCATCCGCAACATATTTTGGTGAGGAGCTTGTCAGGTCTGTTGCCTAAAAATCAGGTAACTGTGAATGCACCATTTGTGAGGTAGAATCAGGACAGAATTTTAAGACAAAATTAACTAAGAGAGATCCACCTTTAATTCTCATAGCATATACCCAGAAAAAATATTGGGGTTTTTACAAACCTGTTGCATTTTCAGATACAACCTATTTAGGAAATATTCCTTTATTCTGCAATCATATATAGATTGCTAAAAATTTTCTGCTTCTCTCTCCAAAAAGGTACTTTGAATTACTAGTAATGCTCATTCTGTAAAGCTTTGCCCCTTTTTGTATACATGCAGTCATTTGATGTTAGAATCAATGTCATTTGTCGAGGAATTTACAAAACTACCACAGCTATGACACTTCTCAGTTTGTTTGCTTGTTTTTGCCAGAACAGCATAGGTGGAACTTTAATTTTGCTGCCCCATCCCAATAAACTACTACCACTATCCTTTCTCAAGACTTTTCCATTGAGAGTATTTTTTTTCCTTTGAAGAGCAACCAAATTGTGGTTTAACAATTTGTAAGCTGTATGAGGGGCAATGTACCAAATCAAAGTTTTAGGCCTGAACAGTACCTTTTAAGGTCAGCTTTGCTATTTGCTCTGATCTTTTTTAGTTTTGAATCCTTTTACTTTCAAGAGAATCTACAGCTTATAAATCACTTTTCAGAAATATCCACAGCAGTATCTAACAGAAAAGCAGAGAGCTTCGTGTTTGAATCTTAAAAGGAAACATTTTCAGAAGGGTACTGTAAGAGCTAGTAGAAGAAATGATGAATCACTTAAAATTAATTTTTTTAAGAAGAATAACTTAACAAAGATTTTTTTGAGAAATGGTGAAAGCATAATGCTCAAATTTCCTGAATAAGTTGTAAATTGTCAACACCTTTCACTTTAATAAATACTATTTTTCTTCACATGAAGTTTATTTTAAGTCTCAGATGCCTGGGCTTTAAGGACTAACGATATAGATAGTGTGGGGAAGAACACAAAGACAGTGTCTTTGCATCTTAATTATAGCAGCGCTATTCTTTCCAGCACTGAACCAAGCTACACCCAGAGGATGGGGAGATAAATGTGGGAGCTGTAAGCTTGACGTCTAATATCTGCTACCGAAGATTTGGTACTTGATTTAGTGCCTCTATTGGAAGGTTTGAAAAAAACAGATCTTCCATCTTCTTTTAATAAATTCATTTTCAGACCTGCAATTTACCTTTTTGGCAGTTTTACGATTCAGAACAATGCGCCTTTTTTCAGTTGTGTAATTTTTTTGGTTGTTTCTGTTTTCTCTCACATTTATAAACAGAAAAACAGTATTCAGAAATTTGCAGAATAGGGAAACAAGAGACATTCATAGTTCCCTAGCTGGAGAAACTTTACCATGATTCCTGAGTGCAAAAATGCTGGGAGACTATTTGACAATTTTTATCAGTGATAAAAAGATACTTGTAAATTACCAGATTATAATATGAACTCCATATACACCTGCTATACTGGAATATCTGAAAAGTAACAAATTCTGATGTGACATAATATAAATAACTCCTAGCAGAAGGAAAAGAGATTTTCTCCAAGAAAGAAAAGAATCCTACCATAATATGACTCTGCTTTTACTTCCTATTGATCTGAAAATAAAAGGATGTCAGGGTAGGAAGGGAGGGAGTGGACAGGAGGTGCTTAAGAGGACATATATAAGCTCTGGAGTCTAGTGTTCCTGATGAATCAGAGACCTGACAAACTCAGAACTCCAAGAGTTAGCCAAATTTGTAGAAGGCCAACACACACATGAACAACAGGTTGTGTGATGACAGACCACACGAAAAAGTGTGGTGGCTGCTAAGGGCAACGACAACAGGGCTGAATGTTCACCACCTCTTAGGGGACCTCCTGAGCTTGTACCTAGAGACCACT
Source organism: Vireo altiloquus (assembly GCA_013396875.1). Taxonomy (NCBI): domain Eukaryota; kingdom Metazoa; phylum Chordata; class Aves; order Passeriformes; family Vireonidae; genus Vireo; species Vireo altiloquus. The sequence continues at coordinate 683,282 of VZRF01002627.1, read as the reverse complement.
GGTGCATCAGTGTGACCTTCCACTTCTGTTGGCCTCATTTCTCAGCTGGCCTCCTTATTCTGCCTTCCACTAGGTAGCTATGAGTGACTGTGAACTGTGTGATGAAACAAGTAAATATACCATGCAAACAGCCATCTGGCATCAATAACAACAGCAAGACTGTTTTAATAACAAAAACTTATTAAACAATATAAATAAAGCTAATAAACAATAAATAAGCAATAAAGCTATTAAACAATAGCTTTTCCAATAAATATTCCAAGTTTCCAAGAACTTGTTGGGGAAAAAGGAGGTGGCAAAAGCAGCCAAACCCCCCTGCATATATGCAGTGCATCCTTCCTGGTGGTGGTTTTGAGTAACACATATACTGTAACTGCACATTCTTAAAGAAATACACAATTTAACTCAGAAAATTAGAAGAGAGACACAGTTTTTGGGTCAAACACAGCAGTTTCTCTATTGTATTGACAAACCTGGATGTCTTGAACACCTGGCTCAACCAGTTTTTAAATACATTTTTAATTGCCTTTAAATATTCTATAAAGGAGAAGATAATCTGTATCCTATACAGATATAGATAGAATCATGCAATCTGTCTTCTGTCAACCAAAGGAAAATAAACTGCCGAGATAGATGCAGTGATTCACTTGCTTTGTATCACCATAAAACTGAAAAAATATCCTAGTAAATCAGTCCTGCTATCTGTGCAAATCACTGAGTGGATATTCAGTACTCCCAAGTTCCATTTATTTGGTAGGAAGCAGCTGCTGGGAATGTCTCTGGATCAGAAACCAGCCCAAGTTGCACAGTGCTTTCAGTCCTTGCTTGCTCATAGATCGAGACAGGGTCCCAGGGTGGGATGTGTGCACATGTACGCATACCTGCTCTGTCTTCACTCTTTCTTGCCATTAGTAGTGCAGATAGGATGAGTAGGGTGATAGTATCACAGATGCTTACAGGTTTCTTCCTTACGGAAAATACCTTCCATGCGTCAGGACCAGTAACAGGAAAAGGACTGTGGTATGACCTTATTCAGGTCGCTCGTGGGCCAATATAAAGAATGTGTTTTCAGCTATGTTATAGCTTTATTTTCACTTAGATCCTTTTCTGCAGATTGTGTGAGGAATTTTGGAATGATGCTGTGCTAAGTATTTATTTAAGAAATTAAGTGACAGAATTATTCATATAATAAAACATTTGTCTTCACTTGCTTCAAATTTCCACAAAAATTTACTACATTAAGAGAAGTGCAAATGCTTTCATATTTCCATTAAATTTTGTTGATTCATAGTAAGAATCAGGGTTATATTCTTGTTCTTTTGATTCTTGCCGTCAACATCCTTTTCAGTAAATGAAAGTCCCATAGGGCATCTTTGCCCTTCCATTTTACACTTTTTTCTAAATCCAGTAAGAATGGAAGAAACACTTAGGCTTTTAAAAGAAAAAATCCCACAAAAATAAAATGAAAAAAAAAAAATCGCACCAAAACACCTCACTCCAAACAGTATCATTAGGGCAATTAAGGATTTAGCTTCCACTCAGCATGCATACATTACTCTGATTAACGTTATCAGGAAATACAGGCTGGAGAATAGGTCTCTTAGCTCAGAAGAGAGCATTATTCTTGTATGTGAATATGGCCTTTTAAAAATGACCCTTAAGTTTATCCCACAGCAACTATTTTCCCTTTTACTGCATATTTGAAACTATTCTAGTTTGAAGTGCTGTCAGGAAACTAAAATCTTGTTATAGAATTCCCCACAGAGTTTGAACCACATGTTTAAAGAAGCACTTGATATTAATTGCAAGATATGTGGAAATAAATTCTGTGATACCCATGTGGACCATCTCGCAGATGGTAAGAGGCCTATATGGATGTAACAGGGAACAGAGTCCATCCAATTTATTCTCCTTAATGCAATACCATTCAAGAGTGGTTTTTGAGAGAGAAAAAAGAAAAGGAAGAGTAATTGGAAGCTCATTTTCCCCTTGTTTTTTAAATGTCATTATGAAAAATGGTCTATGGATAAATTTCAGGTCTATATTCTGCAGTAACAATAACAAAAACGGAAGTTTCTATATGCAGATATGGGTTCTAATTAAAAAAAAAAAACAAATGCAAAACAAACAACCCAAATCAAACTTTACAGAAGCTTTAAAGAATCTTACTTCTGTTCCAATTTTCCGCATTGTATATGGGAGGAATCCTATTTTAGCAAGCCATTTACTGAAACAATCCCAAAACCTATTTCATTAACTCGTGTTCCTCATATCAGCTGACAAAGAAAATATTCAAGGTTTTGCCTTCTCAACTCTTTTGATGGGCAAAATATTATACCTCCCTCACAGATGTGCCATCATGCAGAGCTGCTTTCAAAACAAGTTAAGGAAGAAATGCTGTAATTTTTAAATTTTAAATTGAATTTAAGTAATTAAATTCAATCACTCTATTTAGCCAACAGACCCTGAATTAATTTTAGATGTCTTTTCTGGTAGAATTCAGACTTGTTTCTAACTAACTGTATAAATAACTTGAAGGCCATCAAGTCATTTCCACCTGTGTATGCTAGAGATTGTCCATTGATTGGATACCAGATGCAGTAATTCACTTGTGTATATACAGTTCAATATCTCTTGTATTCCTCCGTGTGAAGTCTCTTATCTCTTTACTAAAAAATAGATGTGTTTAATCCTGGTAAAATGTGTTTCTTCTGGAAAGTTTACTAAGAATGGAAAGCAATTAAATAATTGGTGTGTGGCCTAAGAAGGTTAATGCTCTTCATTATTCTTACAGAAAAAAAAATTGACTTAGGTCAAGTGGAGTATTTTAGTTGGCTTCACAGACTTTTATGGCTAAAATGAATCATTAAAGCTTCTAGTCTGAATGCCTTCATATTACATTTCATCCAATTAGCTTTCCAGTGCGTTCACTAACCTGTTTTGGCTAAAGCTTATCTTTCAAAAAGGCATCCAACCTTGATTTTATAACCTTAGAAGTTGAAGGACTAGTTGCATCGATACATGTGCTGCTTCAGAGATTAAAATCTGTGAGAAAAAGACATTTGGAAACCTATGCTTTTCAAGCACATGAATGCCCTTGATTTATGTTTCTAGAATCTGGCTGGTTTTCTTCCTATCATTGATAAGTTTTAGCCTTTTACTATCCATTATCTTTCTCAGAAACTTACTCATGGGAAAGCATAATTTCTCACTTCTCCTTTTAATAAACCAAACATCTTTCTCTGTCTTTATAAATCTTCAGCTAATTCTAGTTAATCAGAAGCTACCTCAAACTAGTTTCTGTAGTTTAGAATCATATGTCTGTATAAGACACGAAATATCTAATTCCTTTTATTCCACAGTTTTTAAAATAGCTTTAGAAACCAGAGTAAAAGAGTAGATTGCAGCTGACCGTCACATTGAGATGTAGAATTACTTAAATGTATTCTAAACATGAGTCAAGCTTTCCTAATCTCTAAATATAAAATCAATTTTGCCCTTTTACTATACCACCACACAGGACATTTCCTGCCCACTACAACCACCTCTTGGAGTTGTTACTTTCCAGAGCTGCAGTCCCTCATTCTGTACTAACAGTGACATACTTCAGTTTTAGATATGTAATTTAGATATATGATTCTAACTTATGCTACTTATGCATTTCCAGCTTTTTCTAAAAATCTTCAGCTGTCTCTCTCCTTCATTTAATAAAAAATTCCTGTACTGGGTGCTAGCAAGGCACTAGTACCTAACAGTACCTCCTTTTCACTCTGCACTAAGTTAAATAGAAAATAAGGGTTAGTGACTGGCACGGGTGAGTTCCAAGCTAGGAAGCTCGTACATTTGACTGAAAAGAGTAGGAAGTGCTGCAATAGAAGATATATTACATCATTCTCAAATGCAACTGTGCCAGCAACAGCAGCTGGGAAGAGTATGGGGTTCTAATTACAGATTACATCAATCTCTCTGAACAGAAGCAAATCTCCTTCCTAAGTTTCAGGGTTGCAGCTTGCTTGGAGAGGCATAATGAGTTAGGATTAAATGTTCACTTACAATAGGATGACATTATAGGATGCAAGCAGATGTTGCATGTAAGAGCTTTAATGATTTATATTGCAGTGCACCAAAACTTCAAACTTCTAAAATTAAGTCTTTATGAACCCAACTCTAAGTGTAAGGATCCCTGCACTTATTTTAGGATGCAGAATCAGTGGTTGGAAGGATGTTCTCTGTATTTGTTAAGATTATAAACCAGCTAGAAACTTCTTAAAAGAGATATGGGGAGAAGGAGACAATAAATATTTAAGTATGAACAGAAATAGTGGCATAATAATGCTATAAGTCAAATTTTACCAGACAATAATGAAGAGTTATTGTTGTTATCATTATTTCTCCCATCATAACATTAATCTCCAAAGATTCCAAATTAAGATAGCACTGTTCTAGGCCCTCAATTAGGACTGCTAGTAACAACACAATTGTAGTTTTGGGACATTAATGACAAAACAATATAAATCTGACTTCAAACTGCACATATTAAAGGCCAAGAGTTGGATTCAACCACATCTCCATTTTGTTTGCTTTTTATTCCTTTATTCCATCACTGATGCAGTCTTAAAAGAAAAAAAAAATCCTACTTTATCAGAAAGATTATTAAGCAAAAAAGAACCTACTGAAAACCCCTTTAAATGTTGTATAAATATCAGTAATAGGTGCTAGATAGATTTCCTCTGCCTCATCTGTACCATGAAACCAGGTATAGTGATGCCCTTGTTGAGATGTTTAAAAACGTACACCGAAAAAAATGACTCTTCAGGTGAGTGGAATTCTACACAGCTTGATGAACCTGAGGGACCCTTACATCAGCAGATCATTAGGGCCAGCACATCTGAGCTTCCACTGATCTCCAGGTATCATTTCTTCCAAGAGCACCCTCTCACAGGGGACACCTCGCTACACAGCACCAGCCTGTAAAGGACATGTGAGCATTGGGGCTGCCTGGCACTAAGGGTGGCCTTCAGAATCAGGAAGCTACAACCAGACCCCAACAAACCCTCCCTTTTATGACAAGTGCAACGCTATTAACTGTGTCGACTGCTTGCAAAAACGTTGTTCAGATTTTCAGTTGAGATGGTTCTAGAAGACAAATGAAATGCAAGGACTAGAGAGCCAAAATAATTCCCTTTCCCCTGTTTTAATTTGAAAGGAATTAAAAGGGGATCTTAAACCATTTTTGTTTGATATTCCTAATCATTCCTCATAGAGTAGATATCTATGAGCAGGAAATAGCATCTTGCTTAATAAGTTTTTTTCGTTACTAACAATAAAGAGAATCATGAATCTACAAAATGTTAAAATGGCAAATAAAGCTTTTAAAATATTCTTAATGGAACTATTTAGCTAAATTTTATGGCAAAGCCCATGATGCTCTATAGAAGCATGTCTCAAAATAAAAGAAGTGCAGATAAATCATGTGCGTTATCAACAACTGCTATTTTCTTCAGCAATTACAGTGCTTCAGAACAGACTTTTGCTTTTACATTCCTCTTCTAGTGAGAGAGCATCCATACATTCATCCCTATGAATGAGCTGCCTTGAATACCGTTCATGTCAATAAGGAGTATTTAAGGAGTGTTGGTGTCAGGGAGCAGCAGGAGCTGCTGTGTGAAGGATGCTGAGAAGGATCTGGGGGGGACTCCAGGACAGACTGCGACCTCATTGAGAGGCATCACCCTGGAACTAGCCGAGTGGGCCAGCAGGGCAGGGCTGCCACAGCAGTGCATCCTATCAACAGTCCAGAGGCAATGAGACAAACGTAAGGCGACAAGTCAGGTCCAAGGTCAAGTCAGCACAGGAAATTCAGCCACCACCAGCTCGGGACAAGGCACAGACACATCTAAATCTTAGAGCTGAAATGCGGTGTCCAGGCCCATGTGTACAGTATGGAAGAGGGTCCCAGAGGTTCCTAGGTGAGGCTGGTCAGAAACACTGCACCACTGATGTCCTCAGGGCGTTGACATGGAGACACTCTTTTCTTTTTTCTTTTTTTTTTTAATGCTAAGTACACTGCTTCTGGCATGTACTTATAATTACTTTTCTTATATTTTGACAGACATGTACAGCTGTGCTCTTCAAGTACTTAAAATTCTTATTAACATGGTGTTTTTCATTTCAAAAAGAGCAATATGCAATACCTATTCATAAATAAATATGAAATTGGGTCATATTAGTTCAGTGACAGCAGTTTATTTGTGCCTCAAACCTTCACATGCAAGATTAGCCAGAAAAAAAGAAGGAAAGTTCTCTTAAGTGTCTTCCTAGGATCGATGTACAGAAGATGTTGGGTTTCTCCAGCCACCCGCAACAACGACTGAACTGCTGAGCCACAGAGTCTCCAGGAACTACAAAAAGTCCAGTGCTTTCTGAGGGGCTCCTTTCTCCCTGCTTGCCATTTGTATGCACACACTTGCTTCCAGCAGCATGTCTCCATCCCTACAGGCACTTCCCAGGCACAGTATGTTATTTTCATTGCTATGGCATGGAAAGCTTGAATTTAACACTGAGATTACTTTTATTTAAACACTGCACAACTCAAGCAGTGAGAGTTTGGCTTTGACTGCAGACCAGAGCCTCAGGCTTCAAAAATAGAAGCCAAACTTTGTTCTCTGTAGCTGCAACCCACTTCCTGGCTGAAAATTAGCAACTACTGCTTGTAGAACCTGTGTGGAAGTTGTGTAGCTTCACAAGGATAGAGTTTTATTGAGAAAAGTCAATGCATGGAAAAAAATCTTACTATTACTGAGGTACTGAACAAACATGGTGACAAGGAGCAAGGACAATTAGTTAAATTTAGAGCACAGATTCAAATCCCTTCACCTTACATTGCCGGTTATGTCTATTTTTGGATCATAGTTGCCAACAGAGAAGAGGTTTCTGCAGATGAATTAAAACAGTAGTGGCCTCCAGGTGCTGGGTTTTTTGTCTCCTGTCCATACAAAAAGTCTAAATGACTAGGGGGTGTATGCTAGGTGAATTAACCAGAGACTAGAACAGTTACCGGTAGAAATATCATTTCTGCAAATATTTTTTTTTTCCATCCATGTGTGCTGAGTTTAGCATAAGGTACTCCTTTTTTTATTTATTTTTTCATTTGGATGAATATACAAATTCCCTTATGCAGGCTGCTCAGGAGTTTGTCCTCTGACAAACATAGATTTCTGTATGCCTGGAAACAGTACCTTGAAGAGATTGGTGGGATAGGGATTGTTTTGTTAGTCTTGCCTTGCTGCGAACTCAAGAACTTGGAGGGATCTAAATTGTCTTATATTTATTCTTCATTTTACATTTCCTTTGCATAGTAGTGACAAAATGCATAATATTGACTTGAAAGAAAATTTCATTTTTAATTCTTCTCCTAGACATGTAATTTATCTACCAAACACTACTTTTATTTGTTCTCCCTCTTAATTAGCCCTCTTAGAGTCTTATTTCCTATTTTGTTTCACAGGCATGTCCACCTTCCTTTGACATCTTCTGCTCTGTGGTCACCCTTCTTGAAGAGCACTTTTCCCCCTTCCGCCCATTTATTCTTATCTCAGCAACCAGAATATATCCCTTTCTTTGTGTTTGCTTTGGCATGCTTGCTTTTTAGTTTTATATCTAAATGTTATTTTTTTTCACTGCCTGAATTTAAGGATTCAGTTGACACAGAGAAAGCATGAGTTTCACTATACAAGGTTTCTAATACTACTTTTGGATTACTTATGTCAGACCTTTTAAATCAGTTAATCCAATACCCCTCAAGTCAAGTAGGTTTACTGTTCTCCTAGAGAACTGATTTTATCATCTTGTCAGTTATAAGTGTACTGCCTGGCTGTTCAGTCAACATCTCCATTAGAAATACTACTCTTATATCCCAATCATTTCAAATTACAATTGTACCAAAGCTGGCCTATAAGTACTGGCCCACTTACACTGCTTTGTTCATGTTTGAAAAGGAAAAACAAGGACCTTGTAAAATCTCTTACTTTTCTGAATCTAAGTAAAAGACTGACATGGTAATGGCTAGACAAAAACTATTGCCTCTGCAGCCTTTCCTTTCCCATTCCAAGGTAATATTGCTGCAAAAAACAAGTGCTGTTGCGATACTTCATCTTTAATTTAGACTTTCCTAGAATTTGTCAGCTTAAACCAGAGACTTAACACTATTTTTATGCAGCTTTTTTGTACTTAACAACAGACAATCCATTTTGCTGCGGAGCAGTAAACAAGCTCACTGCAAGATGCCAACTGGGAATCACAATGGGAAATAACTGATCTCCTGTGTGATATTAGATAAAATGGTGTGTCCTACAGCCAACCTTGAGACTTGGTAAAACATTGCTTTGTGAGAGATTAACTCACACTTAATACAAGCTGCATCAAACACCATACATTGTCAGATAATACAGAGGCATTTTTAAACAATTTTAGTTTGCTTAGAGGCAATTAAAGCTAGCAATCATATATGCCTATCAGGAGACAGCTGTGTATTAATAGTTCACATGTGCATGTACCTATGTTTGCATGAAGCTAAAAGAAAGTTAAAAGTAACTTTAAATCTGACCTCTACTATTTTTAAGCCACTAATACTGAAGTTGATTAATTTAGGCAAAAATATACAGGGTCATATTCACCTATTTTCTGTGGTGTCTATGGGCTGCCATAGCTCATGCCAAAACAAAAGAACTGTAAATCTGAAATAACTGTCAGAGGATCGATGGTGATGGTGATGTTGGGTTTCTGACTATTTTGATTTAGAAAAATAGTCTAAAGCATCTAAAATGTGCTGATGATATTTGCAAGCGATGTTAGTGAAACACTTTCATTACCTAGCAGTAAGATTGAAGAAGAGAAACTTAAGGAAAAGCCATCTCTTTACATCTATCAAATACCTGACTTCTCTCAAAAAACAAGGAAAAAAAAAACCCAACCAAACCCCACCATGGGATAATAATAAAAGTTCAGATCTAAGTCCAGCTGGGGTTCTGATTTTGTTTGGTGGTGAAAAGGTATAAAGTAGAGAACCTACTTTAAACTTAACAGCTTATTCAGGTCATGGAGAAGGTATACGAAAATGTGACAAAGAGAAAATTATATAAAAGGAAACCATGACTCAGGATGCCTGAAAAATACCTTCTTCCTTTAAGCAGATTAGTGGGAGCCACATGATTCAAAATCTAATGATTGTTCTTTTGCAAGCAGATAAGGAAAAAACTGCTCTTCTCAGTTGCTTAATCTTAAAGTTATCCCAAATGCTGCTGCACAAAGCATGATTGTATTTGGTGTGAAAGAATACTGTAAGGAAAATAAACTTCACTAGGGAGAAAATAAGAATTATCAACTTTATCAATCCAAGTCTCTCCCAATGTCCTATTTCACACAATCAGGATGCTGTAACTGGAGACATATCAGCTTACAGCAGTCAGCATTATTTCATTTTCTCTTGCCATCTTCTGGCTGAGAATTTCTATCTTGTACTGTTTAAGTTGCTCTGCCACCTGTCAGTGTTATCTTGATAAGTACCTTTCCTCTCCCAGTTAAAATGCCTGGTAGGTCATGCATATGAAAAGCATTCCTATTTCTTGCAGATGATCAGAGAACGCATTATGTCCTGGGGTTATCAAAAAGCCCCTATGAATATGTCCAACAGCTCAGCATCTGAGGTGATGCCTAAAGTTGCACAGTATGGGCTTCAGGTATTGCTGCTGCTAAATGTGTTCTTTGACTGGGAAACTTTTATCAGGGAAAGCTATTATCTACCTTACCTCCTGGACAATGTCATGAAGCCAAAGATTCTTTGCTGCTATTTTTACAAAGAACTTGCTATGTTTTTAGTTACTTGTTCTTCCGTTTGTGTGTATGGATAGATCTAGATATACATTAAGTTCTCTGTTTCATTCTGCAAGTGGAAAATAAACAATAGCAATTACGTCCACTTCTTACTTAATTGCACTTTTAGGCACAGATCCCTTTTTAAATAGCATATAAACAAAATGTGCTATTTGAGCACTGATAATATATGTCTCCAAACCTCACTTTTACTTGAGAGGAAAAATGATAGCAGAAATACTATTTCCAAACAACAAATTCATGTGCAATATTGACTCTTCCAGTCCAGTTACTTCAGAGGCAACCCACTCCATCAACTTTCAGGGTAGGTAGGACAGCAACTTCTGTGTAAGATCAGTACTAACTCCTACATGTCTTGAGATAGGAAAAGGCAGTTCCAGCCAAGGCAAGAAAATCAACATATGATGGAAAAGTCCCTCGCCTCGCCTCACCTCCCTTCCTCTCCCCTCCTCTGCTCTCCCCGGCTCTTCTCTTTTCCCTTTTGGTGATCCTGGAGACGTGGGCAAATTGCTTCACTAAGTGCTTCATGCTGGAGCTTCACAGTAATTGTGCAATTAGGGACTCCGATGTTTTTCAAGGAGATCTCAAAATGCACTAAATACCAACAGACTGTGATAATCTTATATTTTCTCTGTTTAGTATCAGACATGATTGACTGTGTTGTAAGATGGGTAATCTTATAAAAATAATGATATTTCCTTCACAATGCAGTTTTGTCAGGCACTACATGTAGATTAATGGCAGGTCAGTGGGACAGTTTGCCCCAAGGCCCACCATGCGGAAGGATTAGAGAGTCCAGAGTCCAGATTAGAGAGTCCAGTCCTCTTACAGAAGAATGTATCATCATATAGATGAGGCATAAAGAGACTATGTATTTGTGACTATAGTGGAGAAAGTAAAAACTAGGCCTGCTATGAATGCTGATTACCTGTACAAAGAGGATTTTTGGGCATCAGACTGCGAGTTAGAGCCTGTGAGAAAGAGAACTTTCCCATGTATTGAAGAATGTAAACAATTTGCAGCTCGTGTTTTCAACTATAAGATGTTTTAAAATAGGTGTTGTTTGCAATTAGCCAATGGTGTTAGGGGGTCTCTATTAAAGAACCAATCATGTAGCATTTGGAGGAAGCTCTATAAAAGAGTGAGTGTGTGCTAATAAAAAAGCTTTTGCCTATTGAATCAACTTGGGGTCCTGTTGCTTCTTGACCATCCCTAAAGTACAACAGTTACAGGCCTGAAACTCTGATCCTTTCTAAATCATTACCTTCATGGGAAGGCCTTATACAGGAGAAAATATATCCTCAAACTAGAGTCTGTTAGAAGAAGATTCTAACAGGTCCTATTTAAACAAAATCAAATCAACAAACAAAAATGGAACAAAAATAAAATCCACAACCACCACACTTTTTTAAATCAGTCATTGCATACTTGTAAGGGTCAGAGCAAGGAAACACTGCCTAATTCTCATCACTTCATCAGGAGTCAAGAGTGAACTAATTACTGTCTCTTGCATCTCCTATTCTGAAAAATGTTTGCTTCAGAAGAAACAGCCTAAGGAATCTGTATTCTACAACCTTAATTTTCTAGAATATTAACAGTGAAGCCTAAAGGAACTTGGATCATATTATGAACATATTTAAAGTAAACCCAGGGCCCCAAGGGCCACCCAGAGGGGATTCTTTGAAGCTGGAAATTCTTGGCCAAAAATACAGACTTATATTGTTCAAGCAAAGCAGTGTAGCAAAATGAGGTCAAATACTAAGTACTGAGTTATTGACATTCCTGTGGTTTCTCTAGGAAAGCATTGGGTAGCATAGCCTAGCTGATAATTAAAGTTTGTACATATTGTACAGCTTTCCACTATCAATATGATTTTCTCTCTATTTCAATATGATAAATCTTGAATCAGAAGGGTAAAAGTTGTGTCCAACTTACATTTGAACAAATCTGTCAATGTTTGCCCGTGTACAGGACAAAAGCCTTGTAATAGTGTGCCAAGTGTGTGCGTGGGGGTTTAATTGTGCTTTTCTCTTCATTGACTACAGGTCTCATATTTCATAGAGAAGCTGTCTAAATTAAATCTAATATTACTTTGGTTTGTTGCTACTATCTGATTCAAAGAATTTTCTAACCCATATGTTGCTTTAGCATTGGGCTTTCATAGTAAATATGCTAGAACTTTCAATTTTTCTGAACTCTTGGATGTGTATATGAAATACTTTGTACTTGTTTCTCCTCATCAGCACCCTAGCTGATTTCTCTTGAACTACTAAATCAAATGACACTAAAAAGCAGAGGAGCAAAACCATGTTTGTCATCCTCAGCAGCAGGTAATAAAACATAAAAGTCCATAACGGAGAACAAATCAACAATCAAGTGCCAAGAGCTGAACCATAGAAAATAAAAGCCTCTTGCATTTTAAACAGCATAGATGGAATCAAAAAAACCAAAAAATTAGGCAGTGGAAAAATCCCACAGAAGAGAAAAGTCAAGGCAATAGGCACATCCGATATGATCAGCAGCAGTCATAGTACATTCATTATCTAACCAGGTATGTTTCACTGGAATCCCAAGTCATTAGATGAGCAAATATTTTGCCTTTTGAAAAACTCTGAATGATCTGATAATGGACACACGGTAGGGTATAATTGTCTCATGCTTTATTCCTGGCTTGTTTCACTGAATAGCTCAGGACGAATCACTTTTCACCCCTCACCATCACCTAAGTGTGAATAATTATAGCTATCCTACTTCACAAAGATGGTATTAGGAACAATTTAATTGATGCCTGTGCAGTGCTTTAAGAAACTTGGGTGGGTAGATCAATGCTAAATTAGAGCAGGCAATTATATTCAGCCTGAAGGGGAGAAATCAATATCCATATGGCAAGGCAGGAGGGATACTTTCATGAGCCTCTTTTAAATCTCCCTTACTCCACTTTCACATCCCTGTATTTTGTTTACTTCCTTGGAATTAGTACTGGACAGCACTGGAAAAGGTGAGAGCACAGTTGGAAACCATGAGTCCATATCTGTGGGGAACCACAACCAAAATGAGAGTCTGGAAGAGAAGGGAAACATTAAAAGTAGTCACAGCTGAGCTCTTCCATATTATGCAGAGTATTTAGACCTCCACTTTTACACACACACACTAGAATTTTTAATCAAGTTTTATCTTTTAGGGAGGCATTGTATTTCTAGAGGAAACCTGAAAATGCTGACACTTTGTTTTTGCATTTTATGGCAGAATCTTTTCCTTCCTTTGGAATGATGACTGAAACTTTTACATATTAATGTCCTCACAAAATTATTTCTTATATAAAGTGAGGTAATGACTGATTCACTGATTTTAGTTTCTTAAGATAATTTTTATATCTAAATACATAAATTCAGCTAATAAATATTTTCAAAATATTAGGTATATCTCAAAGCAATACATGAAGACGTTGAAATATATAAGAAAAATACTATAAAACTATGAGTAAAAATACCTATAAATTTTATGGAAAAGCATACATTTGCAAAAAGAAAGTAGTATATAAAAATGTATGTGTATATTATATATATGTATATTATATATATTTTTATATATACATATATATATTAAAAAAACCTAAATTTGTTATATTCACAGAACTTGGTTCTTAATTTTGCTGTGATCCCTGCACCATTCCAAAGGGTTCAGAGAGCTCTGTTCTTCCAAGAGCTGAGACCTGTTCTGGTGAGAGGGTTAGAAATAGCGAATGCAGTGATCCATAGTTATTAGCACAATTCCTTTGGGTAAAAGGGAGGAGTTGGCAGCTTAAATTACGTTAGGCTAGCCATGAAGCTTGAGTCTGCCTTCACTTCTCAGATCCAGGGCCAGAATTAAACAATTCAGATTTGGGCCTGGATAACACTTGATATGAATATAAGCAGATGTATTCTTGGAAAATCCATGTACACATGTGTGTTGCATTTCATGTTCCCGGGAATCACTAGGGAGATTTTCATTTCAAGATGGGATTATATTTGAACACTGGTCTTTTTTTTTTTTTCTCTGAAATTTTTTGAAATGAAATACATGTTTTGCAAGTTTGGTGCAAAAGCACACTGAATTTCCACAAGCTTCTAAGGCTGGATCCTTTCAAAAAAAGTGTTTCTGTCTGAAATCTTTCTCTTCACTATTGTTGATGCTGCTGCTGATGATTTTGGGGACTTGCAATTAAAAGTTAAGTGGAAGTTTTTGTTTATTTTGCAATAGAATTCTTAAATATTTATGAAGGACCTTAAGTCTAGCTCGCCTTGAGGAAATATAGATGAATTAATAATTTATGTGGTTATTTCGCAGAAAATTAAACGTTGGGAACAATTGTTTAAAAATTAAATCATCCACAATATAAGAGAGCAGATGTTATTTTGTTAAAATCTTGCAAAAAACAAAGTACAATGAGGTGTTGTCTTCTCCTTGGTCCAAGTGAAATCTTAACGATTCATTACAATTGAGCAGATTCTAAAGCCTGAGGCTAGCTAATGTCAGAATAATGAAGAGGAACTTCAATTATGTAGCCCAGATTTTTTAATTTGTTTTTGTTTTATTTTATTGCTTGCAGTGTGAAAGAGTCTGTAACTCTGTATTGCATGGTGATTTGTAAGATGTTACACTCCCACAAAAATCACTGCATATTTCATTAGTAATCCTACAATGGAATCTCCTGCAACTAAAATGTGTGTGCATCTACCTGTGTAAATAATAACAATAATAGTCATCATCATCATTATAATGAGATTTTAGATGGAAAAGAGATACTGCAAATGCATAGCTTAATAACTTCAAGATTCTTACCCCTTTTATCCCAAATCACTTTTAATTTTTCTTCTTTCTTTTTTACAAATGAAAGCTGTCTCAGACTCTCACTTAGTCTGGACATTATAGTTAGCCAATTTCTGGTCAGCATCATAAGAAATACAGGTTCTGTAATGAGTTTTCTTCTTATCTTTGATTAGATGCCTTGTCATTACACTTCCAAACTACTTCTGTTTATTTAAATGCCATCCACAATGAAATCTATATTGAGAAGGTGTAAACAAATTCTCTTGATGGCACTAAGACCAAGCACGCAGTCTTTTGGAGAAATGTTTTTGCAATAAAATTCTCTTTAAAAGTACATTACCTATATCCTAAAAAAGGTCTAATTGTTAGTCCTACTTCTGGATCTGTTTGCATGCAAGGCTTCTACTAAGATCAAGAAAAACCCCTCGAAACCAACCAAAGAAGGTATCAGATCAGAACTTGTGCAAAGATTCATTCTGTGAATGCAAATTCTAAGAGGTCTATACCTGCAGAAGTGCAAACCAAAATCTGGAAAAACCATACATTAGTTTCTCCTCTTATTTCTTTCCTGGTTTGAGTGTGAACACAACTGAGTATATAAAACTGTGCCATTTTGGCAATGTAAAGAGATAAATATATCAGTCTGTAACCACAACTGCAAACATAAAAGAGATTTCTTTACCCTTCAAAGATCTGTACAGCAGAGCAGATGAGAGAATTTTGTGCTTAGATTCCATCTAATAAGAACCCAAAGGATTTCACTGCTATTAAAAATGTAAGTTGATGCAATTTCTGTTTAAATAAAAAGTATATGTAGGAAAAATATAGTCATAAAGAGGTGCTCTTTCAAAATACTCTGTGAAGATTTAGCAATGTGATCCTTGAGATGCAAATAAAGACAGAAGAGCTAAAAATTTGTACATTGCTTGACAATATAATTCAGCTCAGGAATTGCATATTTTTTGCTCAGAGGAAGCCAAGTATTGGCAATTCGTCTACACTGATGTTAAATTATGGTTGGTATAGATAGATAAGACTGTAATTGCACAGTAATAATAAATGAGAAACTTTCACAAAAACTACATACAAAGCAGTTCGTAGACTTGGTCTGCTCCATTTTCCTTCTAAATGTTCATCTTCAATCAGCATTGCAAAAATCAATCTATTTTACTTTCATGTTTTTATTTTTCCTGTTCTGAGTTGCTGTTTATGAGATTGACTGTTCCTAGTGATTTCAGAGGAAGCTAGGTTTGCCTAGCACACGTAGCTAAATAAAATGGCAGCATGCTGAATAAACTGAAGTACTTGAAAGCAGAGTTACTTTTCTAAACATTAAATGCAAGGGACATAATGAGGAGATTGATTTGATAGCATTAGAAGTTTGCATCTCTTGACTTTCTCTAGGTGTACATTTCCATACATTTCCATTCATGTAACCTTTCCATTTTCAACTATTCTTTCTTCTGACCAAATAAATCTCATATTTCCACTACTGGAAATTCATCATTTATCGTGTCAGTATTAATCAACAAAATCAAAATATAAATCTAGTGCCTAGTTCTTAAGGGTCCATTGCCAACCATTCTGTTCTTCCTTTCCAGACACTAACCTTATGGATGTGATCAAGTTCTAAGGGTTTCCTGCATGATGCAGAGTATTTATGTAGCAAGCAGTAGTACAGCAAAGGTAAAATATTAGAAATGTTCAGACTTTGAAACAACTAGTTTGATTTACTGTGTGATACGGCTGAAACCCAGAATAGTAGCATACAAAATTATCAGTGGTATGGAATTAGTTATTGTTTATTAGTGGTTGAGTGGGGAAAAGGAAGATAACCTTTTGTTATTTGTTATGGAACAGAGGAGAACATCTAGCATGCCTTAGAATATTTGGCAATTCAAAAGTTGAGAGCATGCCTCACACCTTGAAGTTCAAGAATCATATTTTTATTAAATTAATTACTCAAAACAATCTCAAATTAAAATCTCTACCATCCTCTTTCCTGATAAAATTTCTCTGAAGGCTTTCTATGAAATATTTTAGTTCCAATTAAACATCATCTCATAACAAGGTAAAAATACATTTGGACCAAGATTTTTAGCTACTATATTGCTAAGGGCTGTGAAACTTTATGCCATTGCACCTCTAAAACAGAGTAGATTTAAAGTTGCTCAAATGTCTGAAGCTCTGCTGATATCAGTAAAACAAACCCTCTTGTGATTCAATTGAAGTTCTGACCCAAAGGATGTAAGAAAACCATCAAGTATTAAATGAATATAACTTATAATTGTATTTCTCAAAACCCTCTTGTTATTTAGAAACAAAAAATAAGACACAGGAATATTTTGTGAAACTGATAATGTATCTGACACTTCTTCCAATTTCCAAATGATCTGGAATTCGCAAACAGCTGGTTTGCATAATATCTACAAGCGTTGCAGATTAGATGCAAGCTATCACTTTCAACAGGACTAGCCAATCTGAAAGTGCATTCTCCTTTACATTTTAGCAGTCATGTCTCATTACACAGCTAATGTTCTATTACTCTGTCTAATGTAACATGACATGACTGGTAAAATTCGAGGAAGCAGACAATTTTTCATATTGGAAATCCCCTCTTTCTCTCTCTGAACTGGTTGTCGATTTTGGATGCACCACACTATAATCTTGCCTAAATCACTTATATGGGAGAGCTGTAGATCTTAACAACTATCTTACTACCAGAGGAATGAAAAGCCAAACTTGAACAGAGTGGCATGTCACGAAAAAAAAAAAAATCATGACATATGATGTTTGTTTCTTTGAATTTGCTTTGAAAGCCTGTTATGGTTGAATAGAAGATTTTTCTTTTCTGTTTATGTATTCAACTACCACACATACAAAATATAATCAAGTTGTACTTTTTTAATTAAGAAAAATATCACTTAGATATGAAGGAAAATATATTGCAAAGTTTGATAATTTCTTGGGAGATGAGTACTTAGAATTGAGAACAGGTGGAAATATCTTAGTCCTGCCTGTGTGTCATGTATATAGTCCTTAGAAAAATGCAATTCCCATAAACTTTGGTGGGTGATCTCTTTCAGTAATGATTTTGGACCATAAGGAACAAATACTTCTTCAGCACATCTACCTGGAGTGTGAGAAAGGCAGTATCCCAACCTTAATGGCAGCTACACCATAATCCCCAGGCGGACAGATTCGATTCTACCTGTTGCCCTCAGCAGGGCCAAGATTGACACAAGACTTTATCGCAGTTTTAAGACTTGAGACCTGTGGAGGCCGGTGAGCCTGCCACACAAGGGTCCTCTAGGATCCCCTGGAGGGATGGACCCTAGTAGAAGAAACACCCTCCAGGTCAGGGTGAGAAAAAAAGGCTTTTCCCAGAGATACCCTGTTCTGTTATTTTAATGTACCCCAGTTTTCTTTCCCTGGTGGGCCCCGTTGGCACCCCCCATCCCTGCTCCAGAATGTTCTCCCTTCCCCACTCACCCACTGCTCCCTGTTCCTCAGCCACCTCCTCTCTGTTTCCCCACTGGCTCCCATACCATACTCACCCTGCCTGTGCTCTGCCCCTACCCTCAGATAATTGGTCCCTGATGCTCTCCCTGCCCCCACACTTAAACCTGGACCCTCCATCACCCTTGGTTCTTGTTCACTGGCTCCCTTCGTGTGCGTGTGGCAGCAATAAACTGGTTAATATTGTACAACTTCCAGTCTCTTTGCTGCCTATCCAACTAAGAAGTTATCCGGTGCTCATGTGAGTTTATTTGGTGTGTGGGGCTCTGACCATGCGGCTCCAGTTGCAGATGTGTCCAGAAGGCAGCAGCATCCTACCGCTTCACCACCCAGTCTTCTACAGGGACCAATACATAGCCTTAGATCTGTGGGATATCCATCTTTCTTGTGTTCTATGTGAGGCTAGCATTTAGGAAAAAAAATACCCAAACTTTATGTCTGAAGCTAATTAATTTGGATATAAGAAATGTTTTGAGACAGTGAAACACATCATCATCTTCCTTTAAGGAACATGGAAAAATAACCAGGTTCATGTAGAACATTGCTAATCAAAATAATCATTACTTAATACCTCAGGACATTTTCATAATCTCCGAAGTGACCAGGTCTAAGTCATTGACAATGGTAGGAGAGGGATTACAGGACTAGGAATGCAAATCAGGCGAGTAAGAAGTAGCAAGTCTTACAAAACCAAGTTGTCCCAAGTTTATGGCAATCGGGTTCTCTAGATCTCAGGAACTGTAATCTCTCTAATATTGGCACCAATGCTTTTACTTGTAAATTGCTGGAAACAAAACCTATTAATAATATGGTTTAACAAAGCCCTATCACAGAAAAAAAGGCCCTAACTAAACAAGCCCCTGTTCTACTTTGATGTCTAGTGCTCCTTTCTTTCTCTAATATTCCATCAGTCAAGCAGTGTCTTTAGAGAAAAATTCCCTGTCTTGGCAGTAGTTGGGTTAGGAAGTAATTGGGCAAAGGTATTTTATATAATAGAACTCATCTGTGCTGCTTCAAAGTTGCACAGTCATGAAGGAGGACTGTAACAGCTGTGTCTTTTTCTACTGAGACTTTGAAAAGCTTCTGAAAATTAGAAGACAGAAAATAGCCAAAGAAATTCTTTTTATTCAGTGACTTTAGATACATATTTAGTATTTTTTATAGCTGTAATAATCTTTTCTTATTTTAAGTATACATAAACTATATGCAGTGTATTTATACGTGGCACCAGGAAATCATTAATGGTATTTTTTTATTAAAAATTTGCTATCAAAATTAATTTTGGTGTGTGAACTTTTTATAAAGAAAGACTACTATTCAGTTTACAAAGAGGAACATTTCATGCTGTAATACCGAGTATTCTAAATATATTTTATTGCAATAACTAGAAGATTACAAATTTTCCTAAACTGCCAAGTTAAATATTCACCAAAATTATTACTGGTTCTATTTTATTCAAGTAACAAAAACAGTAAGCCTTTTAATGTGAAGACTAAATCTCTTACATGTAGGTTGGTTGGTTTTTACAATTGCAGCACCATTTTGAAAAACAGGCATTGAAGAATACTCCTAAATTTTACTCAGTGTAAAAAAACCAGATTTTATTGCATCTTTCTTTTCAGTCAGGAAGAATACATCCTTAAGCTACACATGTTTTTCACATTTAAACACTAATAAAAGACGATGCAGGAGTTGGACAGAACTTTTTTTCTTAGTCATACAGCTAATGGAAAACAATAAAGGAATAGAAAGATGGAGACCTATATATTAAATATATTCTATAACAATGGATTAAGCTTTCTTTATGTAACCACTAAGACACGCAACTTTTTTGCATGTCTGAAAACTGTAGACTGGAACTCATCAAAAATGTATTGGCACTCCACCTGTTTTTTCTGACTATCCCAATTTTTAGTTTTCCCAGCTTTCGCTAGACGTTTTTTTTTATTATTTAAATCTCCTGTTTTTTAAAAAAATAAAGTGTTAAAATGAAATGGTCATTCTGCATATCAGAATCCAACAAATAAAATATCTCAAGTCCTCTTTATTTAATTCTCAACTCATATCATTAATATGACATGGGTTCCTGTGGATAAAAAGCTGGAAATGAGCCAACAGTGTGGTCTCACAGCCCAAAAGGCCAAATACATCCTGGATTGCATCAAAAGTGGAGGGGCCAGTAGATGGAGGGAGGTCATTCTCCTCACCTACTCTGCCCTCATGAGACCCAGCAGTGTGTATCCAGCTCTTCCCATTCCCCAGCACAAGACCATGGATGTGATAGGGTCCAGAGGAGGCCACAACGATGATCAGAGGGCTGGAGCACCTCTCCTATGAAGACAGGCTGAGAGAGCTGCGCTTGTTCAGCTCTGGAGAAGAGGAGGCTCTGGGGAGACCTCCAGTACCCCAAAGGAGCTTATAAAAAGGAGGGAGAGGGACTTTGTATACAGACAGATAGGAGATGACAAGGGGCAGTGGTTTTAAAATGAAAGAGAACAGGTTTAGATCAGGCGTTAGGAAGAAATTCTTCAGTGTGAGCATGGTGAGACACTGGAACAGGTTGGGCATGCCCCATCTAGAGAAGCTAGGGATGCCCCATCTCTGGCAGTGTTCAAGGCCAGGCTGGATGAGGCCCTGAGCAATCTCATCTAGTGAATAGCACCCATACCCACAGCAAGAGGTTTGGAACTAGATGATCCTTGAGGTTCCTTCCAACCCTATCCATTCTGTGATTCTATAATACAGACTTAGAATTCAGTATTTACTGTTTAATTCATCTGTCTTGCAAAGCAGACACTAAAACTGTAGACAGGTCCTTGAGACATCCATTCTCAAACAACTTATTCTTTACAAATGACAATAAGGTGACTTTACATAAACAGAGACATAAATATTGTGTTGCTCTTAAAGTGGTTTTGATGAACAGTTTTCAGGTGTTTTTGTTTAGCAACATGACCTCATAGGGACCATTTTAAAAAAAGCCGAAGGACTAAAACAAATCATTTAGCTTAACAACTACCCAAAGCAGAATTAGCTGCACTTAAAAAATTCCCGACAAATATTTCTCTACACACCTTTCCAAATTGCAGTGGAAGAGACTCCCTAATCTTCACAAGAAATCTGTGTCCATCTGTAACCACCATAACTACACATTTTCTCTTATGGGCTGTAAGCCTTACAAAATGATAGTTCCTTGCAGAAGAGAAAAAGAAAAGGAAAATTTTCTTTTGAAAATGTGTGGGTAGGAGAGTGAAAAGAAATAGCCCAAGTGTTATCTACTGTGGATTTCATCAGGAGGAAAAATGTTTTCTTCTTCTGAAAGACAGCTATTTACCATTCAGTGAGGGAAAAATTTTATATTCTGTATTATCCCAGAAATATTATACTTTAAATGGACCACATTTTCAGTAGTCATCTCCTTTTCTACATCTCAGATTTACTACCTTCTTAGCTATACATACATGTGTGCATACACGTGTTTGTATGTACACACAAACACACACACATACACACGTATTCCAATCCCACACATATTTTAACTCTGTGAAAGAATATACTCTTGCTATCATGTCAGTGTGCCAGCTGAGTTGGTATCCTTTTTTACTTTGTTGCCAGGACTATTATAATGAAATTGTCTCCACTTTTGAACTCATATTACAAAGATTCCTGAATCTCTGACAACTCAAGGCATTATGATATACTCTTCTTACACTGTTAAAGCAGATATAGAGAGCAGAGTTCTCTGTAGAGCATAAGTAAAGATTTATATACATGCTGAAAGAACACTTTCCCTGCTGCCTTCTTAAAATAATTATGACTTTCCATGAATCTCTTTATAAATCAAGTGTAGAATGACAAAAGCATAAGGAAGTAAGCCACAAAAATACCATTTACAATAAGCTCGAGTGGACTTATTTAGGCAGCATACCACTTCTTTGGTGAAAACTGTATATAATTATTTCAAGAAGACATGCATGCCATAATATGGAAAATAAGTATTTATTGTGCCTGTCACTATGTTTCAAGAGCTTGCCTTCTGCCTTGATTTTTGTGTTACTATAATATTTTCATACAATGGTACTAAATATTAAAGGAATGAACAGATACATACTGAGAGACACATAAAAAACCACTATATGACACAAAATAAACAGAATAGATCGACCGTTTCTAACAGTCACGAAGAAATATTATCATTCAGAATGAAAGTAAGCACCCTTGAAATTTTACTGAATTCAGGCTGCAAGAGAAAACTCTGATTTGTTTGATCTGGTAGCAGCAGATACCTTATCGACAGGTGGGGTTAGGTATCTGCTGGGTGTTCAAGGGTATCAGTGAATTCCCACACAGCCCTTTCTGCCTGAGCTTAGTGTATCCCACGGCAGCAGTACACACTGTTGAATAAATGCCCTTCATTCTTTGTGCTAATTACACAGAACAATCCCATTCAGTATTAGTTGCTAACTTGTCAAGAAACGGTGGGGACAAAACCAACCTTCTGTTGAGTGGATCGCAATTGCAGAATTTTGCTCCCAGGTGCTCTCTGGCAGCTTCTCTCGTCTGAGCAGTGCCTTGTCAGGCTGTAAAACCATCCTCACCTCTGGCTGCTCTAGTGCCTCGGCTCACCCCCTCAGCCCTCACCCTGCTGGCAGGGTTTCCCCTCAGCCTCGCAAGCACTGGACAGCACACACAACCCTCTCATAAAAACAGGGGTTTTCCATTCAGTGGAGAGTGCCCTACTCATGAGGTGTCATCTGCAGCCCTTTCAAATGAGCCATCTTCATTCACAGCCATCCATAGCTGACTGCTTCCCTCGGCACTCACTTCTCCCTGGCTGTGGCTCCACACGGGTGGGTAGGCTGGATTATCCCAATCTCCTTGGACTTGTAACCTCCGTTTTTCTGACCTTCAAACACTGCCTTGACCTCAAATGCTGCCTGTGGTTTCCTGGCATGAATCTGATACCTGCATTTTAGAGAGAGATGGCTAAAGCCATTCAGATACACTCCTGGTGTTATGTAGCATGTAGCATTATGTATGCATAATATATATGTAGTATATATATTATATATACTTAATATACTCTGATCCAGCAAAAATCATTAAGAGTAGGTACTAAAAGATGCTGTGGACACATAAAAGAAGTGAATAAGAACAAGAGATCCAAAGGATTTGTTTTATTAAATTGCATTAAGCCAAAATATATCATTTTGTGTGATGACTTCAAATAAAATTATAACATAAATCCAAAAGATTTATGAACTACAAAGGGTCAGCACTCAAAACAGAGTTCTTATAGCAGACATGCATGACAAAGCACTTTAAATATAGGGCCCTGAACAGTAAAAGAGAAAAAGGTTGCTTTCTGCAAAGAAAGTGAAGTAACTGCCAGAAGAAAACAGGGGCTTTAGACCTATTAAATTACTTTGTTTTTGCTAAACCAAACCTTCCACACTCTGATAAATTTCTGTGCCAGTGGATCCTGACGCACAGTAAAGCTTTCTAACAGCTTGATTCCTTGAGAAGAGGTAATGTTATTATATAATATAAAGCATTTCAGGTGTTTGTATACTTGCAAGACAGGCATCCAAATAGTACTTTAAATTCTGTGTAAGCTTGTGCACGCAAGGAGTAAAAAAAAGTTATTTAAATGGCACTTAGTTTGCAAGTGTTGTCATGTTAGCTTTGGTTTCATTCAAGCTAACCAGTCTGCAAAGTAGTAGTGCCCTATAAACCTTACAATTATGAGAGTCTTTAAACAAGACAAAGCAGAGGGAAGGAACATGATAGAAAAGAAAATGCTTTCAGATACAAATCAGGCTGTTAGCAAGACCTGTGAACACATCTGTTTAAGGCAGCAATGAAAGCTGGGCTCTTATATCTGTAATGTTGTCACTGCAATACAGCTGCTCTTCCCTTGTCAGTGAAGCAAAACATAATAGCTAGGAATAATCTGGAACAATAAAAAGTCCTGAATCTGGGGCAAAAATTCTCAATAAAAACAATAAATTAATAATGCTCCATGCATCCTACCAAAATTTCTCAACAAAAAAATGGCCTAAGAGGATCGTCGACTCAGTGGCTCTTCAGTGAGCTCACTAAGCCAAAGAAAAGTGTGTTTCCTGAAGTCCCAGTGCCCTTTACAAAAACCTTTGCTTAGGTGAAGAAGAAAACTAACCAACCACACAAGCAACCAATTTTGTTTTCTTATTCTTTGACATATAAAGAAAAGCAAGGAAAAAAATTGAAACATATGGAAATGCTGTCATACAGAGGCATATAAACTGCAGATGAGGAGGACATTTAATTTATTTTTTGGGTTTTTTCAGTACTTCATTTATTTCAAGGTTCATAGAGATTTAGCTTTGTTGCATTATGTATGATGATTTTCACTTCCAGTTGGATAAAAATAAAAATTACAAATAAAAATACGATAAAAATTCCATGTTTAATGAAATCAAATAAGAAAATGTTATATTTAACACTACTAATTGTGCTTTAACTATTGAAATCTTCCCTATATTTTGACTTTCTTTCTACTTGTTGGTAAAAGACAGATAAAAGATGAAAGATATTAAATATCTATAACTGCATATAGTATGGAAAAACTGCTTTCTTTTTCTATAATTTATTAATATGAACCTGTTTATTTTCTGAACAAGCAATGCTAATGGCCATCACTTTTCTTTACAACAAGTAACACGGCAAATTATGAAGCTTCCTAGTGAGCTTCTAGACAGGAATTAAAATAAGCAAGGCTAAATTCATGTCCATTTTACTTTCACCAAATTCAGCGAAGATTTGAATTGATGTATTTTACTGTCTTTACTAGAATGTGGCAACATTTTACAAGCATACTGAGAACAATGAACAGTTTACATATATTATCAACAAAGTATCACATATACTGTTATATTACACAGAATATATTATGGTTAGATATTAAGTATGGATATTTCAGCATACCAATCTCTAATCTGTAATGACGGCACAAAGTTCAATCCTACAGGAGAGAAGAAAGCCTTTATCTAGTCTTTATCTAATTTTTCCACCTTTTAGAAGAAAAAAATATTATTTTTCTCAATGATTCCAAACACCACAGAGGCTTGCTTTTAAAGTGTAGGCCCCCTTTAACACTTTACTCAGCAGTACATTTTCCACTGCTCTTCCTATTATGTTCTCAACATATGACGCATATGACGTTTTTGTGTAATTAAATGTGTTACTCTTGATGCTCAAACAGAAAATATTCACATTTTAATGGGAAGCTCTGTGTGGATGAAAAAGAAAAGACCTATTTGTCATCCTTCATTGTGTCAATTCACCATAATAAATTAACAGGGAAGAAATATTCTCCATATTTCCACAGTGTGTTACATAGCTTTTCCCCTTCAGAGTGTTAAGAGACCAATCTCTGCAAGGAAATAGCGCAGGAGTACTTAAAAGTACTTTGCAATCTGGTATCTGAATTTCTTTCTTGTAAACTCTGTTTGGCACTGGATTAATTTCTAATTTTGCTCTGATGAAAATAAGCAAAACTTACGCCTGCTAAAAGGCTTATTGAGGCTCAATATGAGAACATTTGTTTCTCTGTGGGAAATATATATATGTAGAGATAAAAAAGAGAGTTTGGGCTGTGGAAAAAAAACCTTCAAGATTTGGTAATGCTGGCAGTTCACACAGCTATGTACAAAAGAAATAATACAAAGTACATGAATGTTTTAATAATCCATTTCAAACTCTATGCAATATATATGAACAGTCACAAGTGATATACAGATGTATGAATTATGTTGACAGAAAACATAATGGAAATGGGTAGGAAACAACATATACCCTTTGTTATATGAAAAGTGTGTCCTGAAATGCATAATTAACTGGAAAAAGATCTTATGGGAACATTGTATAATCACCATCCACCATAATAATCCTGCTTACTGGACTTCAAAGAATATTTATGATGTTACTGCATGTTGTAGACCAATTCTTGGACCTAATTCTATGACTTTTTTTTTTTACTATTTGTGTCACCACTGCCCTACAGCTCTTCAAAACAGAACAAGAGTCAATTGGTCTTTTTATTAAATGCCTGAGGAAAGTAATCCTTTCCTGGACTACTATCTCTCTCTTATGATGACACACACTTTGATTTGGTCACTTTTTCAAAAAGGGCCTTACTTATGACTGCTAATTGATTTTGATTCCAATGCAATCAGAGAGAAAATCACCCTCAGATTTCGGTGAAGGAACTTGGGGTCACCTAACTCATTGAAAAGTTCAGCTCCAAAGGTAAGTTTTTGAGCAAGCTACAGTCATTCATAGACAGAAAACTAGAAAGGATCACCTTGATTCCATAAAATTCCACATATCATTTAGTATTTACCTATTCTAGCATGCAAATCGTAGAGTTTTGCAGAAATATTTAATCAGCCACAAATTGGTATGGTGGTTTATTTGTTGGGTTTTTTTTCAAGCAGCTGAAAAAACATTCTCATGGCAATAAAAACAATGTGACAACCATTCCTTCTCTCTTAAAGGACTACTATGAGATTTTTTTCTTTATCCATGTATTTATTTGACAAAGTAACTTCTTCTCCCCAGACATTGTAGTAGATTTTTCTATTAAGTCATAGGCTAGGTGTATTTGATATTGTAGCACATGATGTACTCTTAATATATCTGGAAAAAAGGATTACAATTAAGAAAGTGTAAAATTGGCAATTTTCAGGGATAGCAGCATATAAGGGTTTCAAACAGTAGTAGCAAGGTGGTTCCAGGTCAAGTTCTGCAGAATACACTCCAGGAACTCATCTGGTTTCTTGCTTTTAATCAGGCACAGGTTTAGATCCATAATGATAAACCACGAATGCGGAAGGTAGGACAGAGGAGATCAGAAATGAATAACAAAGTATGTGGATGAACAGGAATAGGAGTAGATTGAAATGCAAGGTCATGCACATGGAGCTAATAATAGTCATGCTGGAGGCCTATCAGATGGAAATGCTTTGTAGAAATGGGATGTGACAGTCACTTTCTCAATGAATGAACTGACAGTGTGATGCAGCATAAAAATCTCAAACAGAAACTGAAAACATATTGCAAAGGGTGAATCTATCAGAGACAGGCAAGCACTGGTATCATTGCACGGGGCCCTGGTTAAACCTCAACTGCAATACAGCACTGAGATTTCTAGTCAAGAAGGTAGCCTTGAAAGAGAAAACTTAGAGGGAAGATCATGGAAGAAAACAGGAGAAAAGGACCAGTTTTAGGGATGACCCTGAAACTCTTTTTCTGGTAGGAAAATACATAGAAAAATGGAACAGATAGGGAGCTGATTGAGCTCCATAAATGCGTCAGTGGATAAAGAAGAAAGACCTCATTAAAACATAATACTGAAACAGAGAATGTTCTAGGTGGACATAAATGTGCTGAAGTGGAAATTGAAAAAGCTTCTAGCCATTACACCAAGCAAATTTTACAGTGTTTTTTTTCAGTTATATTACATAGGAAGAAAGTTTTTGAAAGACATATTTGTAGTCCCTTATGAATGGGATTATTTGGCATATGCTTGAGCAAGGAGGAAAATGGGATACATGACACATGTCCCTTCCACTCCCATCAGCAAAATTTCAGGTGCATCAGTGCTTCTAAATGACTCTAAAAGTAAAATATACGGTTCTGTAATACCCAAATGTATAGAGACTGAACACATATATTTATTGATACGTGTATCTTATGAAAAAATTGAATAAAAGGAAAGATAAAGATTACCAAAGCTGGACTTGAAAGGTCAAAATTAATTTTTACATCAGTTTCTAAATATGGAAGTCCCTAGAAGGACTTTGTCATCCGCAATAGAGTTGCAATTTACCTCTCTCTAGTTTTGCCAGCTATACGTACAATGGAATTTAAATTTACTAAGCATGTGATTATAAGTGTTTGGACTTGTTCCCAAAAAAATCTGTTAAATATGTCAGTAAATATAAACAGTCACGCTCACAGGCAGCACTTGGAATGCATTATTCAACACATACTTGTATATATTTACTGGGTTTTTTTCCTAAAACCTAGAGTCCAAGTTAAAGAAATTCAACTGTTTCCATTGTCCAAACCTGGTTGTGGATCAACAGTTCAAGGAGAGAGTGCCAAGATGTGCATGATGGATTTTCTGAATTCTTTGAAGAAGAGAAAAGGCCCCATCTCTGCAACACCTCTCCACCGTGAATGAGATCTGTGTATTCAAGTAGGCACCTGGATCAGGCAGGGTAGCAGTCTGTAGTATTCCTTCAAAAGAACTGGTAACTTAGAAAACTGTTGATGGTTACAGACACTGTGAAAGAAAACAGGGCTTTCAACTTCATTCTCCACAAGCCTGACCTTAACTAACCTGGTTTTGGGTTACAGATTAATCAGATGGTTGTTTATCCAGCAAAGCAATCCCTTGCCAAAAAAGATCTTAACCAAATAGATATAAATTCAAAGGAAATAGTCACTGGGGGACTTTTACAAAATCTCACACAAACAGAAGCCCTCACATGTGGGTTTTAGCAAAGATATTTACCCCTCCTTCCTATTGTATATGAATTAATCCTTGTTAAAGTAAAGGGATTTGGTTTTCAGGTTCCTTCAAAAATGGGTATGAAAATAACTGGAACATTTTATGTCCCATTTAAATTCCCTGAAGACATAATTTACAAGAGAAGTTTCTTATTCTGAACAATAAAGGAAGAAATTGTCGTAATTTACTTTTTCTTCAATGCTTGTTCCAAACCAGATAACAGGAAAGGTTATCCTGGCATTGCTGTTGTTAGAAAATGTGGAGAGAGAGGGAAATGCTTCCTGCCCTCATCAGTTCCAAGCAATTTCCCTCTCCTCTAATTCTGCTTGGATCCTTTCTCCTCCTATATGTGCAATATCTTCAGTGTTCAAAAAACCAAGATGACAGCACCAAAACTGAAGTAGGCCGTCAATTTCAAAGCTGAAAATTTTACAGGCACTTCTAGACAATAGACAAACTTTTCCAGTTTGGGTGAAAAATAGATGTTCAGTAAACTTTTCAGTAGCAAATTATTCTGGGATTTAGAGTTTCACTATGCTTGAAGAACCTACACTCAGTTATGACCTCAGTCTAAAGCATAAGTGGGTTCCAGTGTAGCTTGCACACAGATTGTGAAAATGTCTTTTGTTTCTCCAGGACCTCTCATCATCACCTCTGGGAATAAAGACTGTCATCTTTGTTCTTGCTGCCTTTTATTACTATCTTTAAAGCATATACAGTAAAAGAAGTTTCAGTATGCATTTCAATTAATGTTTCATTCTCAAACCATTTGAATGACTACACAAAACTGGAATATTATCCCCTTGTCGTGCTACAAAATTCTAGCCATAAGCTAGAAAATTCACCATATATTTACTGGTCACCTACTTCTCAAAAGTTATGAGTATTTTGGTTTTGAATGTCCTACTTAAAGCCTGGGTGTCATTTGTAGAATTGTGCCTCTCTCTTCTGAAGTGAGCACACAATAACCTTTCAAGGAGTAAAATGAAAATCTCTAGATAATTTACGTTTACACTCAAAAATGGTGTATACTCGTGCTTTAATTGATTATGTCTTGGTTCTCATCTCTGCTATGGGAATGGTGGAAGTACCATGAATGTAAATTAATAATTTGGGAGATATGCAAATATCATATTGACTGGTTTCAGAGAAAATCCTCTGAAAAGACAATTAATATTTTTTCTCAGTTAAATTTAAATAAATTGGTAAAAAGTGTCTGAACTGCCCAAAAGCCAATGAAAATAAAATAAAGTATTATATGCCTGTTTAGTCATTAAGCAAGACTCATCTTTTGCAGTAATATCCAGTGTTGATGAAAGAAAAAACAGTATATGTTTTTGCAATTTTAAACTGTACTAGAATGTATATACACAAATAGGGAAGAAGTAGAGCAGAGTTAGTAAAGGCAACCTTAGTTCTAATGTTGCCTAATACATGACAGCAGCATTTTTCTGTGATAAGAATTAAAGGGTTCCCTTCTTCCATTTCATTTTCCTTTTTCTCTCTCTTTTCCTTTCCATTTTCTGCATCTTTTATGTTCTTCAAAGGAAAACGAACACTAGTATCTCAAAAAGTGGCCTGATACCAACAAGATTCATCAGTGAGATTGGGAAGTTAGACCTGCAGGGTGTGTTTCTGCCTGTAGAGCTACTGTCAGGCTTGACAATGGCAACAGATGCTCACCCCTTGTGTGGAGCAGCACTGGAGGAGAGAGAGGAGTGCACTTTGCCAACAGGTTTCACAGATATTTATTGATAACAGGGAAATGCTGAGGTTTGGGATAGTTGGTTCAGTTCCAAGATCTGCATGGCACATGCATAGCACACTTCAGTACTACAGAATTTTCTGTCTCTTTTTCTGCTCTTATGTCTTATTCCAGTTCTCTCTCTCTCTCTCCCCCACTTCTGTGACTTCATTCACATCTTCACTGGCTTGTTTCCACCTGACTTTTCACTTAGCCATCTACAGTCCTCAGTATTTTGATTTCTTCTTTTTCCGTATCAGCATATCCAAAAGTATAGTCTTTTCACATAGTTTTCCCGTCTGACTGCCACACAGGCAGATCCGTTGTCTCCTCCCATGCTCCTTTACTGCACCTAGCAGTTAGTCATCTGAATGCAGTCTCTTCCTTACCACTTCCTCCCAGGTCTCAGAACTTTCTCCCATACTTTTTACCATTGAAATCCCTGCCACTTCATCCTTGCCAGCTCCCCAGTCCCAAGAAACCCATGGAAGACTTCTTGCATGCCAGCACTCAACTGAAACAGCCTACTTCTCAGTACAGCTTGGGCTCTAAACAAAATGAAGAACAGAGGAAAAACAGACCCTCTTGCTTAAGAGCAACAGAATTGTGAAAGACAACTCCAGGCCACTTCTGGGTGTACCTGTGTGGAGAAGAGCTAAACATATGCATTTAATTCCATTACTCTAACAAACTGCTATGTAATGTGTCAAATGATCTTCCAAACTTTCTTGAACTGGAAAAATGTGAATAAATTCTCATGGAGATAACAAGTCATCCTCAGCTGAAACCTGCCAACTTTTTAGTCTTTTCTCCGTTACCTGAAGGTGCTAGAGTTCTTAAAAAAATAAGCCTTACAATGAATATATTAGCAAAAAATAAAATATTGTCCCTCAATCTCATTCTCAGGTATAGCTGAGCCATTTTGGTTGGTTATGCTAAAAACACGCAGCCTGAGACAGAACTTCAGCACACTAAATTTCAGGTTGAATCACCGAAGTTTACCAAACTTATAGTAAACTGAAAGCAGTGCAAATGTCAGGAAGAAACATGGAATTAGCAGTAAAATAGTTTAGAATTATTCTCCTTATGTGCAAACCTCAGCTATTCTGTCAGTACTTATTTGAGCAGAAAGCAAGAGTCAGTAGGCCTTGTGTGTTAGTTTTGGACTGAACAGAGTAGAAAAAACATCATAAACCTCTGTGAAAATGATGACTAGTGTGGGTGCCAAATGATCAAACAGCTCTGCACGTATCCATAGATCTTCCATTAAAATTAATGTTATACCTTAGCATATAATATTTTTTTCTTCCTAAAGAGAATCATGCATGGACATTTGAAGGCAGAATTTGATTCAAAGCCTAGTACTTTGATTTTTTTTTCCCCAAAATGAAAGTCTCTCCTTAAGATGCTAGTCACGTTCCCCTATGATTTTAAATAAGCTGCCTCTCAGCCTATTATTGTTTAGTATGTTTTCCTATATATTCAGAAAGAGTTGTCAAAACTCTCAGGTGCTGAAGATAAGCCCGAAAAGCAGACCTTCAACAAAATAAAGAAGAAGATTGTATAAATTCCAAAATATATCAAGGTTAGATTACCTTTGTTGCTTTGTATATCAAAGATTTGAATTGATTTTTCTGGTATGAAAACAAAGGGGGGAAGGGACTTCTGATGTAATGCTTTGCAGAAACCAGAAAAGTCAATAATATGCAGACAGCTCAAACATATAGTATTTACTGATTCAGTGAAGCATGGTTTTAATGGGTTATAAAGGCAAATTCCAACCCAACAGACATACATTGGTTATAATTTTTAAGAAATCTATTATTTTAATGCAAAAGTTTGCATAATCCCATAAGATTCTTAAACACCTTAAGTTTTTATGAAGTTCTTGAAAAGTACAATGTTTTTTTCAAAAAGTAAGTCAACATGTCATAAGTTAAAAAAGAGTTGGCATAAGAGACACTTCACATGGAACAGAATGCAAGTTAGAAAGTTTGCGAGACAATTATATAAAACATACATTTATGACAGACTAGATGTTTAAAAAGTTAAGAAACACTCTAGTCAAATTTCCAGAACTATTAGTGAAACTTGAAATTTAAACCAAAAATCTTGGTTCCATAATGTTGTATAGAGAAGAGTAAATATCCCATACCAATCTGCAGCATTTTTTCTGTCATTTTGACTTTCTTAGAAAATCCTCTTGAGTGTCAAAACCTCAGCTGGTTTCAAGTTGTTAATGAGACTGCAAACCAATGCAGCCATACAGCAAGTATAATAAAGGCTGGGCATTTCAATTTTGCCATTTTTATCTAATCTCGCAGAGAACAAGTTTTGCTTGTTATTTATCATCAATGCCAGTTTGTAATAAATGATATGTACTTCTTCAAGTTACAGGACTGAAAATGAATACCATAGAGCTGTTGGATAGTAGGTTTTGTAGTAGAAAAAGATACAAAAGAAGTCATCAGAACTTTATTAAAGAACAGAGGTCTCAATTTTCTACTTCCTTAGAATTTTGGCTACCAAATATCTGTTACTTTTATACTACATGAAAGTTGGGAATTTTGGACAGACAGAAACTTCACAGTTTTACATTAGCTAAGGTCAGTGTGATTACTCACTCTACACAACACATGCAAAGATGGACCAGTGTGTATGATACCTTATACCTCGTCTGTGGTACACCAGACAGCTCTTAAGGAGAAACCACTTTGGATTTAGTGAAGAAAACCAAGAGAAAAAGCAACCAGCTAAAATATATCTGCTTTCAATCATTTAACGTATTATCCACAGCAGCAATAATCACTGATTCATTAATGACTACTCTTGTTGCAACAGGTAGAAATACAGCCTAAATTTAACATTAAAGTGTAGATTTACGTCTCTTTCCTATTCCTAACATCTGCTCTTGAAACCAGGCAGTCTCACACACTCAAAAGTTTCTGCAAATGTAGCAGTCACTTCTTAATTTTACTACTGATCTTAATGAAAATGGGTTCAAGACTACATTTTCTTGGATTAAATAGTTGATAAAGAGCCTTGGGCCTTTCTCTGGGCTAGGATAGAATGGTGCCAGCTGACTATATCTGAAGAGCTTGTTAAGGTGACAAAAAATAGTGAAACATTCCTCAAGAGGGTGAGTCCTATGAATTTAGATGCTTTATCATTTCCCAGGGTCTCATGTCTGGTGTTTTTGAGAGGACATTTCCTAAACCACAGAGGATTTAGAAACAATGTGTGGAGGTCTCGAGAGGATGTAGGTGTTGTCTTACACTCTTCATTCTCTAATGAGCAGTAGAATGTGTTTTACTACACAGCCTGACCATGGCAAAAGGAATAAAATCTTCATTCTGGCTACCTCCTCCACATGAGATTGCATTTGTTTACAGGCCCAGCTACCTCTGTAACATACAAGCTTCTTGAACTCAACATTGTCACTCAGCTAGCCCTACTGCTCATCCCCATCACATTTCTCATTTTTTTCTCCAGATCCTCATGGGATCAGTCATCCCTTCTGCACAAAATATCTATCATACACTCCCTGTGAGATAGCTTGATTTATCAGTGACAGATTCCACTTCTATGAATACAGACTTTCCAAACCAAATATTTTGGCTAATAGGACCACAACCTAATCTCCTACACAAAAAAGAGAAACATAGAAAACATTATTTTATTTTCACAGACGTATTTCTATTACTTGTTTGTGTAAAGAATAAGGGGAAAGGTATAACTTTCACATTCTTCCTGTATCAGTGATTCTATGACTTCTCCTCCAAGTGGTAGCACTTTTTTATAGCACTCTGCCAGAGGCTGAGAGTTGTGGCCTAGCTTTGCCTCTTTTTTATTCTAATTTTCAAATTGTTTTAAATATGTTATTTATATAATAGTTTCATATAGAGAGAGCATGTATACATGCACAAACATTTATGAATGAATATATAGCTTCACACAGAATATTTTTTATTAAAGGTCATATATGTTTAAAACACATGAAAGGGAAAAAAGTGCCCTATATATCATATTTTCATACTCTTATTTTGATTATGTAGGTCTTTGCTTGGTTTCTTTCTATAAAAAGAACTGGAACTAAAACTTTGAATGCCAAGCAGTCTAAACAGTATTTAATCCAGTGGTGAATGTAAAATTATTCAAAATCCTTCTTATAAAATAAGCATTTTTAATATGTCTCTGTCCACCTTTATTGCCTTAAGCATAGTACAATGTTTTTTGCACATAAAATGAACACAAAGTAGCTAAAAACTCACAGTATTATTTCTTTCTTATAATTTTCATTGTTCATACCCTATTTTTAAGTAGGAGAGGGGAGTTTACTGTGAAAAGAAAATGGTTTGTCTTTAAAATGTAAGAATTTAATCGTGTGCTATTGTTGCCTGCCAACAATGAGCTAAAGAGGTTAATGGATCATAGGTCTGGCAAACAGCCACGCTGCCTCCGGCTCCATACATTTAACTGCATAATCTGGGTTAAGATTTGGTGATAGTTTTTAAATCAGGGCATGAACCGCTGATAAATAAAAGTTAGGTTTTATCCAGTCTTGTTATCCTTTTATTTTTTTTTTCTTTTTTCCCCCGGAAAACAGGGCGACTTATCGCTGCTCTCGAATTGCACGGCGGGGGGAGCAAAGGGAAGCGGGCGGGGGCCTCCCGCGCTCCCAGTGCCCCGGGATAGGGCAGTGTCCCGGTTAGCTGCCGCCGGGCACTCCCTGGCATCCCTCCGGCCGAGCATCTCCGGCTGCGCCCTCTCCCTCGGCTGCCAAACTCGAGGGCCCAAGACGCCAGAGAAGCACTCTCACGGGTCCTGTACACACACCCTTTTCTCCAGGATAACTCCACTTGGGTCTCCGAAACCACCACCTGGAGCCACCTCTCCATCAAAGGAGTGGAGTGTGCGGGATGTGATTGGTTGGGTTTTGGGTTTTTTTTTTTTAAGAAAGAGAGATCACAGAAAAAGTATATAGCTCCCCCTCTCCCATCTTGCATGTTCCTTGGTCACACTGTTGGAGGAGTCAAGCAGCAGCGGCAGCGTTATAATGCAAATCACTAAGCGAGCAACTTTCAATGCTGTTGTGGCTATTTTTGATTTCTCTCCCGAGAACGGGCTTTTTTTAGTGGGCGTGTTGAATTTTATTACCCCCCTTTCCATTTGATTCTTATAGGTATGCCCTCCCTCCCTTCGCCTCTTGCTCCCCTCTCCTCCCCCAAAACATCCAGCAGCAATGGTGCACCGTCCTCGTTCCTCTCCCGCGGGTCGCTCCTCTGGGGCAGAAGGTGAGCGGGGGAGCGGCGCTTGCAGGGATGCGCTGGGGCACGGCACCGCTGCGCGGCAGAGGCGGGCCCTCCCCGCTGCTGCTCCATTCCTCCGCTCTCGCTTCTGGGCCCCGCCGGCCGCTCTTGGGCGCAGCCGACTTCCCCTCCGCGCCCCTCGCTTCTCCCCCTCCAGCCGCGTCCCGGCGGCGGCAGCCCCGCAGTGCCGCCTCAGTGACTGGGGGAGCCCAGCCCTTCCCGCGGCGGAGCCAGCGCCGGCGGAGGGCCCTACCCGGCTCTTCCCTCGGCTGCAGGGCGAGCCGACAGCACCTGGCTGCGCTGCTCGTCTTAGCGGACTGGGAGAGAGAGAGGGAGGGAAGGAGGGAAAAAGGGAGGGAAGAAGGGAGGGAGAGAAAGAGGGAGGCTCCTCCGTGCGCGGGGAGCGGCTCCGGCTCTCAGCTGGGCGCTACCGGCANGCTACCGGCAGCTTCTGCCGCGCTGCGCCGCGGGCGGTGACGACTCCCGGCGCCACTGCCGCGGGACCGCAGCTCTAGGGCGGGGGGCTCAAACCTCGGCCGGGAAGTAGAGACAGAGTTTTGCGATTTTTTCTTTTCTTTCCTAGTGATTAGGGTTTTTTTTTTTTATTACCATTATTTTTAATCCCTCCCCCTGCTCCCCCCATTCCCCCGGCGGTGAGTGT
>VZRF01002627.1:341813-646747 GCA_013396875.1 Vireo altiloquus | reverse complement strand
CTCACTCACTGACTCTGCCGAGCTGCCCAGACTGCCGAACAGCACAGCGCAGCGCCGCGCAGCCCGCCTGGAGCCCCCTCCCTCCCTCCTCCCTCCCTCCTTCCATCCCTCCCTCCCTCCCTCTCTCCTCCTCCTCCCTCGCTCCCGCCCGCCCTCCCGCCGCTCTGAAGGATGCCCGGTAAGTAGCGACGAGGACCGGCACCTCTGCCGGTGCGTGATGTGAGGGGTTAGGGGCTGCTTATTCCGCTGCCGCCCGCCGGGGGGGCGCGGGGAGGGGAGGTGACAGCCATCCGAGGCAGGAGGCGGCGGGGCTCGCCGGGTGCTCCTCAGAAGGACTTTTAGCTGCGCGGCCGGGGCTTGGATGTGGGCGCCGAGGGACGGGGTCTGTGCGCGGCAGCGGGCACCGGCCGGGGCGGGGGCGCTTCGCCTGCGCTGCGGGTTGCTGCCTGCAGCACCGCGGTGAGTACGGGGCTCCGCGCCTCGCCGGGGTCCCCCGGGGGCGGGGAAGGTGTGAAGGGTGCCTTGCCGCTCTTGGGGCTCCCTCCTTGGCGGCTCTGCTCGGCGCTGTGCTGGGACCGGGGCACGGAGGGCACGGTGCCCCCGGTACGCCCCGGGGACTGTTCGCTGCTACTCCTCGGTTCTGGCCGCGTCTCCAGGGGCTGCCAGCGCGGTCCGGTGTTTCGGGAGCCGCGGTGCCACCAATCGGACACGGAGACGGAACTCCGCCGGGCGCCTCACCTGCGGAGAGCAGCACCCGGGGTGCCGCGCACCGGGGCGGGGGGAGCAGAGCGGAGCCCCGGCACCGCAGCGACAGGGTGCCCGCCGCTCCCCTGCCCGCTCCTTGTCCTGCATGCTCTGTCCTCCTGCGCTGCAGAGCGCTCCGGTGGGAAAACGCCTGTCCCTTAGGGAAGTGTAATGTTTGCAAAATGTTTGCTATCAATTAGCTGGTGGCTCCGCTCAGCTCGGTTTTGCGCACGGCTAACTCCTCTCAGGCAGGGGCTCAGCTCTGGCTACCGAATGCCAGGGACACTGGGCAAGGGGCTTTTTGTTCTCCTAGACTGCGTGGTGCGATTTGTGGGAAACACATATAAAAGCTCACAATTGCTGGCGATCTTTGAGTGGACTTTGGTAAATCACTGAAATATTTTTTTCTTACTTTTACTGTTTGTACTTTCACAATGATCTCTTCTCACTGTGTTTCGCATCCTGGATATGATAACTGTGCCATTGAAGTCAATGGCAAAACTCCCAATTGACTCCAGAGTAAGGCAGTTATGGTCAATACAGAATGAAAGAGACTGGGCAGAAGGTGGAGAGATGGCAAAGTGAAAGAGATGTATAAAAGAAACTTCATTTTAGAAGCTAGCTTTTTAACCAAAGAGTTTTAGCAGTGCTGTGTCAGAAATGTCTTCTAGATTTTCATTGCCCCTTTGCACTGGAGAAATACCAGAATGATTTCTTGATGTGTTGGATATCAAGTGGGCTGAATCCTATTGTTTTACCCACAGACACTATAACAGATTACTTAGTAACTTATATTTTTCCAATGCTGTATATCTTTTCTTTCTCAGTAAAAAGTTGGAAGCAGAGGGAGCCCACTGAGACAATTAGATGGGCTCTCATTGACTTTAGTGGCTTGAAGTGGGATCAGGCCCAGAAAGCCTCAATAGAGAGGTAACAAGAGAACTGTAGTACAGTTTGTAAGGAAAGGTGTTGCATAAGCATTTAACTCATGAACACCCTCCCTCTAGAGAGGAGAAAAATCTAAATGTACATTAATTTTTTATCCCATTTTATCCAACTCTTTCGCAGCATAGATACAAATAAGAAAGAATGCTTCTGATTAATAATTTAAATGCCCATATTCATATGGATTACAAAGAAGATTTTATGCAAAAAAAATTCCATCAGCAAATGGAAGTTCTAGTTCACAGACCGTCCTCTGTTCAGTGCAGTATTTAGATTGGGAGCAGTCAGATATATAATGAAGAACCAAATACAAATATTGATATTCACATGGCAAAAGCTAGACTTATTTCTGTAACCTGACTAACCACTCAACTGCTTGGAATGCCTTAAATAGGAAAGTGTGATTTTTTTCTTTTTTTTTTTATTCAAATCTGAGTGTTGAAAGAACCCCCAAGCCCCCCAAATGCTAAATTTGGTCAAAAATTTGACAAGTATCAAAACATGCCCATACCTCATGAACAATGTGACTATTACATTGATAGGTGTGTTGGGGTGGCGCTGGCTGGATGCCAGGAACTCACCAAAACTGTGTTATCACTCTCCTCCTCAGCTGCACAGGGAAGAGAATATGTAACAAAAAGCTCATGGGTTGAGATAAGGACAGGGGAATCACTCAGCAGTTACTGTCACGTGCTAAACAGATAACTTGGGGAAATTTTTTTATTACCAGAGTAGGAAAACAAGAAATTAAAGCTAAATCTTAAACATCCACCCTCCCCCTCTCAACCTCCTCCCTCCTCTGTCCATCCTTCTTCCCAGGCTTGACTTAATACCCTAATTATCTACCTCCTCCCCACCACTGGTTCAGGGGGAGGGAGAATGAGCGTTGAGGTCAGTTCATCACACGTTGTCTCTGCTGCTTCTTCCTCCTTAGGAGGAGGACTCCTCACACTCTTCCCCTGCTTTGGGGTAGTGTTCATCCCACGGGAGACAATACGCCATGAACTTTTCCAGAAAGTCCTTCCCATGGGCTGCAGTTCTTCATGAGCTGCTCCAGTGTGGATCCCTTCCACGAGGTGCACTCCTTCAGGTACAGACTGTTCCAGTGTGGGCCACCCACAGAGGGACACTACTCCAGGGTTGCTCCTCTCTCCACAGGGCCACAGGTCCTGTCAGAAGTCTGCTCCAGCATGAGCTTCCTAAGGAGTCACAACCTCCTTTGAGCACCTACCTGCTCTGGCAGAGGCTCCTCCATGGGCCACAGGTGGATCTCTGCTCCACCATGGGCCTTCATGGGCTCCAGGAGGGCATCCTGCCTCATCATGATCTGCACCATGGGCTGCAGGGGAATCTGCTCTGGCACCCGGAGCACCTTCCCACTCCTTCTTCACTGACCTTGGTGTCTGCAGAAGTATTGCTCTCACATATTCTCAGTTCTCTCTGTGACTGCAGTTTCTATTGCTCACTCCTGTCCCTGGCTGCAGTTTCTATTGCTCAGGGTCTTTCTCTCCCCTCTTAAATCTGTTATCCCAGAGATGCTGCCACCATTGCTGATGGTGCTCAGCCTTGGCCACACGTGGGTCTGTCTTGGAGCTGGCTGGTATCAGCTCTGTAGGACACAGGGGAAGCTTCTGGCAGCTTCTCACAGAAGGCACCCATTTATCCCCCACCACTAACAAAACCCAACACAAGAAGAAAAAGCCTTTCTCAGTTATGGTCCAATAATGATGTTTCCCATTTAAGTACAAGTTTGTGTTAGTAGATAAATATAAAAACAAAGTTTGAAGTGCTGCATCTCTTTTTCAGCTTTATTTGAAAGCATTTGGTAGAATTGTCATTGAAGTGAACTGAAAGTGTCACTAATACTTAACTGTGAACAGATTAAGATGTTCATGTTACAGCGGGAAAAAAAACTGCAAAATTGACAAATGCTTCACTGATTATCTCTTCTCTCCTTGCAAGTCCATAGGCGAGACAGACACCTCATTCTTAAAATGTCATATTGCAGGTTTAATTTTCCTATAAATTCAAATGGTTCTTTTCTCATGTGCCATGTATGAAGGGTACATATTTTATGGTACATTACACGGAGTAAAATTTTGTTTTAGCTACTTTGTTGCTTCCCATATTCTCCATTCTATCTGCTGTTTGCTCACACCTTGTAATGCCACAACCTATTTTTGTTGATAATACTTCCATTTCAAGGTAAATGTGAAAAATATGGTAATTATTTCAATATTAAGAGGTTTGGATTTTTTTATTGGAGGGTATGGCAGAGTGTGATGATGGTCCTTTTTTTAAAATCCAAAGCAATTCTCTTTTTTTCTTTCTTAAATGAAAAGTCAGCAATTCTAAAAATGAAGGTATATATTTGAATAAATCTTTGGGTTCGTCTGAAAGCTATTGTTTGAAATTCTGTGGGGTATTTTTCATTTTGGCACTTCAGTGCTTATCCTTCAAAGGTGTATATGGAGATTCGAACAGACCTTATGGTTAGTGTCTCCAAGATAGAAATTTAGGTTTTTTAGGCTTACTTGTAAGTGAAATATATATAAGACTTGAGTGTTTAAGGGAGAGTTGAATGAAGCCAGATAATGAAGTTCCAGGAAACTCCATGACATGATTCTGAATAACCATTACTCACTTTTAGCAGCTTTATAAACCTCATCCTTTTTGAGGAGTAAATGCTGTTCATCTTTATTTGCATGAATATATCAAGACTATTTTTGCTGTCCCTTGCCTGACTCTGAAACATGTTTATGCCCTTGTATCGCTATGGTTGTTAAGTGAATGGTAGCAAGCATTTACAGGTCTCTAGGTATTTGAATCTAGGAAGTAACATTACTGGGATTCTTGAAAGTCACCTAAATTTTGTCATTATTACACCTTTAAGACCATTTTCAAAATATATTTTATTGTTTGTTAGTCCTAGAATGTATTCAGTGGATAATTTATTTAGGACTATATTCTTCTATCCAACAATTTAAGAACAAAAGCCTCCACTGTAGCTCAAATCAATCAAAATATTGGGTTTAGGTTATACATTGTACATATGGAACCTGGCATGTAAAGCAGATGGTATGTAAAATTATGCATAGCATGTCTGGAGAGCCATACAATATCTAAATGCAGTGCAACAGAACAAGGAAAGAGTGTCACGTGCAACTTAAAATATCAGTCACTGGACTATGTCTAGTCTCAACTGTGCTTTGTTTTCACGTGTATATGTGTGTGTGTGGGTGTGGGTTCAATTTTCTCTTACTGCAACCAGGACATTTCCTTGATAATATGATCTTCGTTAGAAAAGCATGCAGACTGAGATGATATGCTACTGGCTAAATGAAATAAAAAGATGGATATACAAGAAAAACTAGCTTAGTCCAGTTTGGGTGCAGAATGCATGGAAATGCATGGAAATTTTTAAAAAATAAATAAATTAAGAACAGAAATGTCAATCTTTTAAGGCAAATGGCCTTAAGATACCACTTACTACCAAGACTGTGTTTTTCTGTGTTATTTATGCTCTTGGTTTGCCCAACATAGCAACAGCACTTAAGAGTACTTTTATCCTGTTGCATAAAGACAATTTTAGCTCCACACTCTCTCTCTCTCTCAAGTATTACAAGTCTTTAAGCAAAAAATTTTTTCTTGAACAAACAAGCATTACTGTGCATTGTTAACACAATCACATGAAATGGTAATTCCAGAAAGATTCACGTCAGCAAAACCCTTAAATAAATATTAGTCTTTAAGCATGTGCTGACCTCAAGGGGACCTAATCACATTTTTTTGAACAAAGATGCTTTTGTGATCAATGACCATGAAAGGTAATAATTTTCCCAAGTTTATTCAAACGTTTAAATTTGTGGTTATAAAATTTTGTCAGCTCCAGACAACTTTAAATTTAACTTCCAGGGGAAAATCTTTAAATATTTCTACTTCTTTTTTTTTGATGTTTTGTATACTTTGAAAGTACTGGAAGCAATTAACTGTTTTAAAAGGGGTTGCATAGCCATACTCTTTCATATTTCTAGTCAAAATGAACTTTTGTAGATAAGATGTGAAGGATGAAGTTTATAATGAAGGACTAATGCAAAGTGAACTTTAGATATAATAATGAAGCAACACTGCACAAGGTAGATTTTAATAGCCAGTTCCGTAAGATTCAGACATTTTTCAAGGAGACAAATTGAAGGAATGCCTTCATGGTTAAACTGTTGAATATCCTCGAATATTTTTAAGGATTTGAGTTGATACACAGTGTGTCACACTACAAAATAAGTAAATAAATAAATACATGATTCCTGTACTTTTTCTGCACTAACACTCTTAATCCCTATGCATTTTATTTTTTGCAACTTTGTTGGTTAGAAAATACAGCTCTGTGTCTGGGGGACTTAAGGAACACATTTGTCCTCATACATTGCAGAACAGTATCTAACAATTTATTTCTCTTTTGGAAATGAAAGAACTTTTATCCATTCAAATCACTGCATTACAATCTTATATTGTAATGGCTTGAACAATCTTGACTGCACACAGTTGCTGGAGTCTCCAAAGGACTGTCATAAATAAAGCTATTAGACTGTATTATAGCAGACACATATTCAGAGTCTACCAAGGGATGACAGGATTTTACATTACAGCAGAAAATGCTAAAAAATGTCTGCAAATTACCAAAAATTATTGGTAAAAGGACTTA
Source organism: Vireo altiloquus (assembly GCA_013396875.1). NCBI lineage: Eukaryota > Metazoa > Chordata > Aves > Passeriformes > Vireonidae > Vireo > Vireo altiloquus. Next base: position 640,356 of record VZRF01002627.1, on the reverse strand, counting down.
ATAAACTGATTTTTAATACATATATATGTGCTATTTTTCTTTTAAAGTATGCAAATGCAACATTAATATTAATGAATTAATCCTATGTAGAATTAAGTGAAAAATGAGACAACAAATAAGCGATTTGTCCTCTCCAACAAGTGCTTAAGCTTGCTCAGCAGTGTGTAAACTTTCTTCACTAGCTGACAGACATTCAGCCTACATCAAAACCTCCCTTTGCAACCTGACATTGCTGCTGTGATGACAGCCTTAGAAAACTGGCATCTCATGAGAGATAAGTCAGTTTACATCAGTGGAAATGGATTTACACAGCATCCTGGATTCTGTGCAGACAGGTTTGTTTTTGTTTTTCCTCTTACTGTTATAGAAGGCATGACTTTCACCAGGTATGAAGACAAAAATGAGTTTGATAAAACCCTGAATGAACTTAGAAACAAACTTGGAAATGGTGGAGACAGAGCAAAATGAAGTAAAAATATGGATAAGGATGTGTTATGGTGTTGGTTTGTTTTTTTCAAGGGAGGAAAAAGTGCACTCTTTTATGAAAGATCCCTAAGACAGAAGTACGACATAAAAAAAGTGCAGCTGAGGTTAAAAATAAAAGTATGAAAGTTGAGTTACCTAACATGTTCTGGCCATGGGAGAAGTAACTAAAGCTGACATACCGACAGGATGAGAGCATCAAAAGAAGACTAAAGCCAGAAAATAACCATTTCCCATGTTGGAAATCCAGATGGCCCTAACAGACTTTGTGTGCATTTGTATACGCATTTATCTGTGTGTATACATGTGCATACATATATACTTTCTTCTTTTAAAATCAAAATCTGTATAATGCCCTACTTTGTTACTGTCTGATTTCCTCACCCCAGCAGACATTTGCTGGTTCTTCTTTCTGTCTGACCGTGAAGTTACAGAGGGATTTGACAATACAGTAAATAGCTGAGAGTGGTTAAATTGTTTCCTGAAGGTAAAACAGTAGGGTCCAATGGTTCTCCTGCAGAATGTTTTAAACCCAAGGCTATAAATAAGAGGCAATGCTGTCACAGCAAAACAAAAAACCCAAACCAACCAACCAAGCAACCAACCAAACAAAAAACCCAAAAAAAGTAATCAAATCCTGAAAAGGAGAAAAAAAAATGAATCTTCACTTCATTGTCTGAAGCCAATGTTATATTATGTCCTGAAAAACATGAATCTGAAAGATATTTTATCAACTATAGGCTAGTGTCACCTACAATCACAGTCAAGGTCTTCCTGTTAAGGCTTGAAAAATCAACTACAATCTTACACTGGAGAAATAGAAAATATTTTCCATGAATGTAATGTGGAGCTTTTAGGAAAACTGAAGATGACAATAGAGCAGAGGAGTATTTAATATAGCATTTTATGTAATACAGTAAATAGATATACCATTTTTTCATATAAAATTTTGATGCTGAAAAGGTAATTGAATGAATTGAGAAGAGCTAACTTTGACATGGTATCAGAAACAAGATGTGAGGAAAAATACTTTAGACAATTTGCTGCTGCCTGTCCTCACCTTTTAAGTGTCGTATAAGTATAAATATTGTCAGAAGTGGCAGAAAATCCTTCCTCTTTATAATTTCACGTTCCTGCCTCTTGTAAAAGGATTAATCTCAAATCTAAAGTAAACCAGATTTGCAGCAGAAAAAAGTCTGTCAATGTAGAATCTATCAGTATAGTCAAACAACATGTCTTTATTTGTCTTCTGGTGGAAAATTACATTCCTGAGTGGTGATGCACAATCTGTGTAAAATAATCTATTATAATCTTTTTGGTAAATAATTCTGAAAAATAAAATATGACTGATAAGCTTTTTACCAGCCACAGGGTTTCACTCTGAGGTAGCAAAGATTTGAGGAGAACTAGCGAAAAATTTGTCGAGGGATTAGAAGTTCTCAGTTTGCATACTAAAAAATTCTGGTTACCACTGACATTGTTAGTCACTCTTTCAGCATGCTGTATTTGGTGGCTTCTGAACTAAGAATGAAATTCACTTCCTTCAGGTATGGCAAAAAACATGGGCTTCAAAAAGTCAAACTGTGAAACTGCAGAAAATGGAAATTCAGGCCTTCATGCCAATGTGCCTAAAAACATATTTCATTTCTGTGGTTGCTTTCCCAGAAGTTCCTTCAGGACTGCTCCCTGGCTGCTAGTGAGGTAGATTTAGGTGAGTAGGAAGCAATAGCTCCTTCGTCCACTGTTTATCGGACCCACAATATTGTAACTGCTCTTGTTTCCCTCCTGGTGGCTAACAAAGGCACTATTTATGGTACAGATGCCTCTGAGAGGCTTTTGTCTACCTCCATCTTACACAACTTAATAGCAAGAGACAACAAAGGATGAATTTATTGTCAGAAGCTTTAGTTTTGAGCAATATCATTGTACAGAAATTATTTTCTTTAACAAAAATGGGTTCAAAAGATTTATCTGTCATCAAGATTTGTCATCTTTCTTCTTCTGTAGCAAAGCAAACTAGAAATTTTTGTTTGTTTCAGAAATAAGGAGCATATAAGTTTTTTTACAGTTATTGTGTCATTTTTCTTTTATTTTCCACTACTTTTTTTTTTTTTTTTGTGGAAGCAGTAAAGAATTTCAATGAGAAAAATGATAAAGGGATAAAAAAATTTTCTAAACTTTCAAACAATTTCTCTTTTACACAAAGCAAATATATCTGAATAATGCCTCTGTCGTTCATCAGCTTGAAATAATCAGTATATAAATTTAAAAAATCAATTTTTCTAATGTCAATTCAGAATGGATCAAAACTTTTTACCACAAAAGTCTTGTCTTTGAAGATATTTCAGTTGGGTCTCAAGTGAAACTTGAAACTGGTTGAAATTTCTTTGAAATTTGGGGTTTTCAGACATATAAGTTAATTTAAAACAAGGCTGTCTGTAGGAAAGACATATTTTCATACATTTTCTGTGCACTGTGATCATATATTAATTAAAATGTGTATTTTTATTTTTTTTAATCTATAAGGTGATTTTCTTGTGAAAATAAGAAAAAATAAAAAACTGACAGAAGTCCCCAAAATATTGACAGGAGATTCTTGATCTGTCTTTTCTTCCTAGACTTTGAAGATTTTAAACTTTCTTTTTCAACTTCCAAAAAAAGCATTTCAAAACCTCCAAACATTTTTCCTGATGGGGAGGATAATCCCTGCCCCATTTCCGAGCAGACACAACATTGTGTGTATTATGGTTTTAGTGTAACAGTGGAAGTATTAGAAAGGTAACCAGGTGCTTTCTTCAGAAGGTACCTGGTTGGTGGAAGGTTGATTGTTGTATTCCTGAATACAGTGCTTACCTTGAGGAAGACTTTAGGTGAGAAAAGAAAGAAAGAGGAAAGGAAGAGTCTCTTTCCCATAACTAAAGAAAGTAGTGAATGGGAAATTAAGTGTGTCTTTAAAAAAAAAAAATAAAGAGGAAAATGCCCTACAGCTGAGCAATATATAGGCTCAGGATGTATGTTTAAAATGTGGGTAAAAGCTTAGTGTGCAGCTGGGAAGAAATCTGCTTTACTCAGTGTAGTGTTGGAGTCCCTTAAGTTGCATATGTGTTGTTTATGTGAGTTGACACGTATCAGTAAGTGGTGCTTATGGGTGAGACAGCTGCCTCCAGACTCGGCTGTGTATCAGCACCAGTGCACTGGGTCAATATGGAAAGCACAGCATGGAGAGGCAGCACAAATCCCCGGCACGCTGGTAGACAGAAGCTGGCCACTCACGTCTGTTTATCCCCCAGGGACACCAGAGAACAGATTTGTCAGGGTTTGTCTCTTTTATTCCAGTAATTATGAGAGATTAATTGGGAATGTTTACTGTTGGGAGACTAATTGGGAATGTTTGTTGTTTACATGTTTGTTTGTTTTTTTTTCTATTACAGCTGCATTTCTGCTCCTCTCCTATAATTTTTATGAATAAATTGAATGATGCAAGGCCTCCCTCTAGCCTGGAGACCAGCTAAGCACGGCCACTTCCATATGGTTAAGCTGCCTCAGCCTCCCAAGCACAGGCTGCACCTAGCCTGCCTCTTGGGAGAAGCCCCAAAGCTGGGCGAGTGCCCTGGCTGTGCCCAGGAAACCCTTGGGAGACAGCTGGTCAAGCAGCCAAGATCAAAAGAGTGTCAGGGCTTGCCCTGACGTTTTATGTTCTATGAAAAAAATAGTTCCAGGGCATGAATTCATGCCCTACCATTATTTAACTCATTTCCATAGATGTAGTCTTAGTATTATTTAGGTCAGTGTGACTCCAAATACATAGATAAACACTGTTTATTCACTTTACTTGTTAGGAATGAACACAGTTGATTTAAGTGGTGCTACTACAGCACAGCATGATATTTTTACAAATAGCGTAAAATGGGCTTAATATTAGTTTGTAACCAGTCATTAACTGTGGTATATGCAACAATATTCTGAATGCAGGGGAAAAACTGAATGTGGTAAAATGTTTTAGGAAATGGTGGCTACTCTTTGGCATACTTTCCTACAATATTTATAGATACATTTCTTATCAAACGCTGGGGTCAATTTATTCAGTTATTGCTGCTATAGGAAAGCTATTATCTATTTACAATGCATTTTTTTTCAGAAGTTTGTATACTTTTGAAAAATCTGGTTTTTCAGAGGTACAAAAGGGTGAGGGTACTAGCACTTGTTTAAAAAGATACATTACTAATTTTTACCAAGAAGGCAAATGACAATAAAAATCCTTATTTGGTGAGTACCAGCATTCTGTGGGTCATGGAAAAAAAAAAAAAAAAGACAAATCCTTTAGGGTGGAGCCTCAGAAACTAAACTCATTTAAGCTTTAAAATATGAACCTTTTAGCTAGCTGGAAGTTATGCTTACTGTTGGATACAGTTCTAATATGTAATTGTATGACAGTGAGCTAATTACATAGGAAAAATTATATTTAATTTAGTTGTGGGGGGGAAAATGCATTTAATTTATAGTCAATTTTATAAATTTATAAATTTAGGTGTTTAACATCATTGTGAACCTTTTGCAACATCTACAAGTCATCTTTTTCTAATCTTTCTTCATCTTTTATTGGTGAGCTTTTGCAAGGTTTTATTATTCTTTCACTGATGCAGGATAGCACAACTTCAAAAATAGTGATTAGTCTGGGTGTGGATACATTGACATGATGCCTAGAAGAGATTCTACTTCTCAGTATGGTCCTACAATATCAGTTTTGTGGTTCATGAGTTGCACATGTAAATTACAGTGCTCTTGGAGAAAAGTTACCTAGCAGAGAGCTAATAATTTCCCACCAATGGTAAAATAATTGCCTCCAAATGCTGTGACCCCAGGTGTGTGATAAGACTGAATCTCGGGGGGATCATGAGATCTCATTGGGTCATGAGGTCCCAGTGCCTTCTCTGGGCATTACTTCCAGTTAGGGCTTCAGCAAGCTGCATTTAATGTCTCTGGAGGTTCCAAATTGGGAGAATGAACAAATCTAAATATTTTAGTCATTTCTTTCTCTAAGTGATGCTTTTAACAGAGTTCCAAGGAGTCTGATTTAATTATTGCAAAAGAACATCTATAATGAACTTGATATACCCAACCTAAAAAAAACCTGGATCTGAATCTGATAAATAGGCAATAGTCAAATATCAGTTTCATTATTCAGTAGGAGATATAAGCCTTGACCAGCAGAGAAGTGAAGACTTTTTTAGAGCATTGAAATTTAACGAAGCATACCAGGATATTTAGCTTAGCTTAGTTTGGAAGTTGAGATGATATATAAGTCACTTATTTTGCTTTAGTGAAATCACTGAGTTCCCTAAAACTCTTCATGCTTGGAAAATTATGTACAGCCTGCAACTCCATAAATATATTTAGAAACAATAGGGTAGGAGCAGATATTGAAAGATCCCTCATAAAAATTTGAGAGAGGTACTGTATGATTATTAATGATATATATCTGCATATTGATTTCTAATTAATACTTTAATATATATTGTACACCATCTCGCCTAAATATAAATGAATTTTTTCTCTTGGTATGGCATATTATGATTAAGGAGATCTGAGACTGTTCTAAAAAGTTTAAGTTATTTATCACTGATACTTAAAAAGGAATAGTTAAGCAAGTAGATCTAAAGCTGGCCTGGAGCTCCTTTGGTGTGTGTCTGAAGTATGTCTACAAACTACAACTGTAATTCATGATCTAAAGAGCATCCTGCGCCTTGTATCCTGCTGTAGTGCCTCTGGTGCCTCTGCCTTTATCTCTTCCTTCCCTTCAGTTTGGTCTGCAGGGATGGGAGCTCTCAGTTGATGAATATAACTCATGCAGTCCAGAAAAAGGGGGATTCATACCAAGCAGTTGCTAATGGATAGTGAACTAGTAGCCAGTCTCAAATCTGCATCAGACAAAGAATTTGCCGTAAGCTTGAGATTTCTTCAGGGGCCTTTCTTTCAAAAATGAGGCTTTTTCCTCCAGCCTGTTTCTTGGAAAAAGCTCCAAATTATGATCCAGATTGGCAAATCACTTTGCAGATTGCCTCAATATCAAAACATTGTCTTTTTCTGCAATAAATTGTCTATTAAATATTTCAGTCCATTTTACAGAGGTACTTTGAACAGATGTTAGGCTGAAACATTCAGGGAGAAAGATCACGACACATTTGGTGACAATGTGGTACTGGTGCCAATAGCTTCCTATAAACTGTGAAAAAACAGATGTTACTCTGGCCAAAATTGTGCCTTCCTCTTGACTGCTTTCAGCAGGGTGCAGGCCTGACTCTGACCCCCACTCCCCTGACTAACCTTGGAGCTGCTGTTACAGTGATGGAGACCTCTCAATTAGCCTGATCCTGCAACTGTTTGACACACGCTACAGGAAAATTGTCCTTGCCTGACTGTGGCAGCTGCCGCCTCCAAAGTGATACTGTCTGCTTATAACTCAAAGTATAACTCTGTCATACATACACTTAGTGCAGAATGGCTCTTAAAAGGCATTTTAATCTGCTGGCATTTTAGTTCGTAGGCCTCTGGGGTCAGGTTGAAAAATTACACTAATGCTGAACTTACTCTGATATTCTGGGCAGCCTTCTGAATTTTAAATAACTATCCTCAGAAGGCTACCCTTTTCAAAAATTATCTTAAAGACTGCACACAGAATTTTAAGCTCAGTTCAGTTAGCACACTGATATGCAGACTGAATTTTATAAAAATGTAGGGTAAGAATCTCTGAATTTATGGGTACCAGCAGTTATTTTAGTTTTCATTATCAGAGTATCTGTTCCTACAGTGCTAACTATATGAGTTCTGTGTTACTGTAATTGTTAATATTTGCATCTGAATTAACTGTTCTGCATTGCTGGTTTTGTCGCTGACTGCCTATTCAAATATGTGGGATAATTTTGAAATCTACATAGGAACTGATACTTTTTTAGTCTGGAAATAGGCAAGGTGAAAGATACAGGTTTATTTTACCAACCAATGGCATTTCTTAATCCATTCTCTTACACGTATATATAGAAAAAATAAGATTACCACCTCTTTGACTTTGGAAATATTTATATAAGTATTTCATTTTTTTTGTTATTTAGCATTTGTTGCTTCCCCCAGTGGTATGTTGCTGACTCTAATCATATCCCCCAACCTGTGTTTTACAGCTCCTTCTTCTGCTGTGGCCTCTTCTGTTGCAAAGCAGATGAGTTGAGCTTGTCCAGCTCTACTCATTGGGCTCCTTCTCTGGTCCTCTACCACCTATCTCCTCTGATCTGGCCCTGCCCTCAGACTCTTTCCAGAGTGCAGATTGTAGTGGGCATCCAGCCATGGAATGGGACCAGATTTTGGGCACAAAATAAACCCCACTGCTTCCAGGCAGGGACTGAAACCCGTTAGCCATCTGTTCTGCCTGATCATTAGGGATAAAGGGCTACCCAGAGGAAGTTTTTAGCAAGGCCTTGAGCAAGGATACCTTTTTGATTTATCTGAACCCTCTCTTGCTTGTAGCCTTAGAGATATGCTAAATGTTCTATATTCTCCATATTGAAATCAGATTTTGAAAAGCTGTAAACAGTTCCCATTTCACAGCACATCTCACTCAGCTTGACTGGAGCTGTTCTCCTTTGGGAGGAGGTCTTTCTGAGCCAGAGGGAAAGGAAGGATGAGCTCAATATATTCCTTGTTCTACCAGCTGCCACCAAACATATTCATCTTCCCTCCAAGGATCTATGAGTCCAGATCCATTCACACTGTGCACCCTGATGAGACAGAGTGACATCTTCAGTGATAGGTGATGAGGCTGTGGTTCCAACCCTAGGGGTTTTTTTTAGGGTGGAGGGGTTTTTTTGTCACATCTAATGAAGAATGCCAGAGCAGATGTGTTTCACTGTCGTACTTTCAAGAACAGAACAAAATAGAAAGCCTAGGATGGCAGCTACAGTGAACTCTTGCAGCATGCTATATACCTGGACTGTGAGGAAAAGTAATTCTTTGGCTGCTCAGATAAGTCACAGCCTGTTCTGAGTGCTCCAGCCAGCTCTAGGATGAAGGTTTAACAACTTCTCATCTACCCTGTGTTTGAAGAGTCTTGTTCACTCTGCCATGTGTCCAGCCCTTTGCTAGTTAGCAAAGAGTTTCTAGAATGATTCTTCAGCTCCTTTTAAGATCATGTATCTTATTTTTAGGTTGACAGCAAACTGTGCCTGGCAGTGACATCTGCAAGCTATTCTTTCTGGGGCTGAATGGTTGCTTTTGTGTTAGATGTGTGATGCATAAACACACCAGTTCTGCTCTTTGACTATAAGGAGGGCACAGTTTGCTTCAGAGGGTTTATTTTTTCCTTGTCCTAGTCTAACATCATTGCCTCCATATGAACTGGGTGACTCTGATTGTTAGCTGAGGTAGACCACGGCTCTAAATCTGCACTGGAGCCTTTTGGTATGAATATATTCCAAATAATATAAATAGGAAAGTAATGATAATATTTTATATTATTTACAAAAAAACCCCAGGAGGAAATAAACCTTTACTTTAGCAAACAAATTGTTGTGTTAATGTCTATAAACATACAGTAGTATAGAAGATGCGAAGATGTATCATGAAATGATGCATTGCAAGATTGATGCTTTGCAAGACTCCTCTTTCAAAAATTTTCATTGGGATTCTTAGGAGGACAGAGTCCTGCTGTCAAAATATTCTGCTTGATTAGTAGTAGTTAGTAGTTCATTTTCTCATTTTGGGAAATTCTTTGTTGAAAAAAAAAGGATCAAAATGTAATTTCATTGCCTTTCGCTTCCTCTTGGGAAATACACAGTTACCCCCCTTTTTGTGCACTGCAATTGTGATTTTTATAAAGCAGATTCAGGTGTTGAATAACAAAATACTGTATTACTTGTTTTCATGATGCTAGTGATCCATGCCAATTTTTCATTTATATGAGGAACGACCTGTGCTTTCTTATCCTTTCCTCTCTCCCAAAATTTGACACAGAATTTCAATGTCACAGGAAGAAAATAACATCACATCTATGCAAAAATAATTTACTTCATCATATATCGTTCTTAGCCGCATCACACTTTCACCTTTTTCAAAATTAGGAGACGAATTAATAAATTGGTGTTTGTTCCAATCATAATGGAAAACTGTGACTGCTTCAACAGGCTCATGCCCTCCCTGTAATTGAAATTTGCAAATATTAATGAGATTATATCAGTGTTCTGTCAATAAATATTATCAACTGAGTTCATTTGTGTGGAGGTCTTGGGATTTCTGCAGAATGATTTTGCATTGTCACTCTAAAGGTTTCATATTAAACCTAACAGATCATGACTACCTTTTTAATTAACTCAAGTCCTCTCAAACTTTATACAACACGTCAAGGGGTATAAAGTATACAGCTCTTGCACATGTAAGCAGACAGGGAGGATGCACACTGATGTGACTGCTGCTTACGAAGGGTTACAGCTATTTGGAGAAGTGCAGTTGCATCCATAGCTGAAGGTAACCAAGCAGCAGATAATCTAGATCTGTCCCAGGTGTAACTTGCTCCTGAACGAATATAGATCTCTCCTGGCCAAAAGACATCCAGCACTGCCTCTGGGAGACACAGCTCCAAGCTCCTACCTCATTCTTAGGTGGCAGCTTTGCAATGAAAAGTGACCCTGTAGTTAACAAACTCCTCAGTTAGTTGTAGGGAAAAGCTGCTGGAAGAAGATGAACTGTTTTGCACAGGGCTTGGCACAGCCAAAGCTGAGCACACGAATGTACACAGAGAGCAGAGCACTGCCTGTGAGCACAGCAACACTTGGTGTCCCCTGCCATACAAACAACAGCACTGGCAAAGTTCTAACTACCTGAGGTATGTTTAATAACCCTGAGAAGTCAAAACACAGTTTTGGAGGGGTTATACCTTTCTAAAAATGTCTCTGAACCGAAATTTCCAGGATCAGCCTACCTGGAAAGGTCAAGGAAAATAGTTCCTCTTTTTATTTCTGGGAAAACTCCACAATCATGTAAATCATTAAAAAGCAAAAAGCTTGAATATTTTTAATGGCTGTGAAAACAGAAACTTCCAGAGATGAAAAACTGAAAAAGTTAAATCCAGAACTGTCACACAAATAATTTTTTCTTAAAATGCATTTGCTCATTCCAGTGACATTTGACTGAGCTCCAGCTTTTCAAAAAGTATATAGTGAAAAGATTTTTTCTAAATTTATTTATAAATTTAGCTCTCTCTATATTTTTTGTAATTGTTTGGAGTACCCTGAGCATTCAAAGAATGAAAGAGATCACTCGTCTTCTGTATTTGGCATGAAGGATGTCCTAATGCACATTTCAGCTTTTCATTGTAGAAGAATGCTATCCTGTGGATTGCTTACAGAAAATGGGAGAGTCTATATCTGATACAGGCAGTCAAATGGCATTGTGTAGTACACACACAGTCAGCATATTTCAAACTAAGAAATCCTTTTTTCTCTTGTTACCTTCAAGTTTTTCTTGAAAACATCGCTGGATAACCACGGAAAAATCCTACTAAAAGTACAACTAGTGAAAGAAAACTTAAGCTGTCATTGTGCAAAACTGTAAACTTAATAAAAATAACTTATTGAAAGTTTTATCTCCCAATTTTCTGTGTTTTGAAAAAGGTCAGACCGAATTAGGATATTTTTCTTCCTGACCTTAAAATCTGCGTCAGCACATTTTATTCTTTATTGGAACTTGGCACAGCATTTCTTGGTGATTTTCTGAAGGTTCTAGCTTTTATTTTTAAATAAAAGGAGAAAATCAAGGTAGGGGTGAGGGCAAAGTGGAGGGGAGAAGCATAAATCTCTAGCTGTGGCCGTGACAAAGAAAACTTTAAAAAAAACCCCAGAAGTTAAGATTTTGCCTTTTTTTCTTTTTGGAGAAAGCAGCACTTGAATTTTACTTTTTGATAAAGTCCAATTTTAGGTGTGAGTAGCCATATTGCAAAGCTCTTTGTATCTACACTGGCCTGAATTCGCCTTTGCATTTTGCCTTTGTGCTGTGCAAGAATTCTGAGTCCACTTCTTATTGCCTGAACCCCGACACAAAACTAAGCCACTCAATTATTTTCAGTTAATTAAGAAAAAACTTCTATGCGATAGGAGACTTCCTGAAGAAATATGACTTGAAGATTATTTAAATAAGGAGAAATTCCAAAAATAATCAGTATCCCATCATTCAAATACTTTTCCTAGCAATAGAAATTCATAACACCATGGCATGAATTTCAGCATCATCTCTGAATTTCTTTCACACACAGGATATGTCCTTGGTATAATACTGTAATTTTCCAAAACTATATCTATGACTCAATAGTATATGAGCTAAGAAACTAGCCCTAGAAAAATAATCTTTGCTACATTCTTTCAGAGAAATAAGTATGTTATTAATTAATAAAATATATTTTAAAAATGTTGCAGAAACCATTACAGTTGATTTATCTTCCATATTCCAGAATCTCCTATTTTTTAAATAAATTTTATATTTTAGTTTAATTATTTCACAGATTACCAAATCCTATTGCAATGTTCAGTGTAGGATATGAACGGGGGAAGGGTGAAGCTTTCCAAACTCTATGTGCACAAAGTGCTTTTCACTGTGAACTTATAAAAATACCTCCTTTTTTTTTTTTTAATTGATCATGTATTCATAAAATTATCACGTGTGATTTTCATAGGAGCACGTCCATCGGCTCTGCCAGTGCAAGCATTCTTATATGAGATTAAATGCTTAGTCTTATATTTCAGTATTTTTCTTTTTTTACATATATAAACCAGTTCATGCACAGGCATATATTCTATTACAACAGACACAGAATTTTGAAAATATGTTGACCTATTGCTACTTTAATATTTAATATTAGTTTACACACACACACATATACATATATATCTATATCTTTAAGCATTCCCAGTGCATAAATTGGAATTTTTTTTTTTTTACTTACCTGTCATTAAAGCTCATTTCTTTTTACATTCCTGTAGAATGCACATTTGAGCAAATTAGGCTTTTATCTTGCTGAATTATTGAATTTATTTACTCCCCTTTTATATATCTGGGGATTTTTTTTTCAAAATATGGTGTTTAGAGCTATTTATAAGGAGATAAAACATACCTAATGGGACTGAAAGTGTTCAAATACTCAGTAATAAAGGAAAGTACTCTACTAGTAGGACAGAGATGTCTGTACTAGAAATGGCCAACAACTCCTGTCGTTTTTTAATATGATCGAAATCACAGGCTTCTCTTTGATAAAACAGACACTATTTCATAAAACTTTCTCATCTATTAATTCACACACCTGCCAGTTGAATATGTGACCAATAACTGAAACAAATGAATTTTATTGGAAATTATCCATAATTAAAGTAAATTATAATGATTTCCAAAATAAGGTACTTGGTTTTCAGAATATTCTTTCACAACGTGAGCTTTAAAAAATATTTTAAAGGAAAACAAGGGCAAACCTCCCCAATTTTGACCATATCCACCCTAAGAACTCTCCAGGTATTTCAAGCATATGAAATAAGAGAACGAGCTGTTTACCGTTTCTGTTAAAGTGGGTATTTCACAGTATTTGCTTTTTACAGCGGGGGCAAAAAAGAGAATGCTGTAGATCCCATTCCCAGTGTGGTAAGAGGAGCATGCTCCCGTCATCAGACTATTGCTGTCACTAAACACAGAACCTCTGCCTTGCTTTTGGAAGACCTTGAGATCTTAAGATTTAATGCATCATATAAACAGTTAATTGCAGCTTCTGCAGCACCCATGACAGTAATTCCATATAGAAGCCAAGGTGAAGTCTAGGGTAAGATGTGTAAGCTATTTTATAAGTTTTTGGGACCATCTGAACATTTGTGGTCAGGTGGGAAGACCTGTGGTGGTGGCATAAATGTGAGCATGTAAGTCAAGGAAAAGTGTGGGCGGGCTCTGAGGATGCCAGAAAAAGGGCAGGGTGTCAACTCAAAGGAAAAAGATTGATTCCTTCAATTCAAAATAATTTTTGGCTGGACCTATAGGAGCCAACTGACTAAGCGTAATTTACCTATCAGAGTTTGGGTCTGGATTGAAGGAGATGCAGAGGAAAAGAAAGCAGATCTGCAATCTGCCAGTGATAGTTGCATCATTTTTGTTACTTTCTCAAGAGACCCTGTGGCTTAACAGGGAGGGAGTTTTAATGCGTAACCAACTGGTAAACCCAGTTTGGGACTGCAGTATCGCCTATATCCAGGAACTAAGCTATCTCTGATGATGGGCCTCTCTCTGACCATTGCCCCTGGTGACTGTGATCTGAGATAGGTCCCACCTGGGGTGAAAACACGGGAACACATCAGGCTCGCTGCGGTGATGACTCTCCTGTACGTGATCCAGTGTGTGACATGAGCCGGGCTCCCAGCATGACTGCAGTGTTGGAATCCCTTTGAGATTCTCAGGTAGGACAAATTTCCAACAGCTGCCTTGGTAGCTAATTAGCTCTATCCAGGCTTTGATATTTGGTTCAGTCAGTACATGATGAAAAGACTTATTTACATAGTTTCCACCTGTTGCCTGTTTTTCTATCATCCTAGGGCTTCTGAAAGTGTAATATGATGCCAAGCTTTCCCAGAGTGATAGTGTGTTTGAACGAGTACTATTTAAAGGACTACAATTTTATACTATTAAGACCCAAACCAGATGACTCCTAATTTTTAATTTTTTAACAGTATTACATTTTCATCTTACTTTTTTTTGAGTTTTCTTTCCTGGGAAGAATTCAGAGAAGTCCAGTGCAATAGCAGAAGAAATAAAAGCACATTTCCTCATGGAAATGATTTTTTTTTTCTATTGATAATGAATGTCTTCATTTAAAAAAAAGAAAAATTTTTTTTTTTTTATTGATAAAGAATTTCTTTATTTAAAAAAAAAAAAAAAAAAAGAAAAAATGAGAAATAAAAGGACTAGGAAACTTAATATGTTTCTTATTCTTTTGGTGTCATTTATACTTGATTGTTAATCTCAGGTCTTAAACTCAGAAAGAGGTCATGACAGCCAAGAGCCCTTCCTTGATTTGCAGATCTTTGTACTTAAATTTCCTTTGCATATTTATAACCCTTCTGCAATTGTACACAAGTAACTGATATTTCTGCTAAATCTTGACAGTAGATAAATTTGCATAGTGAGTTGGTACTTGAATTTATGAAGGTAAAAACAAAAAGCAGGAAAGGACAGAAAATTGCTTTTGTGATGAGTTAAAGCACTCTAAAATGATCCAAACCATCCCCACAACGTGGAGCTTTCTTACGGTCAGCTACACACTGTGTCACTTGACACTTCAGTGGACTGTTGTTTATCACATTAGTGTAACCTGCCATGCATTCAGAAAAAAAGATGTACAAAATATACTTTCTTTCATTTTCTGATTTTCTTCACCCACTATAATAATGGGTTTTGTGTACTGAATCTGCATACAGGGCTGACACCACTGGGAAGGAATTAAAATCCCTGTTTGTCCCTCCAGATGAATGCTGGTTCTCTTCAATATTTTGCAAGTTTCTGCACAGTTCATAGTGTCATATGCCACTGCCCCTATGACTGACTGCAGCCTGCAAAGTGACTGTCACCATTATGTTGTTGACATGCTCACCCTTTCTGGCGTGGCAAGTGTGTACTAGCTGCATTTAAGGTAGGGAAGCTGATAATTTTAACAGCTCAGAAGCTAGTGGTGAAGGATCTCCACCTGGGCAAATATTGAGGGCAGACATAACTGCAGGGCAGCACAGGTCACCCAGTCCTACAGCACGGAATAACTCATCTACCCAGCTACCAGCAGCACATACAGGTGATGTCAGCCGAAATCCATCGGCTGTGGGTCTGTAGCAGGCCAGAACAGCCCTTTTCCTTGGAGTTATCAGCATCTTCTTATAGGCTGGAATGGCTGTGTTGGTTTGTCTGACCTAGGAAATCCCAGACACATCTTTCCTCTTTAGCTGCCAAGTCCTTCCCACCTGTAAGATGATGGTGTGATGAGAAATGTGTGGCTTTGCACTACAGAGCCTGGACCTGGGTTTGTCCTGCACACATCCAGGCTTTCCTGCTTCCACTTCTGTCTGAACTGCAGTTGGTGCACCTGGGGAACAGGGGACATTCCTGTCTCAGTGACACTGGATGTGCACCAGAAGAGAAAGGCAAGTGACATAACTAGCCAGAGAATCCCTAGGATGTTCCAAGTTTATGTTTGAGTTTGTTAGCCAGGAGTAGCTAATTTCTTATTAACTAGATTTTTACTTTTATGATGTCTATAGCATAGTTCCCCAATAAACCCATTAGTTGACCTTAAATGCCTAAATATATATTTTAATAATTTCATTTGTCTATAGAGCCTCTTAGAAACAGGAAGAAGGGTTTTTTAGACATTAAGTATTAACTTTGTAATTCATATATAACTTTTCATAATCATGTAAATGTAAGTTCTAATTAACAGTGTAGAAATCAAATTATTCTGTTAATCCGTGACATACCATTAAATATGATATTTTAACCACGATGAACTATAATTAGATGAAATATAATTAGATCAAAATAATGTCCTGAACATTTGGCATAAAAAGAAAGATATATGGCTGTGTATATATACACCATTATAATAAATTTATTACAAAAAAGCATAAGCCAGTTTATTCTAAGTTGGTTTAGTGCTCTTGTTCAGAGCATGGCAGGAGTAATTTAAAAGATTTCTCAGTTTTATCCACATTATACATAATGAAACTGTCAAATTGAATCATTAGTATACTAATTTTGGCTCTTTTAATAATCCTTTTTGTATTGTATATTCTTACACAATCTTACAATGATGGGGAATGTATATAATTGTTGGGTGCACTAACAGCTTGTCTATATAAAAGGAGAACAATTTTAAAAATAGCCACTGCTTTCAGATGTGCTGTTTGAGAAATGTTATTTAGTCATCGAAAATGAGCAGAAATTAAAATCAAGGATCATGATGGCAAACCAGTAACTTGCCCTTTTACCAAGCTATAGCAAGTAAGCAGCCATATAACAAATGGCAAACACTTAAAATTACTAGGAAGGTTTTGAAATTAAGAGCTCAAATATTAGGAAACGTCACAAGCAGAGAACTTTGTTCTCAACCCTCTTATAAGGGTGCATTATGATTCAGACTTCAATAACATGAGTGTGCAGTAGTTTTTCTGAAGGAATCTTGACTCATCTGGTATGATGATTAGAATGGGCTCTCTAGTGAGCAGTGCTTCAATTATATTTTTTTTCATTTTGTTGTTTACTGAGTGAGCCCATGCCTTGTTCAACTTCATGCTGTTATAGTCCTATTTTGAAGATAGAAATCTTGACTTTCTCATTGAATTTTTTCAGTGTTCGTTGTTGTGATTTGCAAAATTCACTAATGTAATTATTAATTTTCATATACTCTGAAGAGGAAACATATTTTCATTAGTCCATTTTTGCAGTTCAGAAATGAAGTTTAACTGAATGTTAGGACATGAACTCATTTTTGCTGTTCGTCTTGAAATTCCACTATACAGGTATGAAGACCTCAAAGGGAAAATGAAAGAACAAGGTAGAAGATACTTGGTTTCTTTCATACACATAAAAAAAATTCCTGGAAGAACATACTAGCTGTTCAAAAGTTCATATCCAGAATATGACTCATTTAAGTAAATTTCTCACTTTTAAAACTAGAACCAAAGAACTAATTTTCTTAAAAAAAAAATACCCCAAATAAAAAAAGTATTGAGAGCTCCACTTTATGAGATACATAAATACTGTGGGATGGGAGGAGTTTGTGTATGTGTGCATGTTAGGAGAGTGCAATGGTACCTCTCCAATCCAGGAGGAAGCAACAAACCCAGAAAATGTAGGAGAGCAAATGGGACCATCGTTGTGTGATATGCTAACACTACTAGAGTGGTAGTCTAACTTTTTAAATGTAAATTAGCTCATTTATTTGGTTTTTTGTTTTTAATTTTTAATGCATTTCTATATGTCCATAAAAGTACTAACTGATAACAGATCTGGAGATCTATCTAAGATCTATATTGAAGATCTGTTATCACTTCAAAAAGCTTGGTATTTAAATGTCAAGCTTTTTTTCTCTATGTTTGAATGGTGTATTTCATCAATAAGCTGGATGTATGTAATGCATGTTTGCAATAATTATTTGTGATTCCCTTGTTTCCACATACCTCATATTAAAAATAGCTACTGTATAGGGCTTCTGTCCTACCAGAAATTCTTTGTTCAAAAAGAGCCTTTTGTTATATTAATTATTTTTTTAATATCAAATTCCAATTATTACTTTGGATGCAATTAAAGAGTTAAAAAAATCCAACATCTTTGAAAAAATTGTTTCCAGTAGTACATTTTTGTGGTTTGGTTGGGTTTGGTTTCCCCACCATCACCCCCAAAAGCCATAGTAATGAAGCTGTACCCCAGTATGGCACTTTGTTTTGTATTCATAATGGACATTCTTCTGCAAGATCTTCAACTTCCAGTGTCATAGGAAAATATGCTTTGCTACATTTTACAAGAGCAAGGTTGTTAAACTCTGGTGTCTTGGCTATGTTCCAGTTTGACTAATTAATTTTCTGCATAGTTTCTCTAAAATTGCAAATTAAAATATTGGTTTTTAATTTAGACTAGTAACAAACAGAGTATCATATTTACATTGCCCTGCAGAAAAGGCTGCATTTCTTACTGCAGTTTATTATCATGAACTGTCATCAGCTCTGAGGAAAAATAATTGTAGAAATGTCAGTATGTTCCAAGTAACTAAGTTTGTCTACTCAGAGCAGTGCTTACCTGTTGCAAATAAGATATCAGATCTTTGACTGTAAAATTCTAACTCATGTAAAAACCAAGTTTCAAATGAATCGTGTGGTACATATGGTACAGTAACATGACAACGTTATCACATGAACCAAAATGAATTTGAAGATTCCTGTGACCTTACTGACCCCCTAGGAGGACAGAAGTAATCAGAGTCCTTGGGAACAGATGCGCCCAGGGTTGTTAAGTGGTGCTCTTGACTTGGGGGGAGATGGGGTGATGCACACACTTGCCTTTCTATTGAATGTCACAGCTGGCCTGGGCAGAGCAGAGCATCTGGTGCTCCCTCCGAAACGCTGCTCCACAGTCCCCTCACCACAAGCTCTGTGTTCTGCTTGATTCCCACACCTGTCACTTGCATAATAGAACTGAAGATGACCCCAGTGCAACAGAGAAACTAAATTATGCAATCTGTAACAGCAAATTTACAGTTTCCAAATCCAACCATATAATTGTACAAATAGAGATGGAACTAAAAATACAGTAATGCAGCTGTGTTTCATCTTGTGTTTTAGGAGACAACAAAGGATGAGTATGTCCTTAATGAACCAGCTCTCTCTTTTCCCACTCTCTTTTATCTTTCAACTATAAATACTCGGTAATCCCACTGTAAAAGATGCTGAAGATCAATGTTATATTTGATTATATACAAAGTTGTTGAGTCTTTTCCACTGGTATGAGTAGGATGAAAGAAATTGTGGAAGGACTCAAGGATCTTTATCCAAAGAAGTTTTGTGATGTGATTTTGAGAGGTGTTTCTGATACATCTCAGGATGGTAAAATGCTAACCAGGCCAACCTGTGGGCATACCATATATTTCAGAATTACATAGTAACCCACATCAAGGTAACTAGGATCAAATTGAAGACAGATACTGAGGAGTACTGGCTTCTGTATTCGGGATGGGCTTTGGCTGGGACATTTCAGATGATCTCTTTAGGAGATTTGGTTCCTCCACCTTATTGTGTTCCATGCTTTATAGAGGTTACTGTAGCTTTGGTTGTCATACTTGAGCCAGAACAATCAATCATCCCTGAAAGATGTAAAAAATATTCCTGGTAACTTGTGCTGCCAGCCCATTGGCACCTAAATTTTCAGAGCTTTTGATACACTCATTTTATGTACGCCAGTCTCCAAATGGCAAGGGCTTGTCTTAAGTCAGCATCACATAATCCTGGGGAAACTGAGTGCCTCACCTGCTTTAGCACAACTTCATAGTCTAGTCCTTGTCTGTCACCTCCTCTTTAAAGAGCACTCTGAGAGGACACTGATTTGAGGACTGAATCAAGTTTGAAGACAACCTTGTAAGAAAAAGGGATAAGAAAGGCAGGAGGACATTATATGTTTGGGCAGCCATGAGCTAATTGCTTCTCTCTTTGGAGAATGAAATAAAGCAGAATATAAAAACACTCAGGTAAAATAACACTTGTCTGGGCTGGTAATAGTCTTTTGGCCAAAAGGTGAGCAGGTGTAAAAACCTGGTGGTGGAGGAAAAGTAGATGTCTTGATGCCACATCACACAGCAACTGGCTCCTGTCCGAGCCTGCAGCAAAGCAGGATAATCAGCAGGATTAGCGATGCAAGGACAGACCACTGCTCCTACATGTGGTCTCCCCAAACTCCAATTATTCTTGTCAGAAAGTTTTAATAGCATCATGATTTCTGATGATACTGTGCCTTTTTTTAATATCAGGGTTTTGAGACACTTAGATGCATCACCCTGTAGTTATTACCTGTTGGTCAGAGCTGCTCTCTGGAAGCCATCAAAACAGTGCTCAGGCTTGGAAAAGAAAAAAAAAAGCATTTACTACAGCATATTATCCTTTGGAAGGGTCATTCATTCAGTGCAAGAGTCACAGAACTCTGTCTTTCTCTACACTCACTCTGTCAGGATAGCAAGAGAGAGAACAATATATTCTTCCAGTGTAGACATAAGTACCTTATGCCATCAAGTCCCCATATTGTCACTGAGTCTCTTGACAACTCCAGCCTCTTGGCACGAGTTATTACAGGGAAGGGTCTGGTCTGGATGGGTGCTGCAGCCCTGCTGCAGAACGTGCCCAGGGAAGCTGGGATAGAAGCGGTGTGGCATCTGCATGGGGGACCATCTTTTGGGTCACAGACCCTGTGTAACTGACACCAGAAATAATCTACCAGAGCAGAGCTCTGCCACTGGAATCAGACTGTGCCAGAGTCTCTGGTGGGTCTGGAGACAGATGCACAATTTAAGGATGCCTGTCACAAGGTATAAGGTTCAAAAGGAATGGTTCCAGTGCTCTGACACAGCACGCTCCTCTCCCTTTTGTTTGGGAGAGTATAATTATCTGGGTCATATGTTACCATCGTGTGTAGGAAATATGCTGTGATGGTTAGACTTTTTCTGTTGTATACCCAGCATCTGACCCTATTTAGGGTTCTGACCATTTTTCCTTTCATTTTTAATTCTTTTCTCTTGATCTAGTGGTTGTGGTCGGTGAATGGTAGTGCTATGGGTCAGCCTGTCTTTTCCAGGACAGAACAGAAAAGGACAGACAGTCAAAATTTTTTATGTGGCATAACTATAAATTTATAGCTGTAACCCTATAGTCTATATTGTTTATAGCTGCAATTCATTTCAGATAGCCTTTTTTAAGTTTACGGTAACAGAAATGTTTGTAAATGAACACAAAGAGTATCACTGTCTAAAAATTTTATGGGCTAACTTCACTCCTGTGACATCCCTTACCATTGTCCTAGTTTCTAAAATATATGTAGATATGTTCATTAAGAAAAAAAAGATGCCTTCATTGTGAATGAAGCAAATGATCTTAAAGTGGAGAAAAAAACAAATTTTCAAACCATAAGTCTCTACACAAAAGTACTTTGTTATCATAGTGAAAGTATTATGGGCTAATGTCTTATGAAAATGTAGTAAATGTAGTAAAAAATCAATAAAATGTATCTACAGTTTTGAAAGTTTCATAAAGTAATTCACATTCTTTTTTATATGATGCTAACTCTAAGAATTTTGCAAGTTACTTTAATGATAGCAGTGATCATTGTATGCCATTATGTATTCAGAAACAGCAGTGGAATTTTGTGTATTAGTCTGAATAACTGAAAGCTAGAAGAGACATTTATGCAGTCCACAAATGCATTATGAAAGTACTTAATCTGAGGCAAACACAATTGTATATGCTTTTATCATGTATTCTTTTAGACTTAGGTATAACAGAGTATCTTACAGAGCATTTTAAGATATTGGACAAAATTGAATATATTGCCTTAGTTCGTCCTAAATTTAAGTAGTGGTGGGGTTTTTTTAAGAAAAAGCATTGAGTTGGTTTTTTTTTAAATTACTGGTTTTTTTAATAGGAAAACTTTTGCCAGTGAATGCAGGAACTGTCATGAGGTGGTACATCAAGCTACAGCTTCTTTTAGCAAATAGCTATTTTCTGAATGGCAATTTATTTTTTCCCTCTGAGTTTGCTTAATGATGTTATTCATAGAGTGATAATTTGTCGCAGTGTGGGGCTGCCTGCTCCAGGGGAACTCAGCAGGGGCTGGGAGCTGCTGCCTCTCTCAGTTCACTCCACTGTGAGGCAGCAGCTTGTATGCCTGTGGAAACTCTAACATCCAACCTCCTCCCCAAAGGAATATCAGCCCTCAATTCCTGTTTTGTTGTTAGGTTATTTGTTTTTTATTTCAATACCAGGTAGCATCTAAAAAACCCTCAAAAGAAATAGGAAATAAACTTCTACACATGGTTGTCTCCAGTCCAATATGGATTTTATGAGTGAGAGAGTGCTTTCTGGATTTTATGAATGTATTAAGTAGTTTTTTGACACTTCAATGTGAATCTGTCAACAGATAATGAAAATATTAAGGAAGGGGACATTTCTGTGACCAAGGTGTGTAGAGGCCCAGAGGGCTGGTTCATCACAAGGTGCCAGTCCAAAAGTCAAAAGGGATTATGTTCATTATTGAACTAAGGAAGTCTGAATTTTTTCCACAAAATAAAACAAAGAAACAAATTAATAAATACAAAGCTTTCAATATCTTTTGACATGTCTCTTTGATGTCTGCCTCGTGTACCTGGAGGCAGTGACCACATGTATGAGATGACTACTTGATGCTGACACAAATATTACTTGAAGTGTTATGTCCAAACACATGTCTTCACATCTACATTTTCACTTCCTTTCTCTGATTGTTAACCCTTGGAGGTTTATTTTTAGTGGCCATTATTAAAAAAAATATGTGAACTATGTTTTCACTATGTTTTATCAGCCCTAGTTATCAGAAGATTAAGAAGGGATAAGTATTTTCCTTTGACATTATAGAATAAATTGTATGTGGCTCAGTGGTTCATCCTGTAAAGTGGACATTGTAATATGATCATTGATTTTTTTCCTAATGACTTTGAACAGCCCACAAACATAATACTTCATTAGGAGGATGTCCTGGTTTTGCTTGGGATAGAGTTAATTTTCTTCTTAGTTGCTGGCAGAGTGCTGTGTTTTGGATTCAGTATGAGAATAGTGTTGATAAAACACTGATGCTTTGGTGGTTGTTCAGTAGTGCTTATCCTCAGCCAAGGACTTTTCCTGTCCTCTCTCAGTGTGCAGGTGCACAAGAAGCCATGAGGGAGAATGGAGGGGATAGCTGAGTTGAACAGGCCGAGGGGATACTCCATACCATATAACATCATGCCTAGTGTATAAACTGGAGGGAGCTGGTCAGGAGCCACTGATCACAACTCCAGAATGGGCTGAGCCTTAGTCAGTGGGTGGTGAGAAATTGATATTAATACTACTAATCTATTTTACTTTGTTTCAGTTATTAAACTGTTCTTACCTCAATCCACAAGTTTTGCTTTTTTTTTCTGCCTCTTTTGCACATCCCACCTTATGGAGGGGCTTGAGTCACTGTGGTACTCAGCTAATGACTGGGTTTAAACCATGACAGAGGAGCTGGAATAAGTGTGAAATGTAAAACTGAACAGCCAGGTTGGGAGAAGCAAAATTGTCTCTCAATCTCTTCTGCCTTGCATGGTGCTTTGGAACTTACCATCTCTGTGTATAATCCTCCTTTTACTCTGTCATCTTTAATATCTCTGCTTACCTACTGAAATCTTCAACAGCAAAATATTAGTACACAGAAATGCACGACTGTCTTAGTGATAGGCTTTAACTTTTTTCTTTTTTTAAATTACACTTCAGCATCATTGTTCCTTCGGATTTCCTAGAAGATACAAAGCTGCTAATTTAGGTGGAAATGGTCTAGACATCCATAGAGAGAGGGGCAAGGGAACTGGATCATGGACAGTTTTTTGAAAGCAAGGACTTAGGAGACATCCTGGACCCATGGATTTACTTGCATTTGCTCCACTAAAATGAATGGGAGATGTATAGGTTCAGTGACTTTGAAAATGAGGTTATATACCCTCTGCAGGGGTCCTTGCTTTTGTTCATGCTCTCATCCCCAGTGCCAAGCAGAAGCCACATGTGTCAAAGAGATAATAGTTTTCTGTCTCCTAATGCTTCCTTGTCTTCCATCCTTTCCTATCTTGAAATCTTCCACCCTTTCCAATCTTGAAATTGGGAGTTCACCCATTGCCTTGGACTGGATTCTTCAAGCAGAGTGTTGACTATACAGTTACATTTAGACAGAAACAAATACATCTTTTGGGAGAGAAGAGTGACAGGAGTGTGAACTATAGCTTGTTCTGTTCAGCACTGAGGTTGTCTATAATTTTATCAAATGTAGTGCAACTTTTTGTAGAATTCCAGAAAGCTGATGTTTTTCCTTATGCTTCTATGTAAAAAGCAAAGTGCCAAATTAACATTACTTGTAGCACTGAATTGTTGGGAAATGCATTTTTTTCTTTTTATTTATTGGTTTATTTGAGGGCATTTCTGCAATAATTAATAATTTAGGCTCATTTTAACTTGGTGCTTAAAGCCGATTGTTAACTTCCCTTTATCACAATAATTACTCAAAAGAATGAAAATTTCACAATGAATCTACAAGCTCATTATAGATCAAGGACATATGGATGAATGGAGGCATTTGTTACTTCTGGAAAATTAAATTCTTACAGAAATTATTTCAATGCAGTTGTATAAAACGAAATTTAACAGCGGTAGTCCAAAAAAGAAGCTTTAATAACTAAACAAAACATGTGAAGAGTTAAAATCTAGAATTATCTTTTTTGTGGTACTACTGTAGACCAATTTGGGGAATATGGAGTGAGTTGATCTTTTTCTTCCCTACCAGAATTATTTACTTAAGTTCCAGTCAATTACATCTATGTAATGTCATTGCAGGCTTAAAAGACAGTGGGGTGGCCTAGAATTATCTTGGGGTTTAATTTTGCCTTTGGAATCTTTATTACCCGTGATGATGTGTGAAAGGAAAGAGCACAGCTTGGCTTTCAGAAGCCAGGGTAAGTTTGTTTGGCTGATGCTTGGGAACAACAACATGCAAAGCCTTTGTAAACTGGTCATAGATTATGTGCAAATCCCTAGAAAACAAATGTACTCAATACATTTTACAATCTAACCCCAGTTCAACTTGTAGGTACTGCAGAGTTTGTGTTGTGAAGTGATTCTAAAATATATTTATTTACATGCCTTAAGCTAAAAAAGTTTATGGTTACAAAAAAATAGATCATATTAAACAAAGTAACAGGTTCCAGGTATTCCATTGCTCCTCACTGAACTCAGCAGTAAGATCTTGTCCAAGAATTGGATCCACAATGAATAATTGGTGATAGGCATTTTTCTAAAGAAGGATGAATTAGTTTCCCTAATCAAATTAGCAGTCCTTAAAATAAAGCTGAATATTACTGAGGTTGGATCAGTGTATTTTATGTGCACTTAAATAAACTCCTTAACTACTGAGAGGACTCTGGAGTAGATAGTGATTATAGGTGTGATATTACTAGACCCTCATAAATCCTCTTAAATAAAAGTACCGAAAAAGAGTTGGTCTACTGTCCTGGAAACAAAATGCTGAACAGCTTGCATTGCCACCAGTCTTTGAAGAAACATGTTAACTGCACAGTGTCATTAACATTTGTAAAGATAAATATGCTAAAGCTAAATTAACAGTGAGAGGCTCGAGTGAACCTCCCATTCTGAGGAACCCTCCCCCTGGATGGGCCTATCATAGTTTACCAAATATATTCTGGAGAGGACCTTGGTGTCTGGGGCTTCCAGGATGTTTGGTCTCCTCAGTGGGTCTGAGCTGAGTTATCAGGCTTGGAAAATTACAAGTATGTAGGCTAAAAGCACTAAGAATACATAAAACTATATAAAAGGGTATATAAGAGGGGTATAAAAGAAAAGGAAAAAAATCATCCTGGCATCATCATCACCCTTATTATAAAGAAATATCTTCCTTACAGCCAATCTAAATCTACACTCTTTCAACCTAAAATCATTGAGTCCTGTCACAACAGGCCTGGGTTAAAAGCTTTTCTCCTTCTTTCTTATAAGCCACCTTTAAATATTGAGAGGCCATGATAATGTCTCCCTAGATCTTTCTCTTCTCCAGGCTGAACCCCAACTTTTGTCTTCCTAGGAGAGGTGCTCCAGCCCTCCAGCCATCTTCATGGCCCTCCTCCAAACCCACTCCAGCAGGTTCATGTCCTTCCTATGTTGGGGGCTCCTGAACTGGACAGTACTCCAGATAGGGTCTCACGAGACCAAATTAGGGGGGGGAACCACCTCCCTCAACCTGCTGGTCATGCTTCTTCTTATGCAGCCCAGGAGGCAGTTAGCTTCCTCGTACAATGTTGAACATTATTCTATGTGTCTTTTCCCACAAATGAGCTCTACCTGCAATGGTAGCACATTATTGTCTAGGGGAAAAATGGTAGAAAAGGAATGACAGGATGAAGCAGGAGAGTAGTAGAAATCCTCTAAAATCCAAAATATGATTTATAATGATATCTTGTAATCTAATACAATAAATCCAAAATAATTTCCAATATGTCTTACTAAAACAAGCAGAACTTTTTAAAAAATGATCTATGACAGTTTCTTTACTTAGATCATGTTTGCCCTTAAAACAATTTGCTGACATAGCTGGGCTAGGAGGGAGTGAGATGTTTTCACCATCCTGACTGATGTAAGTATGTTAGCAAATCCCTGGATGTAGAAATGCTTCTAAAACAGCAAAAAAAGGCAATTTGCAAGTACAGCTTATTCTATTCCTGGAATGAAACTCCTTTTGCTCTTGCTCTATCTCCATGGTCAGGATTTACCAATATAAACATATGTCAGGATCTGATTATTA
Organism: Vireo altiloquus; assembly: GCA_013396875.1. Taxonomy (NCBI): domain Eukaryota; kingdom Metazoa; phylum Chordata; class Aves; order Passeriformes; family Vireonidae; genus Vireo; species Vireo altiloquus. Next base: position 613,716 of record VZRF01002627.1, on the reverse strand, counting down.
AGAGATGTTTCTGCCTGAATTAAGGTGCGAAGGAGAACATATGCCAAATCAATAGTACAGATTTTATTTAATGGTAAAAGTGAGGTAGAGAGAGACATCAAAATAGGAAGAGGGTGCTGAGGGGAGAGAGAGAGAGGTTAAGCAAAGATGTCAGCACCACGTGGATTCTGATGGAGTCCCATTGGTCCTCTTCTCCTGGTCTTCATGGTGGTGGGGGTCTCGAGTCCTTCTTCTGGAGGTACCACTCTATACAGCTCAAGTCCCAGATATCCAAGGGGTGGTCACATACATTCCCACAACTTGGGCTGGCATGGGTGTGTGCAAGCAGTGATGTCCTTCCTCCCAGTTTCCCACAGTGGGAATTTTTGTTCAGATGCTAACCTAACCTTTACGTCCATTAGGCCTGGAATTAGCTCCTTGCTGCTGTGCCATCTGCACTTATCTAAAGTTCTGTTGTGGAGACTTATCTTGTGGGGACAGTGTTTCGAGACATGTAACTTTGTTCTTTAGGTCCTCACAGCATTGTATAATGCTTTTCCAGCAAACCCTTGTAAATCTAGTGAATGCCTTCTGCCTTTCAGAAGAATCCATCCTTATATTCTTGCTTTTGATAACCTTATGGATCAGCTCCAATGGAAAACCTTTTTCTTAATTGACCACAAAAAAATACCTCCATGTCACATTTGGAACAAGTTCATTTGACCTTTTGCTGAGGACCTTTTCTGCTCTACAGCCAATTTATACTGGTCTCTTGAGTGGTCACTTATCAGATATGTATATTCATTCAATAAAGATATGCTGTCTAGCTGAATGTGTGCCAAAATGTTATGACTTACTCTCTTCATTTCTGCCAAACAGTATGAAGCTACTTAGTAATCTCTGGCATATTGCGTTTTGTCGCTATGTATGACCTGAATGTATCCAGACATATGTTATACAGAGCCTCTATCTCTTCCTTTTCAGTGGGTGGGAGAAAGTAAATTACTTATCAAGAAACTGCTATGTTTAATTCTTGAGGGTATTTAGTTTGATAATATAGAAGGATTTGCATATTCAAGACATTCCTTTTGTGATATCCAGGCAATACCTGGTTCCATAATCTTCTGAAAAGTTCACAGAAATTATTCCTTGCATTGAGAAAGGAAGGTGCATGCTGCTTTGTGGTCTGGAAAAGAGGTAGGTCAGCATCCCTCACAGCAGCACCTTTCCCACCTAATTTTGAGTAAATCAGCTTTTGCTTGAGTCAGAGCACAGCTGGGTTGTTGGGCAATATGATCTTGTCAACTTAGGGAAAATAAAGTGGTATAAGCAAAGACGGGGTTTTAAATTACTTAAGTCTACAAATCTAAATTCAATTTGTAAATTATCTCATTTTAATAACTTTAAATCTGGATGAGTATTTTTTTGTTGTTGTTGTTCAATTTAAACAGACAATATGAAACCACAAGAAAAAAAACCAGAACCATTCTTAACGAGAACATTCATATGAGCCACTATACCTATATGACTTATAAATAAAAACATCTGTGTCCAGACAAGCCCTTTCAGACAAGGAATATTTTATACCTTACCAAGCCATCCCTCCTCTTCTGAGTACATCAAAGATGCGCTGCTGTGCTTGAGGGGATCCTGATTTATACTCTGTGTTAGCATAATGCCCGTTGGAGATGTGGTTATACCAGAGTTTCCTGTGCATGAAGTCGTCTCAATGACTACCTTTACTCTATCAATCCAACAAATATCTCTGCCAGTAAAACAATCTCCCTGCTTCTAACTCATTTATGGGCTGCCTCTGAAAGACAGAAAGCCTGCTTCCAGCTGCTTGGACACTCTCTTCCACCAGATTACACTCTCTCCCCAGTTACTCCAGCACGACAATTTAATTATTCTTTACATCTATAAAAATGATCCAGGATAAAGTCAGAGCAAGGGACATAGTCTTGTGTGACAGAAACATGATACTATTCCAGCTGAACTGAGATTTCCCTAGGATTCAGCACAGCAAACTCAGTGTGACGAGAGTGCCGCCTAGTAAAAAACAAGATCTCACTCAGTTGTGTCTAATAGATATTTTTATGAGAGGTGTGAGAAAATCTCATCTTCTGCCAAGCCCTTAATGGTGTTTGCTCTTACTACTAAATATTTCAAAATTCCTTTGGGAGATTTCTAATACATAACCAGCATAACATCACATACATTATCCTGGAGATTCCTCATAACTTGCCACCCCTGTTCTTCTACCTTATGTGATATCTCAGAGTTAACGCTTTCAATAGACAGGAGGGTGTGAGGAGAAACAAATTTATTACACTCTTATCATGTTAGGATATTGATGGCTGTCACGTGTTGTGTCCTTTAGGTCAAATAGTGTAATCCACACTATAAACTGTTACAAACCATGGTCTGAAGAGAGAAGTTCTTGCATGTATTGAAGGTTTCTTTAGGCAATGAAAATGGCAGGACCTAGAGATATGCCATGCCACTTAATGCTGATTCAAATGGAAGGTTTAATTACCTCTGATTTTGTTATACTGTAGTACAGCAATGGAAAGAACTATCTGCTGCGTTGCTTTTGCTATTGGCTAGCAGAGCTGAGGAACTGACCAAAACAAGATAAGTTATTGCAAACAAGGTTCTGTCTGGCACCTGGGGCTATTTAATTAGCCAGAGACTGAACTCTAATGAGAACAAATCACTAGAGGAGAGAGCTTCCTTATTTTTCTTGTTTCCTTCTGAGCAAGGATAAAGTGAAAAGTTAAACGAGGTAAAAGTTCAGATAAGAGCTTATGATTTTTCCATAATAATGGGAATAAATTTTTTGCCTTCTTTCTTTTTCTTCCATCTCTGTGGTGCTGAAACCTTGTGACCATAAGGAAATGAGATGACAGCTGTGTTTTTCCTCATGCAGGGGTGAACACTTTGCAGCACTCACTGCTCCACACTTGTTGCTGCCCTGCTGAGTGGTGTGGGTGTGAGAAGTCCCTCACCAGCTTCCAGCACAAAGTGAAACAGGCTATTTAAACACTTTACACTGCTAGTCCAAACCAAGCTGATTTCATTGCCGTTGGGTTAGGAATCAATTGTATGAACAGTGCTGTTGGCTGTGCAGGGGGAGCAGACTTTTCAGCTTTTGGCCAGAGCTGAAAAATCAGCAAGAAGAAACAGTGTTTGATGGCTCTCTGGAGCCCACCAGGTAACTTTTTCCCAAGTATGCTTCAAGACTGAGTTCTGGACTAGTTCTGTATCCTTTGGCTAGTGCTTAGTAAACATGACAGATACAAAATATATGTTATCAGAAGAGTCAGTATGACAGGCAGCCAATTGCTTTGGGAAGTATTAAACTAGGGCTAATTTAAGCCATGAGCAAGCTGATCCACAGTCAGAGGGAGAGCAGTCTCCCACAGCTCCTCTGAGTTAGATTTCTAATCTGAGTCATCAACATAGGCAAACACTTACCTAGGAATCTCAGTGAATCAGACACTCATTCATACTGCTCTTTTTTGTGGGAGAAGATTTTAGAAGGAGCGAGGTTGAAATATCTTTAGCTGCACAGATCAGACAGTGGTTAAGCAGGATTTTGGACTACATTGGTTCTGAGTTTGTTCTGGCTGCTGTAATTGTTCTTCTTCTGCTTGATGGCAATCAGATGTTCACACTGAAGTTAACATGTCCCCTATGAGATTACTTACAATTGGTACACTTCTTTTCTGAAAAACTCCAAATGTATCACTGAATGATTGCTCTTCACAGCTGTTGTACACATAGAATTGAAAGAGTTGGTGAGACTGGTGTTTCTATATTCCATTCTTTTCATAAAACACCAGAATATTTGGGAAAAAATGCCAATTTGTTCACCTTTCTGAATTCACTTCTTATTTGGACAGCAGTTCAAATTACCAAAAATAAGAAAAAAACAGCTTGTAAAATACTGATGTAATAAAAATGGTATATTTTTCACCCACTGTCCCAGCATAAATAATTCTATTAAATACAGAGTAAGCACATAGAATAAGCCCAACAGTGAGTAGAAAAACCTACAGGTTAGCTGCACATCCATTGTGTCCATCCCAGACACATAAGTTATGAAAAAAAGTGCATTTTGGATAATTTTTTCTCCAATACATACCTGCAACTCAACTCTACAGCAGATATGTGTGCCTGAAGCAGCACGATGTCAAAATCTGTCTTTGTATAACTTTCATCCTTAAAATAGGATTTCAGTGCCAATGGCCATGAAGTTTCCCTCTTGGAGGATCAGAAATCATTCAGCTCCTCTTCAAGTTCAAGAACTTAGCTCACTCCTTTGGAGAGAAAAAGTTATCATTCCCTCAACATGCTTAACTAAAAAATACATTCTCTCTGAAAAAATCTAAAAGAATGATCTGGAGTTGTGCTTCTGGGCCTGGTGTACCTGAGCAAGTTTTCCTCATGCCTTGAGAATTATTTGACCCCAAGTGATTAAGATACAGTTTGGCTTACTTTTCCATTTCAGAACTTTAGTCAGATGAAAAAAGTAGCCTTATTGTTAGACAAGGACTAGACCAGTTACACTGGTGAATTCTTTAATTAGATCTTTACAGCAATTAATAAATCTGTAATATGGTTGGTTTGATAGATAAAAATCCCATAAAAGACTTTTTTTCTTAAATATTTGTGTTATAAATACATTAGTACCAGTGCTCAGACATGGAATCTTGCTCCAGCATTCTGTGCCTGAATTTCAAGTGCAAACAATATTTAGTTATTCAAGTATTTGTCTAACATTTAATTAATTAGAATTTTACATAAGGAACAAATACAAGAAAGGTAATTGTGTGAAACAGGCCACCCTTCTTTTCCTCGTATCTGTAATTATCAGCTGAGAATCTTTCAAATCTGGACTTCATGCAGTGCGCTAGTTATTCACTGCTTGAGATTTGAGCTTAGCTCTGACTGAAACCATGAATAAAATTAGCTTAATTTATTTTGATTGTAGTAAGTATTTTTCTGTATGACAAGCCTATCAAAGACTTAGGCATAATTTGCAACATTTCTCAAGGTAACACTTGTAAAACAACAAAGGTGTTAATAGACCTATTTTAGGCCTTTTGGCATGCTCTTTTGAGGAAACTTGCCATGTTGCGTCTACATAATGTTGTTCTCACATCCAGCTAATGGGTTTCCCACCACTGCAACAGGAGACCTAAGAACCCCGTAAAAATCTCCAAAATCACTCAGAAGTCCAAATTTAAACAGTATATTTTACTGGAAATACAGAAGGTCAAGGAAATAAACTTGTTTTGTCTTTAAAATAAACTATGGAGTAACAATTTTAAATAAACTAGAGTAACTAATGTACAGATTCCAGTATGTTTCGTTTTTACAAGTTTGTCTTTCTTCTTTTTACTGTTAATATTATCGTGGTTTCTTATATATTCTTTATTCTTATTGTCATTATTGACAGCTGTATTTTACTACTATAGTGAAATTTCGAGCAGAGCTGGTAAGAAACTAAGCCTCTTTTGGAAGCCTCTCTAGTCTCAGTTTTCCAATCTGAATTCAAATCATAACAAAATTTTTTAATGATATCTCAGATTAAAGGAATTCTGCAAACTTGAGGCATACAAAAATGAAAATCGTTCAGCTTGAAAACAGAGTAGTTTGCTGTTTGATAGTGTGAGTCAGCACTGCATGTATTGATTCCAAAGAACACAGGCATTGACACATGATGACCCAGTTTTAAAATGCATATTGTTGATTAGAATAGTCATTTTATTTTGGTGGTAGAATGAACAATACTGGACCACATCCAGGCCCTTAAAACAGTTAATGGTGGCCCTCCTCCAACAGATGGCCACCGTGTTTGTTTTATGGGATGGTTTGGATCCAAGCAGCTTTCTGCATCACCATCTTATTGCAACTAGTTGTGCTGTGGTTGGGAGAGCCACTTCCACAAGCAGATGACATGATGGTGTAATTTATACAAATAATTATCAGCATGTAGTCAAACCACTGTAATGAAAGGATTAATTTCTAGTGATTTGAAGAGAGTGTTGGAGTCAAAAAGGGTAGGTTATTACCAGTTGCTCATTCACTGATGGACTAATTTGCTTTGTATTATAACAAATTTGGTAATTGTTGATGAAAAAAGTAATACATACATGCCTACTTCCATTTATCTTAATGGTACTGCGGCATTAGATTGCACCATGAATGAAAAGCTGATGTGTTTCAATGCCTTGGCAGCTTGCAGTGACCTTCAGGAGAAATGAAATGCTCTGTTGGCTGGGGAAACAATTGAGCTGAAACCAGTCAGGCGCAGTAAACTCAGAGACAGTCTTTCCAAATTAAAAGCTGTTACTAGCAGCTCAAAACAAGGCAAAAAGTCAGAATATAACATCTCTCTGCAAGGTGATTTTATGCTCAGATTAAAGGGGAAGGAAAGAAAAGGCAAAGTTCAGATCTAAAGGAATTCCCATTAACTTGAAGAATTTGGAGATTAGAACGAACATTAGCATCCAAAGGTAGCTGATGTATGAACACACTGTGGAAGCCATAATCTGTTGAAAATCACTGAGATAAATTTAGGCTGCTGACCTTTTAGTGTATTAGGGCATGAAATAAATCACTGGCTGCAAGTAGTAAATTTGCTACAATCTAAATTCTTTCCAAGTACTTCTAGCTGTAGAATTTTGCAGTCAAGAGAACTACATCTCTTGAGTAACCTTTTAATATTTCAATTATGCCTGAGTGTTCCTGACCCAATCCTGCATTGTTGCATACCCCAAATTTTTATTAATACCAATGAGTTTTTCAGAGAAAGTCAGACTTTAAATGGATCAGCAGTGTCTTCATAAGTTAATGGTTATTTACACACTGATAAAGAGTTCAGATTAATCTCTAATAAATATCCACAGATTTCAGATACAGTGCTTGGAAATATATTCGGTATTAAAATTCACTTCACTGGATCCCTTTCTTTATGGGATGTGTGTTGTTTTACAGGTGAAAGCAACTCCCCTTCACCCTGGGGAGGTGAGACCATAGCATGGGAACTAACTAGCTACAGCTGAAAGTTCCAGTCCAGGCTTCAAACATAACAGTGTTTCAGGAACAGGTGTTGTAGTCCTGCTTATTGGGCCCTGCTGACAGAGAAGTTTTATTTTTGTCTGTTCTAGCAATACAGTAATAAGTCACTTGAACTGCAGACAATATTCTCACCTTCTTTCTGTCCATTCCAGAGCCTTCACTTTAACAGTTTTAAAGAAAAAGAGAGACTTGATGACTTACATTTGGAGGAAAAAGTTACATCTTCTTCTGTTCTTCTGCATTTTTCTGACTCTAATGTCACTTAGACATGTTTCTCTTTGCAGAAGAAATAATAATATAATCCACACAGCACACATACATCTGTAAGTGTCAAAGTGAATTCCTCAAGGTGTCAAAGCTTCATTCTTTCCCCCAATAATTGAGTTGGGTAGAGCGTTGACTGGGCAAGCACTGGCTTTTTCTGAGGACCAGAGGAGTTATTTGAGTTCAGCACTTTTCAATATAAGATTTTGGAAGAGATGCAGCATGACATAATATTGGTTTTATTTTGCTAGGCCTCATTACAGTCTCTTTGTAAGGGGAACTGGAAAAATGTATGGAGGGAAAAATAAATTTGCTTTGCCAGCTGAAACTCAAAGTTCATTTGCTTCACCAGGTCAGCAGCAGTTCTGTGGCTCCCACCTTGGGTGGGGCAATGAATAGTTCCTCTCCTCTTCCAGCTGACAAAGATTTAAGAGGGGAGTGATGAGCTTCTAGTAAAACAAATTGATTGGTGGAGTGTTATTGAAGGAAGGGTCCTGTATATCAAAGATTTCAACAAAAAATAGCAACTAGGTAATTATCAGATCATTTTTATAGATTGGGATTTTTCCCCTTTAATATCCAAGGGAGCTAGCAAGTCATGCCTGATTTGCAGTGTTACACACTTAGTACATTTCCCCTTCCCTGAAACGACTATTCAGGGCATAAGCTTTTATACTGCTCAGGGGAATACTGCTCCCCAGACAGCTCTCTTGTGAGGCTTTCAGGGAATAGCATGGAGGAAGTTATATCCTGCACAAATTTCTTAGCAAACCCAGAGAGCTGAAAATTCCAGATTTCCTTCAGTTCTGAGGCTGTACTAGCACCTAAAGAGACAAGAGAGGTCAAGTGCCATGGACTGGTTGCTCCTTAAAAATGCATGCATACATACATGTACACATCCATACATACATACATGCATAAAGCTACTTAGATTAACAACAATAAGGGTGGTATGAATAGTCACATGTGCCCTGTGATCTGCCCTTAATTCCTGATAATCTTGCTTGCAGCTGAGATGCCATCTTCTACTATGCCTATTGCCATCCAGACCTCTTTAACTTTACACTAAGATGACATTCAGTGAAGGGTTCTTTATTCCACAGTGTCAATTCAGAAAAAAAGAAGGAAAAGGAAAAATCCCATGCCTTTATGTCTCATTTTTTTAATTGACTACTTGTCTGTTTTTACTTCTCAAATTTAGAAATCTGTTCATTAAGATTTTATATTTGATCTTTCTTCAGTGCTTGACTTACACTATGTCCACAGAAACTTGGAATCCAAAACCCTAATGCACCTGCCCTCTCAGCATATTGCTGGAGTTCAGAGCTCTGTAGAGCTTACTTGGGTCTCTGCATAATGCCCTGTTTGGCAAAGATATCCAGAGAGCACATCCCATTTATACAGTGTTCTCAGAGTCTGGTGAAGTACAGAGTGGGAGGATTCAGGAGCATGCTATTATAATAGTTGACCTTGCATGCAGTAATCCAGGCAATGAATAAGTTACAAGAATTGTAAGGTACACAGAAATGGCAACACAAAAGAGCTCTAGAGAGAAAGCTAAAACGGAAAGAGGCACTGAAAACCCGAAAGCTGAAGATCATTCTTACTGACAGCAATCACCAAATATGTATATACCTTTTATTTCAAGCTAATGTTTACAGGGATAAAGAAGAGGTTTTTCATCCTATCCTCCTCTATTAATGACTTTTCAGGTTTGTTTTTTTTTTCCCAGTACTCTTCTCATCTTTTATTTTGCTTCTTTATTTTTAACCTTCCTACTCCTTAGCTTTTGGGGACATTTTTGAAACTGTGTGTAACATAGTCCTTTCCTGTTTGACTGTTGAACTTGGTAAACTGTGCACTATCAAAAGTTTATCAAGGTTTAAGATTGCCAGGTATTGATTTTAGGTGAGTATAACATTACAGGAAAGCAAGGGGTTTATCTGCAATTTTTCAGAAATACATGTAACCTTATCTAGCAATGAATGAGAGACAAAGGAGTGATTGCCTGTTAGGGGGTTATGTGCCAGTCTTACTGGGGAAAGTAAAGTCATCATAAAATGGAGGCTTGGTAGTCTATATATTATTTATTGGATAAGCAAATCACTACTAAACATGCAGGGCCTGCAACAGAAAAGAGAGACATCACTCTCTGTGTTGTTTACTTTCTCTTAAGCAATTTTACCAGTATTCTTTTTAAAAACACAGGATACAGACAATAAGAGAAGGCCACAAACTGTGACATAGGTCAATACAAACTGAAAGTCCACTAAAGGTTCTGAAGAATATTTGTCAAAAAAATATTGTATGAAGCATCCATTATTTTTTCTTACATCGAAAACGTCAAAACTATTCACAGCAGCTGGAAGAGCACAACCTGAATGATCAATCATATTTTCTCTGTATGCCCAGCTTGACGTAACTCTAAAAATCCAAATTTTGTGCAGTCCTGAACATAGGCTTTTTCAAATCAATATCTCAATATGTACCAGTTTGGATAAAGAAAAATTTAGATACATAAAATTCTAGGGTTTGAAAATCTTCATGTAGACGTTTCTGCTATATTAAGTACGTTACAATCTTGAATAATTTTATAAAGAGGAACACCATTAGCACAAATGCTGACACTGTCTTTGTTCTTGCCCACGCACAGTAAGTGAATCACATGAAATGTGTAGTCCAAGCTCCAGGGGGACATCAAATGCATACAATATGCCTTTAAAATACTTGCTTTATTTATTGATGCAAATACATTATTTTCATAACAGTGTTTATTAATTTAAATAAAAGTGCTTCCATGTATGCATTGCAAGTGTCCTTTTGAAACCACAGCAGAGGCTGCTGCACTCTCCATTATTTAAACCTGTTCTACTTTTGCCTTGGGGTCTTTGTTGCCTTCCGTGAATTCTTTCCCCATCTATCATCTGTTGCATTCACTTTCTTTTCTGGGGAGGATTTAGCCATTTGCTCTTACTGATCTGGAAATGAGGAATCAGTAGTGCCAATTCTTAAAGCTCAATCAAAATCAAGGCACTTTGCCTCACTGTGTTGACAGTACACTGCTATTTGCTCTTCAATGTAAAGCATGGCTGGGCCCATTTAGTACTGAGAAGGGAAACAGGAGATTCTGCTTTTAATATAAGCCAAGGAATTATGGTGAAACAGTTGGCAGAAGTCAATCTACAAAAACTGGAGGAGCAGAAAGGCTTAATTTAGTCCTTTTGTCACTATGTAAAAACCAGTGGGATTTCAAGAAAAAAACAACCATCTTCAGCCAAGACTAGTCTTTCATTTCAGCAGAAGAAAAAGAGAACAAGAAGATACTGTCCTCTTCTCTCCTGTCAACCAGAACCCTTCCTGAAAACTTCACGAGTCCTTCCTGGAGTCATTTGTACCTATTTCTCACCACAATGAGACTTCTTTTCCATGATGATATTCTTTCTAGTCACTTTTTGCAGTTCAAATGTGACCTTTGAAGCTCCAACTCACGACAGCAGAGAGCTAATTTATTTATTTTTAATTTCCAGTTCTTTAAGCTCTGTCCCTGTTTTAGATGCAGTAGTTAAAAACCTACATTTCCCTGAATCCAAAATGAGCAGTGGGCAGCATCCAAAAGGGTTCTAAATATGAAAAGAAAATTGAATTCATCATTTAGCTGCACTAATTAAAATTTTTTATTTGTTCAAGTGCCTTCATTGTTTATTTTAATATCAATATTTTATTAGGCATTGAGAAAAGAAACTGCAGTTCTTGGTAAAATGCAAATTCACTTTTGTTACTTTAAATAAAAATGCAAATTCCTTCTTCCCACTTATCTCTTCAAAAAGAGAACACAGCAAAAAAAAAAGAAAAAAGAAAAAGTTCTTTCTACCACCTGCGTTTCCTTCTCTGTCCTTGGCCACACAGGACAGTTACATGGGTACAAACCAAAAACATTTATTAAAATGACCTAGGTAAATAGGTGAAAATCTGTCTGTGGACATTGTTTTCACGTTAGCTGTGTATTTTATGATACAGCAGGGGCCAAACTTATGAATGAAATCCCCCATTCACTGATATAAAGTGATGGACATATGAACACAGGCGCAGAGGTCAAGGCGTAGACTAAATCACTCCACTTTACCTTCATGAAAAAAAATTCTTATATTAACCCTCACTTAGGTCAGTGTGGGTGGCCACCTCTTCATGAAGCTGCTTCATAACTCTAAGGAATTTGAAGCTCTTCAGGGAAAATATGTCATCCCTTGTCAGAAATTAATATATTCATATGCTTGAAGCATAAAGGATATGTCCATAGCGCAGCTACAGAGACAATTTCAGTGTACCATGTAGGCACAGATCTAGGATTAAACTTTATAGACTACTACTAAATTGTATTGGTAATGGCAACATAAACCTTGGGACAGGGTAATTTACCCTACTTGTGCGAAGCATTTAGGCATACTCTGTTTTAATGTCCGTGCAGGTGCCTACCTCAATATAACTATCAGGTTTGACATATTAGCGAGTGACCGGGTGACAATATGTTAGCAGGCATCAGTGGCTCCATGATAACTGTGCATTGTGCATGCTCCATTTCCTCGTGATAAATGGGAGGTATTTGATACGGGTTACCCTCCTTAAAAAGAGTAAGCTTCTTGACACGTACGGAGGATGCTGCTGCAGAGAAAGATAACGCGTAGGAACATCGGAGCAGCTGATTCCCAGGACTACGTTTTTGTGTGGAAGATTTATGTGAGATTTAAATCCAATTTAAGTTAAATCAGTGCAATTCTGCCCTGCAGGTGGAATCAGAAGATTACTGCATTAGTACACACTAAAATCTATGCTGGTACAATCTGTGACTTGAACAGTCATCCAGTGGTAAGTGTAAGTAGGCATGTATTAGTTCTAGCCCACCTGCAAAGTCACACCAGTCTAAGGCCAGATTTACATTAGAGGTCTCACTGGCTATCTATATTATCCAAAAGCCTGACAGTGCACACTCTGGTACACACAACTGTAAGAGTGAAGGTACCTAAAAGCATGTAAAGAAGTCATTAAGCTAAGATTCTGAAGATTTTGTCAGCAGTAGTCTGCATTCAAAGTCTTTACTCTTCTGGTCATTCTAGATATAACACCCTTAATAAAAACAGTAAAGAAGGCAGAACTTTTGGTTTAAAAAGTCAGCAAAAAGTATTTTGATAGTATAAGTTGTTCTGTTCAAGGAGCTGGCTTAAGCTGTACCTGCAAAGAAAGCCATTTTATCAGAGTTATCTAGTTCTGTACTACAAATGAGTGGCTGGTGTAATTCTATCAGTGCAGCTCTTATCACCAAACCTGCTAAGTGTAGCCAGGCTCTCAAGATAACTTATTTATCATAGGAAGAGGAAAGGTGTTCCAGAGTAAAGTATACCTGCTGGAATACAGTTTTGCTGATTTAAATTGCCTTGTCAAGAGAAGTGTTTTGCTTGTCATATTCTACCACAAACAACTCTTACATTGGCCCTGACCTGAAAAAACTTTTTACTGTACATGTCTTATCAGGTCTTATACCAATATATCGCTTTCACTAAAAAAGTTAAAGTAATAACTGCAGTGGCTATATAAAGTTCTATTAAAAAAATTCTGTGTAGGCCAATATTTAGGCTCCAAAATTTTTTTCTTTGGAAGTTGTAACTGGTTGCTTTTTTCTTTTATATAAGCACTTACCTTTCTGATCTGGTCCTTATGGTTAACTTGTGATGCCATACAGGTTTGTTTTATTGGGTTTTTTTAACTGGAATAAATGAAGAGTTTATTTTGACACACACAGGGTTCTGATCCCCTCTGCTGTATCTTCCTTTGCCTGAGGTCATATCCATGTGCTGCATCCTGAGAATTCCAAATTTATATTCAAATTCTCTGCAACAAAAGTTTCACCTAGCTATATGGGCAGATGATATATAGTACAGATAAAACTCTAAAATTAGTCAGGTTTTTAAAGTTTGGTTTGGTTTTTTTTTGGTTTGTGGGTTTTTTTTAATAACATAATCTACATTCTAATTGCAACAGTTGAAGAAAATGTTCAAAGTAAACCTGTCTCTTCAGACACATTTATTTTGGGATTTTAGCAATTCCCTTTACTATACTGCATATTTCTTCCTCATTTCTAACTGGAATTTATCAGCTATTGCTTTCAGGATCCTCAGGAATCCCATCCTTCACTGTTTTTGGCTTTTCTGAGGAGCCAGACTAAGCTAACAGTGCTATTATTCCATGCAATTTTACTCAGTTTTTCTGAAAGATAAACTAATTTACCTCACAGTTATCAAGCTCAAAAGAGAGACATTCTGCGTCTTCACAATGGAACACAGAGTCGGGACCCTGTAGTTATTGTATCATGTTGAAAATGAATATGTGACAGAAAGACTCCCTGATCTTGACATTGCTAATACATACCTGAAATGTATTTGTAATGAACTACGAAACATTGAAGAGTTACTGTATTCTCGCATACATCCCATATCTCAGAAAACCTACACTCCAATAAAAGCATTGTCACTTTGATGCTTACTTTTTAATAACCTGGACAAAATTAGATGTGTAGCTGGGGTACTTTTTAGAAAGAAGAACCCAGTAGGATTCTTTTCCTACTATAAGCCCAGATGTATGAAAATGCTGTACTTGGCAGCAACCTTTGCTTGAGTATTTGGTAATATAGATAGGCAGCATTCACATGATGCTAAGAGGATCATAAGAAAAGTAAATTTAATATTTTTTTATAGATGCAGGAACTATTTGTACTTTGATATTCTCAAGAACTCCTCATAGATAGTAAACATTTTTCGAACAGCTAGTCTTCATATGAGTTTTCTGTTGAGTAGGCAGCCTTTTCTCCTGGAAGGAAGTATGGAAAATACAGAAAAATGAGTTCACTAACAGCTGTCCAGAATCCCCTAGTTCAAGGGGAGAAAATATAGCATGCTTAAAACTTATGTGAGAATTAACTGGTGTCATTTTTAATTCAAGTTCCATAGAATTAGCTGCAGCATACTTCATATGAGCACAGTTAAATGTAAAGCATAATCCTTAATCTCTTAGGAATGTTTATAACAGTCCAGAGAGATTAATGGTATCAGTTTCCCTCAGCTATTCTGGTTCAATCAAATGCTTAATTTTTTTTGGCCATACAAGTAAATTTTATACTAATGGCAATGTGGAGACATAAATGCCCTGTTATTATAGGGCTCTATGACATTAGTATTATAAAAAGCCAAGATGCCACTAATAGAAAAAAATTTGGCAGACTACATTAGCTAGGAAAACCCCTAATTTTATCTGAAGATACTGACTGTCTATAAGATCAGCCTTTGGACTCCTCTTAGGCCAAATTGTTTCTGAGGCTGCAGGTGATTTTAAATCTATCTCCCTACTCTACTGTAAAGTTCACCTTGTTCAGTGAGTTCGAGGAAGGCACTGAGGAGCAAACCAAATAGTTGAGGCTAAAGAAGACAGTGCTTCCTCATGGGTACAACTACTCTGCTGTATGAAACTAACTTGTGGATGAGTTGAAGTACACTCTCATGCTCTGAGCCCGAGCCAGTTTTGCCTGTTTCTTCCCGTGAGGAGAACCTGTCACGGCGCTGGCAGTGCTGCTGCTGTCACACAGAATGCCCTTGGCAACTTCATTTGACCTTCTTCAAAGCAACAGGATAGTGTCTCATCAATAAATTGGTTTGATTTGGTGGGTACTTCATTTCTCAAGTATGCCAGTCAAAGAACCCTGTAGTTCTTCTACAGTAAGAATCAGTGTCTCAATTTCTAGTTAAGATTTTGATGGTACCACTTTGCACAATGGGCATTGCACACACTGAGCCACCATTCCTGTCATCATATCCTAAAATAACTTCAATGTTTAAGGTCTAGTCTGTTAGTTTAGTTTTCTCTCTGCTTAAAAAACTTTTTAGAATGAAGATGATTATTTGTGGAGACCATGGAAAATACCATATTTTGGAAATGTGGTTTTTCTAATGGAGGAGAGGGATTTAATCAGGATATAGAAGCAGTTTCTTTTGAGATACTGTTCTGACATGCAATTTGTCCTGTCATTAAAGTCTGAAGGAGAGAGTAGAAGCATATTTATGTCAGTTATTGCACTTTTACAAAAATATCAACTCTGGCATTTACACCAAGAGTCACAGTGTAAAGAAATATGGATATAAAACTATACACACTCAAAACACCCCTACTATGGGAGTGGAATTCCAGGAAATGCCAGAATTAAGGTGTTTATGACATGTTCATTAAGTTCCCCAGGGTGTGTATCAGGACACAAGAATCACACAGTCACAGCCTCTATTTCTGTGCACTTTTCCAGGGCACAGAAGAGCATCATATGCAGCTGCATGGTGTAGTTCTCATGGCTCAGAATGCCTTTACCCAGAACTGTGTACAAGTTAGTTTTATTTTGGATATAATAGTGTGTTTTTCCTTGTGTTTTTCCCTACTTAGATATTCATTACCATATTGCATGAGTGATTCACAAATATTAATAGGTTTTCTTCACGAAGTCCTGTAAAACGTGAAGTATTATTTCCAATTTAGAGGTTGAAAATTTATACATAGGGAGATTAAAATTAAAATTGTCCAGTGATTTAGGAAGTCCTGTCTGAGATGTTGAAAAACTAGAACTTTTGCAGCATTATACAGCAGTTAAATTAATCAAAACTCAACATTTTTTGCACCTGCTACTGTCAGAATTTCTGCAAATCTGACACCAGAATAATGTAAGCAATGAAAAAATGTGCAAAAATTAATCTGATTTAACCAACTCTCAGATATTCACATACAAATTCTGTGATTTAATCATATCTCCAGAGTGTCTTTACTATTAAAATCTGTTCTATTCCAATTCTGCAATCATTTGCCTTATCCCTAAGCACCTTCCATCTTCCATAGGAGGTGAAACAAAAGCATCCCTCAGTCTTCTCTGCATGCTCCAGAGTCATTTTACAGCAGTTCTGTCACCAAAACAGACAAGGCTCTTATTAAAATAGAAAACAGAAATAAAATTTGGAGATAATATGCTGCATCCCACAAAAATTGATCTTATGGCATCAGATAGACACTTGAGCATACCTCAGCAGACCTGAGACACTTCATATTCCCTTCTTACTTGGGGAAATATTTATTTATATACAGACAGTGAGACCACTGTAGCCCTACAGAACCTGCAGTTATATAGAAATCTCAAACATACAGGTAAGATCATATAAATCAGCATTACAGGAGAAAGAAGCACAGATTGCAAGGTGATTTCACAGATCACCTTGACAGCCATTTCAGGCTATCCTCCCAGACTTCTGGATGCTATTCCCTAGACCATCTCATTTGCTTTCTCTTAATGCAACTTGTTAGTCTCTCTTGTATTGATATATTCCTGTGTCTTATCGCACCGTGATGTGTCTTTCTCAGACACTCTCCAAAAGCAGTTTCCAACAGAAGCTGACGACATGCCTTTCACCTACCTCTTTGCCCATCTAGTTTTGTTTTTCTTATCTCATTGTGCCCTTTCTCTCTTCTTCCTCAGCATCTTCAGCTTGAAGGTTGTCATGAACATGCCATTCCAATTTCTTTATCCTGTTCCTCTCTTAACTTCTTACATTCCTGGCCCCACATCTGCTTCCTGCTCGGTTTTCCAGCTATTCTTGTGGAATATACCTCTGAGGCCCATTGATGCCCAGTAAATCTAGTCATATAATGGATCTAAATCTGAAACCTTCTCCTCATCCTGTCTCCTACCTCTGTTAACATTCTGCTGTTCCATCCCCACATCATTTGTTGAGGTTCCCTCCTCACCCCCAAACATTCAAACATTCTTCCTGCTGCACAGCTGCTCGCCCATCACCACATGCCCAAGCACAGAGGGTACCTACCTCTTGCCTGCTTGTCACCTGACCTAGATGCCTTTCTCCCACCACTCTGACTGGGATGCCAGCTCAAGTCACAGGCTCAGATCTGTGCTTGGCATGAGCCACACCACCACCACACCACAGTCTAAATCTGGTTCATGCCAAATGAGAACAAGAACATGGGGGGAAAAATAAAACAGCTAAAAACCTAACCTGCTAAGTATATGAGTATTGGTTTGTTGTTTTATTTTTTCCCATGAAAATATTTGTTTTCATGCAAGAAAGAGTAAAAGACACATCTTTGGCACAAAGTTCATATCTGTACAATATTTGGGGATCTTGCTCCCAAACCACTGGGGACTCTAAAATCCAAAAACTTATTTGTCCCCACAGGCATTCATTATTTGGTTTTTTCTATTTGTTTGTTTAGTGTTTAGCATTGGTGTTTCCCAAGTCTTTCCTTGAAAGGGCTGGAATTTACCAAAATGTTTCATTCTGAGACAGATACTTAGGATAAAAGCTCTAAGCCCCTATTATTCAAATCTGGGAAGGTTACAAACAACAGAAATTAAGATTTTCAACAGAAAGTTTTAGGCAACTTTACATTTTCTGATATAGAAGTAAATTTCAGACTATGACCTGATTAATAGCTGTGGAGTTAATAAGTATGCAGAAGACATAAAAAGAATCGATCAGCTCCCTATGGAATCTTTTGAATGGCTTAGTAGTTTTGGCACAAATTTATAATATGCTGTTGCTTTTTAAAATGCTGTACACACAAGAGAAGACTGGAGAAATAATCCTGTTCCACTTATAATATTTTATATTTTCTTTTCCTTCCTTCCTTCCTTCCTTCCTTCCTTCCTTCCTTCCTTCCTTCCTTCCTTCCTTCCTTCCTTCCTTCCTTCCTTCCTCTCNTCCTTCCTTCCTTCCTTCCTTCCCTTCTTTCCCTCCTCTTGATATCTCACACCTGGAGAGTAGTATTCAGGCTTCTCGTCTTTATCAATCTGTTCCCTTTTGGCTTTCATTCCTTCAGTCTCTAACTTTGTACAAAGTGTTTCAGTAAACAAGAATATGATACTGCAAGTGAAAATCTGTACTTTTAGGTAAGATATAAGCAATATGAAAAATAGACCATGAGGAAGCTTGCACAGTTCTAAAATCTGGAGAGTGTTTATTTTTCATCATCTATTTTATCACTAATATCCAACTTATTTATGTGTTTATGTTTTTAATATCTAAAGGGATATGAAATTACACCCATTATTTATATGGAAACAGTGCAAACTTAAAAATTTGGCTGATTTGACATTCATATATGACTCCAAAACACCTAGCACTCCTGAAACAGTGTTTAAGAATTCAAAGCAGCCTCAAGTGACCAGATAGTTTTACTTGTATGATAATAATAGAATCATAGAGTATTTCAAGTTGGAAGGGATCCAGCTAGGATCATGGAGTCCAACTAACTGCTCCTCAAAGGACTACCCAAAATTAAACCATACGAGTAACAGCATCCTGAAGATGCTCCTTGAACTCCTGACAGGCTTGTGCCATGACTTCCCTGGGGAGCCTGTTCCAGTGACTGACCAGCCTCTCAGTGAAAACCCTTTTACTTGTGTCCAGTCTGAACGTCCCCTGATGCACCATCATTCTATTTCCACATGTCTAAATAATTTCTGTTTTAAAAACAAATAAATATTTGGTTAAGATTTGGTCTCCAGGGAAAAAAATCTAACTGGAAAAGGATGAACTTTTCAAACAAGGCATTCTCATCTGCTTGATAAACTCCTATGTGACAGCTGTGAAAGGTGGAGAGTACATCTAAATTAGCTCAAACTTCTCTAGATGAAACACTGAAATGGCTGACTTTCCTATCCTATGGTGTTCATTTTAAGTATTTCAAATATGGATATCTGTGAGTCTCCAAAGTACCCTGATTTTTCAAGAACTGCCTATCTCCACTTTGAGCCTGTAATTCAGCTCCAAGCCACCTGGAAGGAGGACCCAGTATCACACCTAACAATTGCAGTGCACTTAGCTCTGTAAAGCTGCTGCTTGACAGCCTATAGCAAATTGCCTGCTTAATTACAAGGAGCTTCTACAATTCAATACTACTGACGTTTTCATAAGCCAAGCACACATAAATGTGGATATTCAAGTTCAAAACATTTTAGATCCTTTTGCTTTAAGATTAAGTAGCTCTTGCTTAATGGCCTTATTATCCCTTTGCTAAAAGGAGTCTCATGGAGATACAGGATCCATAAAAAGATGCAACATTTTTTCTACTTCCAACAAAACTACATTAAAAAACTTTTTTTTTTTAAATTTTGAGGATATAGTGGGAATATACACATAACCAGACATTGACAGTATTTCAGAACAACCCACCAACTGGTAGAAAACAAAGCTATAGTACCCAAACTCCCAAGCTCAGATAAGCCGTGCACATCCTGACAGGCTCATGTCTAATCTGTTCTTAGAAACCTTCACCAAAAAAAGACTACACAACCTCCCTAAGCGGTCTAATCTGCCGCCTGTCTGCACCATTCACAAGTCTAAACTAATGCCTGAATTAAGTCTGTAGTTTCTTCATGCTCCTATTCTGTCAGGAGCATATCACATGTAAGACGTCTCCCTCCCTCCCTCCGCACAAGTGGCCGTGCATTCCCGCCTCCCTTTGAGCCCTGACATTTATTTATGCCAATTCTGCAGTTTTTTGGCCTGACTATAAATCAGACTGATGAAATGGCATGTTTTTATTTAAAGACGAGGCTTTTTTTTTTTTTGAGTGCTTTATTTTGCAAGTCCAGTTTAGAGGTCAGCCATGTGAAGAGCTAAATCAGCATAACTGAGAAGAGACAAATCTCCTAGGGGGAACTAGAATGAATGGCTAAATGTAGAGAAGACAAATCGTGTTCGGGCTGTTAAAAATGGCAGAGTTAATGTTAAACCACAGTCTGCAGGTCATCATCACAGGATCAGGTCCTTACTTGCTTTCCTGTTCCCAATGCATTGCTGATCAGAAGATGAATTTAAAATAGTAAGTAGTCAGGAGGTCATGTAATGAGGGATGAAAGATGGCAGAAAGATGATGGAGCTGAACCAATGTAACCACACAGATATCATGAAAGGTGTGGTCCCCAAACTATCTGCTTGCTCTGTTTTCCCTGTCTTTTGTCCTGCCTCAGTTACTCCTTGCCCCCTTTTCTACCTGTCCTGCCGTCTCCCTTGGATGAGTTCTGGTGTGTCTCCAGTCTCCCAGTGCTTCTACTATGCTCAGTAGGCTGGCAAAAATGTACTTGCCTATTCTGCTGGGCCGATGGGCTGCCCTGGCTCAGCAAACTGTCAGATGAGCAGCAGCAGCTGAGTCTGTGTCATAAGTGGGGGCAGGAGAAGGAAACTGCACTGTCACTGTGTGCAGCTGTCCCATCAGAGGGGTTTTAAAGTCCCTTACACCATAGCAAATACGAAGAGGTAATTCTTCCTTTTGCTAAATAAAGCATGTGCCAAGGATGGTGTCTGATCTGCATGGCTTTTCACAAGCCAAACCTCAGGATTTGTAAAGCTGTGACTGCTGAGGTTGCAGCATAGCTCAGTCATGCTCCATTCTCACTTGTTTGACTAGACCCATTGAATTCAAGTAAAATCAGCAGAGTTAATAAGTATTCACACTGGAAAGAAAGGACTCTAGAAAGGGTCATTATTTTAATCAACAGAATGAACTTCATTTTCCTTAAGTCTAGCAGAAACAAACTGATTGCAAAACAGGCAAAAAACACAAAACAGCCCAAGGAAAAACAGAACATAAGAAATATATAGCAGTGTTTGAAAAAAAAAAAAATATGGGGCAAGCCTTGCCTTATTTCTTTCCCTGAAGGCAGATCTGAGTTGGAGCCCAAGTCTGTCCCTGAGATAAAGGTCAGCATCTCCTCTCTCTCCTCTTGAGGTCTTGGTAGGTGGGTGGCCTCCCCCATCCAGTTAGGTCTATTCAAGAAACAACACAAGTCATCAGGAAAGGATAAATGCCGAGAAGAAAACCTCATTCAGAGAGTTATTAAAGCATCTTACTGTAAGAATACCTTAGCAGGGTAGATCTGGACTTTGATGCTGGAGCTTTTATTCAGTTTGTTGTGCTAAAAATAGGAGTAATTTGCAGAGACTAGCACTGGAAATCCTCCTTTCCGCTCAATTCCATTTTTTAGTGGAATATTATCCTTCTTTTCTTCACTATTTCTCTAAATTTTTTTTTCATATATTCCTAAACATCTGGAACCATAACCTCTGTCCAGGTGTTTAGACAACTTAATTTTAATCAAAACAAAACAAATACATATACCAGAGGATGCATATAACTTCATGTCAGATATAATCCTGCATGAATGATTAATGAAGTGCTCTTTTCTTCTTACTATTTAGCTTGGTGATGGTAGCCTCAACAGCAAAAGGTTATGATCATTATTTATGTGGCTGATATTTCACATTTGTTTTCAAGCTCAGGAAAAGTGGATTGTGCATTTGAAAACCAATAGCTAGCCATACTCACTGATTTACTATTTCTCCCTTTCGAAGTTTTTGTTAAAATTAGATTGGTATTACAGTTTGCTCATCCTACAGAGTTATTGCCTTCTCTAAGACCGATTATACATACAATAAGATTAAAAATAATGTATACCTTTTTGAAATACTGATAGTGTAGACATTTTTGCTGAATTTACAAAAAGGAATCGGTACTTACTCGGTATTTTTCTATGGCAATATTGCATTGTGTAGTAAGAAAAAAATATCAGTTTCAAACCCAGTTGTATGTTCTATAGTATTATTTATAGTAGGAATTATCCTGGAACAAACAATTTTTATGTAGCGAATTGCTCATTTAACATACCCCTGTCAGCCTATAACTTTCAGAAACAAAGTCCACTTCTGCTTAGGATTGCCATATTGTTCTGACTAAATTCAAAGTTTGAATTTTACCCTTAAAGCAACAAATTTTTCCATTGACTTATTATTGTATATCCTAAAACATTAATCAATGCAAGAACATTCCTTCTAAAAAATGTTTTTGTTTATAATGACTATCCATAAATTTTGACGATTTGTCCCTCAATGCAAGTGTACGTCACTGTCTCTTTTTCAAGCTACTCTTCATGGTATATTTGAAGAGAAATGTTACTTTCAGTGTTGCAGAATAGTAAGATCCCTTCTTCCTAGTTGCTTCTATGGAGCTGTTAAAATAAGTACAGAAGTCATCGTGATTGCTTGCTAATAAAAGTGGATACCTAATCTGCACAGCGAGAGAGTACTGATATCTTGTCTCTAATTTAACATTTTATACTGTAAAATACCAATCATGTGACAATATGAATTTCCTTAGATATTGAACAGATATACAACATATGCACATTTTTAGTTAAGTAGGTTTCCTGAAGTCTGAGTGTGTATCAGTATATAAAAGCCTGCCTAAATTTTTTTTTCTTTATTTTGCTGTCTAATCTGATTGGGCTCTTCATGCAGGACCAGCTTCATACAAAGTTCAAGGCAACACCTGTAATTTGTAGAGGGCCATTAGAATTATACTCTCCACCTTTAATATTTTATTCTTATCTGTATCTAGAAGAAATACCTGAACCTTCCTTTTTAAGTCTAATCAACTGCTAATTATTCTGAGCCTACAAAAAGAACAATAACAAAGTATTTGACATTTTCAGCCCCCAGTGTGATATACAGCAGTTACTGTTTTGGGTACAGTGAACACTTTTAAAAGCTGATTCATGCAGTGTTTAGCATATCTTTTTAGACTGCTCTTTTGAATGTCAATTAGAGTGAATCAGAAAATGTAATAGCAATAGCTAAGTACAAGAAAGGATTTATGTGTATTTTATATATATATATATCTCGTGTCAACATGTCATTGCACATATATGAAAGAGAGAAGAGAATGAAGGCTAAGGAGAAGCATGATTTTCAATTACCTATTGAGTTTTAGTAAGAGTAATAAAAGTAAACTATAAAGCTGCACCACTACAGAGCCTTCAATAATTTATGTACTCATGAAGACTGACAAGAAGTGTGCTGTTTACAATTTAACAGAAGTTGATCCTTGCTATTTTAAACTAAAAGCCAAATGGATTTCTGAATAGAAGAAATAATGAAAGCAGAGGACATTGAAACAGGATTGAAAACTGGAGAAAATAAGAGTTGATTTCATGTTATTTATTCCATTTTAGTTTATACTCCTTGTAGTAGCACAGAGAAAAGTTGCTACTTACAAAGAGTCCATATCACATTACCCTGACAAGATCTGCAACGAGGCACCGCTATGCTGGATGAGAAAAGAAGACCTTTCTGAGATTAAGGGTCTGTCTTTGAGAAGTTCTTGGTCTGTTTCTTCTGTACTTAACTCAGGGAGATGGCCTTCTCCTAGGGTCAATCATTGCACTGCACACAGCTGGTGAGAAAGGCACAGCAGAGCCTACTGCTCACTCTACCAGCAGTGGGGCTGGGACAAGATTCTGATGAAAAGTACCCTGTAACTCATCAGATACTCTCTCTGATACCTGAGTTTTCAAAGTTCTTTTAAAATAAAGACCCATGCAGACAAAGATACAATTTTTTACAGGCAAAGAATTTAATTTGAATCAAATGCAGGTTTGAATTTACTCATTCAAACTGCTTGGTGTCCTGGTCTTTATAAATATTTTACAATATAGATGAAAAAAAAAACCCCTCACAACAGTCTGAAAATTAGGAGTACTTGTAAGAATATCTACAGAATTAAGAAATCCTAGAGTCTTTTCTGGTTCTGATAATTAGTAATATCCACTCTGGAGTTTCACACATAATTTAACATTTAATTGTCTTAAAATTTTACATGACACAAGTCTCACAAGTATACTGTAGCTAATATCACAACTGTACTGATGAACCAGGTTCTGAACTCAGTATTTCTCCTTCGAACCAAGTCAAGACTTGAGAATCTGGTCTATGCTTTATAAAAAAATTCCATCTTTGGAGTGGTAGTTATTGCTGACATGGTGTTAGGGGATGGGTAAATCATATTAAAAACACCAAAACTTTGCAAATTTTTCAGGTAATTCTCATAATAATTTATGATGACCATACTGCACATGCTAGTTTTAGAATGTGCCTTTATTTTTCAAACAATCAATACTAAGCCTAGTAACACTAATTATTTTTTTATTGACGATCCAATGACTACTCAATTGACTTTGGATCTTCCAATAAAATGTATTGTTGGGATTATCTCAGAGTTCAGAAGACTGTGAGAATGTCAAAAAAATACAAATATAATAAAATTTAAAGGTCATAAAATGATGTAAAAGTTGCTGAAATGGTTGTCCAGTGTGTAAAAATATGACAGCATACTGACTACAGAATATATTAAAATCAAACTACAAGTGTTTGCATTTTATCTAATCTCAGAAATCAAATATTGCAGCAGGGTAGAAAACTGAAATGTTTTCTGAGAAAAGTTAACTAATGTAAATAGCCTGTAAGGGAAAGTGATGAGCTTCCACATTAAGAGGCATAAAAACCTAGACCTGTTGAAAATATGTGAAAGCCATAATCTAACAATACGTAGACAGCTGCAGACTGGATGTGTCCTGGAGACAGATGTGTGGCTGCACAGAGGGTGCTACTCAGGGAACTTTAGTTTGCCATATCTGAGATGAAGTCCCAAGAGCAGTGGGGCAGGGAAGAAAAAAGGAACATTTTTACAAGGCTTGTGAAAAGAGGTGTACAGGTTTAAGGAGGAATGGAAGCCCAAAGGTAAAAACAAAACACAAGAAGGAAAAAATGAGAGTGCATTCATAAGAGGATCATGAAGGATGATAATAGTTCAGTCAACTGAAAATAAAACATACACAAAAATGTACTAGGGCAGATAATACAGGAATAAAATAAAGGAGCTAGAAGTCACATTAAAAGCACAAAATATGATGTCATTGGTACAAGAAAGACATACCAATTACCCCTTTTAATTCAATTTGCATAAATATTACAATAGAAGATTAGTTTGTCCCAGGACAGACAGTGGAACAAGGTATATATATTCTTTGTCTAGTGCATCACATATTGACTTCAGACTTAGATCTCTAGATGACTTTAGACCCAATACAGACTAGATGAATAAAATGTTTTGAGACTATTTTTTTATAAGTATGTGGCAGAATTACCCATTGACAATTGAGGGTTTTACTGTGGTCAAAAAGAGGTATCCTTTTGACAGGGATATGATGTCCAGCAGTTTCTAAGAATGTGTCTGCGAAAAGACTTCAGTACAAACTTCAAGAAAACATTTGAGGGAGACATTTTTCTGGACTGATTCCAGCCAACAGAAAGATATTCACTGGTACTATGAGGCCGAAGACAACATGAATGAGAATGACAGTGAATTGACAGAGTTCACAGCTTCTCAGAAAAGAGCCCAGAGAACAGAATAACAAACAACAAGCGAGCAGGCAGTGAGCAACCACTGATATTCGCGAAGTCAGCTTAAGGAGGAAGGAGGTAGGAAGAACAGGAAATTTTCAACAAGTAATTTTAAAAGTACAGGCTCAAATTGTTCCACTCATATGGAAATAGAGAAAGGGACCAGTATGGTCAAATCCAAGGTTGTTTAATGACTGCCAGATAAGCAGAAAAAATAAGGAAAGGGAAAAATAGATTGGATTGCCACAAACAAAATGTAGGAACAAAGCAAAGACCAGAGAGGTAATGTACACAGAGCTACAGCTAGGAAGAACACAAAAGCCTCTCTCAGGGAAAAACAAGTTGTTAAATATATTTGTAATAAGGTTGACAAGCAAAAGATGAACTTCAAAGAGAGAGAGAAAATTTACTATTAAATAGTTCTTAGAAAGCCAAAAAGTGTAATATTGTCACAAATATATTGACTAATATGATGTGTCTGATAACAGAAAGATGAGCAAAAATCAGCACACTTTTTTTGAAGAAAGTATTTTATTTAATTTTGTTCTTACAGAACAGTGGGGAAATGCTTTAGTAAAGTTTATGACATGATCTCACACAATGTTGTAAAAAATGAAGTTTTTCCTATAAAGTCACAATAAACATAAATATATAAGCACATCTAGATATTTCTCTCTTCCTTTTATTGGAGGATTTAAAATAAATATAATATTGAAAATATAATATTAAAAAAATTCTTTTAAAATCCATGTCAGATTTTATTAAAATCTAGATAAAATTAGTTTGACAATGTAACTGAAGTGAATTGCATTACTCCAAAACACCTGAACTAGAATTGGAAACTTCTGTCTTTAATCAAGCTGATCCCATCAAACAAGCTAGACATACTTGAACTGGATGTATTGGTGTGAAATATTTTAGTGCTTGTGTATACTTGCTAAGCATTACTGAGACAGAGTAATCCCAAATATTGAATTCTTTTTTCTTTGGAACAGCTGCAACATCACCTTTCCTGTCTAGTGTAAAAATATCTGCTTCTACATGGGACTTTTCTAAAAGAATATAGTTCCAAACTCAGGTGGCCTGTAATATGTTTCACAGGAAAATCACTCAATTTCCTTTTTTTTTTGTGAATCAGACTCACATCCCATTCTCCAGAGGTGAGATGCAAGTAGTTTAAATCAAGGCTTTTCAGACTTTAGATCCATATTGGACCATGTAATTGATTATTGTAGATGCAGTCAAAGTCCAGCATCATCAAACCCTGACAAAGTTCCCCCACTCCTTTTTTCAGCCTGATTTCTAAAGTAATTTCTATAATATCTTGATATCTCTGATGACATAAAGTACAAGTCAAAATAATAAGTTTAGCCAATGTATTGGTGGCAGCAGAAAATTTATTTCATCATCTGAAAGATAACTCTGTTTGGGATGATTCATTGGAGGTACACCCTTTTTTAAAAATCTTCATTTAATTTTATAAACATTGTTCTTAGGTAAAACAAACAAGGAAACAAAACTGTAATGCCTTTTTAAAATGTATTTGTCAGTTGCATACTCATTAGCAATCTGTATTTATTCTACCAATACCTGCTCATCAAACTCATAGCAAACATTGAAATTAATCATGAAATTAAATGAAAATGTTAAAATTCACAGTGGCATTAAAAGACAGATTGTTCCGTGTTGTGGTTATATCACAAGGACTAACAGTGAAAAATGGAGCAGAAAAATAAGGTAAATCCCACGAGGAAATATCTGACTTTCCTGTTCATCCCATTCACTTGTTAGAACTTATTTAATTTGCTATATACGAATGAGATTTAAATTATATTACCTGTAGTCTAAAGCAATTAGCATTTATTTTAGTTTGCAAAAGGGTAAACCATATTTTGCTGTCTGCTTAGCACTGTGTTATCTCATTTTTTGGCAAGTATTGACTAAAGGAAGAATTCTGTCTTCTTCCATTCTTCTACAACATTCTTTTCCTCTGACAGGAACACAGATAAAAGAATATTAAACTTTTAATCTTTTATTTAAAATCCATTGCATGGTCAAAATGCAGCCTGTTGGAGCACACATTTCAGTTTTCTAGTTGTATCTGGAAAATTACCCATTGATTTGTTTGGCAATTTAGTTTCTACAAGATACCTACAATTGCATAAACAAAGTCTTTTTTTGCAGCTGTTGGTATTCTGGACTCACAGTAAATTCACAGAAATTATCTAGGCATGTTTCACTCCTACATGGAATACAAAGCAATACAAGAGTTACGAACAAGGAGTCACTAAATCTGAAGCAAACTGCACTTTTCTCCCTGTGAAAGAGAGCAGAGCAAACAGTGCATTGCAGAGATTGTCACAGTTTCTACTAAAACCATAACAGCAGTTGGTGCTCTCTGTGAAGACTGATCTCTATTACTCTGATCAATATTTTTGTTTTCCAACCATTGAAGGAACAGAAATCCAAAGCTTTTAAGTATTCTGATTTTTTTAAAGTCACCTAGCCACCTGTCCTCCACACATCATAGGAAAAGTTTTACCCTATTTGTCTTTAAATACAGATAGACTATCCAGTCACATTTAGCAGAAAAAGCAGTGTTCACAGTTTTCCACATTAAATAATTGGAAGTTTTCAGCTATATCTGGGGGTGACTTCAAATAAATTCTGTTGAATTCTACTCTCCAAGGGCTGTATTTGCTAGTATGTTTGTTTTGTGGGTATATTTAATTTTAGGTGTTGTGAGATCCATTGGAAAAGTGAAAATCTTACATCTTAGACAGGTATCAAACCGGATAATACTCAGTAAGGCATAAATTAAGGGGTCAAATATTACTGGTGCTGGTCTATGTATCAGTCTCCAACAAGAGAAAGCAGTTCCTTTTTTCATCTGAAGTTACACTTAGGCAGCTTAGAAAAGACTAAAAAGAGAAGTTTTGTGTTTTAAAATGTGATTGGAAACAGCCTATTATTAGAACATGTGCTTACTACTAGAACATCCCCAACTGTAAAACAGAACTAACCAAACCAAACCAACCAAACAAAACCACAAACGAACAAACAAAAGCTAAATGGGGGGGGGGAGGAAATAAACAACAAAACACCAGAGTCCTGGACCTTGCACTAGAGAATCTCAATACTCACACCTTTTACTGAGAGCTCAGACATCCCCAGTATTATAAAGCCTAGAGTGCCACAGATAGCATGTTCAGCCTAGTCAGTTTCTGTTTCCACAGCTTTCCCTTCTGCTGTTTTTGAGAACACCATGCATGGAGTGTTTATAAACAACACCACTAATTACTCATTTGAAGTTAAAGAACAGATCTCCCCAGTATATTTAATCTTGGGCCAAAGCTTGGAGCATCTCAAAAATTATCTTACAAACCCATGCCCTACCCTAGAGATTCTGTAGTATGCATCTGTGCAAACCTTTAACAAGGTTTCAGAGCCAGGAGACTACAGACTATAGAGACTGAATCAAATTTCTGTGTATTCTCCCTGGGGTCAGTGACAAATCTGCAGCTGTTTGTTTCCATCAATATCGTCCATCTGCCGCTGATGTAAAAAAAAGACAAGTTTGAATTCTCGTGACTCAGCTCAGGCGAGACAGTGGGGTGAGTGGGTGACTGGGTTTACAGATTTTAGACCAGGTGTGTTGTTGTCAGATAAGCAGAATGGAAAATGCTGATGCTTAATTGCTGTGTACTTGCATTAAGAGAGAGATCACAAAGTAAAGCGAGGAACAAAAGACGTAGGAGGTAAGTATTTCTGTTTTAAATTGTTATATAATCCAGCAACATTGTCTTGAGATTAGAAAGTTTGTAAAAGGTGCTTTCTTATGAAAGCTTTCTTTTACCTACTGCAGCACCTAATTTTTATACAATATTCTGCAATGTGGTTGTATTTTAAAAAGGTGTCCAGGTAAAGACTAATGCAGTAAAAATTTTCATGGGTCAAGGTAATGTGATTCATTGATATCTCCTCTTGTTTCTGTGGGAAGTGAAACAGTGGGAGCTTTCAAAAACCCAGTTATAGTCTTCCAATTCTCAAGGGCCAACTCCAGCTTGATAATTTATATCAATGTAAAGAGTAGCCTGTTGGAGTCAAAGTACTTTATTTTCCATTCTTTTTTCTGTCCTTTGAGCAGCTGGGAGCTGTCAGGAAGGGTGCTTGTCCCCTGAGAATCCTCTGTAACAGTGACCTTTATGCATGGAGAACCCAAAGTGATCCTAGTAATACTAAAATACTCCAGCAAAGTATTAGTATTTAAAGGAACTAATATTATAGATAGTCTTCTGGGGATATTTATCATAGCTCAGATGGCTGGGACACATTAGAAAGATGATGCATACAATGCATTTCTTAAATAAGCCATTTCACTTTACAAATATTTCAGCGCAAAGGTTTGTTTTTTAGAAACAACTTCCTCTATAAGGCCAGTCTAAAGCCTCTTGATGGCTTCAAAGACTTGAAATGAGAAGTTCAATGAACTTCAGATCAAGTTATGAATTTTACCCTGCTTTCCACTATTGACTAACATTTGGTCTACCCATAGGTCTACAAGCCATAGCTTTGTAAGCATTTGTTTGTAAACCAGAGGTGTTTCTGACTTTACTATATCACTCTCATTGTCATTTAGAACCTAACAAAGTTTAAAGATTTATAAAGAAAGATCCTTTTTAAGCAATTAAGCATTTGAAAAATTTAGAAGGCAATTGCATATGTCATCTCCACATTGAACAGATTGGCTTGCTAAAAAATTTTCTATGTCTGCCATAAATTATGTCTTTGATCATATTTCCACAGTTTGAAAAACTACATAATTTTGTGGGGTAAAAAACCAAAACTGAATAGTGAGTCTAAGACTGAGCAGTTCTAAATACAAATGATGCTGGGATATAACTCAGTTTTAACTGACTCAAGTCCTAGATCTACTCCCAGTTTATAAAGAAAAAGATAGTTTGACTGGATCCAAATAATAAGGACATTATAAGTTCAAATGCATCTCTTAAATTAACAGCCAGTATATTTTTTGAACTATTGTAATTGTGTGTTCACAATAGGATTTGCCCCATAATATTCAGGAAATGGCATTCATAACTTGCTTTAGCTTCAAAATGATCTCACAAATACGTGATTTCACACAGGCTGTGTTTTGGCAGCCTTGTCTCAAGGTGACAAAGGCGCAGATAACAGAAGCAGCACTCCCATCTGAGAGAAATGTTTTTATCTCACCGTAGAGAGGTGGAAGAACTCAGTGTTACATAGATGCTAAATGAACACTTAAGAGCAATGAAAAAAATAATTTTAATTACTTTGCCTTACATGGCATGTACAGGTGTGGTGCAATCTGTATTTCTAATTTGTTTCTCTATTAATATCAGTGCTTATCCAAGTTCCAGGGGCTGTGAAAGTATCCTACGCATATTACTGACAATACATTTCCTTTTCTCTATCCCTTTGAGAAAACTCATGACCCATATGGTGGATAAGAAAGCAATTTATTGCACAATTAATAACCCATGGTTGTTTCAATGTCTAACCTTCCACATCCTTTAAAACATGGTTGTATCTCAAGGGCATTTCAACACCCATCTTTTTTTTTAACATTCACAATAAAAGTCAAAACAGCAGCTAAGCAAACTCAGTAATAGACATCTTTTCACCTTTCCTTTGAAGCAACAGCCCCTCCATAAGTAGAAAATCTGACTAGAGGGCAAGCTGGAACCTGGGAAGATATTTACTCAGCCATACTTAATGAACCCGGAAGGGGCATCCTAAAATTCAGTCCCTGACACTCAAAAGATTGGCCCTGGACTATATCTAAGGATGGTCAGCAATGTGCTGCTTGAGTCAGCTGTGTGCTGTTGCAGCACTGGAGGCAAACTACAGGCTAAACTGTATTACCAAGTTATTTGCAGTCATTCAAGTAGAGTGACCATGTCCCTCATGTTGGTGCTCGTGAGACTTCATCTAAGTATCCAGTTTGGGGCCCCCAAAACATGAAAGATGTTGACATGGTAGAGCAAGTCCAGAGGATGGCCACCAAAATGATAAAAGAGGATGAAACACATAAGGTGTATGGAAGGGCTGATGGAAGGACAGGTGGAGCCAGGCTCCTCTGACAGGTACAAAACAAAAGGGCATGAGGTATAATAATTGATATTTCAGTTAAATACTGTGGAAACCATTTTTTGATCCTTTCACAAGAAGGGTCAAGCCCACTGAGAGACTGCCCAGGGAAGCTGGGAGATGATTCTCCTCTGGTGATATTTAAAACTTGACACCGTATTACCCTTAGTAACATGATCTAAATTCAAAGTAAGATCTAAATCTAACAGTGGCCCTGCTTTGAGCAGGGAGTCAAACCAGGTGACCTCCACAGGTCTTTTTAGGTCTAAGCTATTTTATGATTCTGGTAAAAACCTGCATGCTTCCCAACTTCATAATCTTTCCCTACCAGCACACTCAAATCTTTTTTCTCAGTAGAGTTACAAAAGAACTCTTTGTTTCCTACCACAATAGCTCTTAGGAATCAAAAGTTTTGAATTTTGTCTCTCAAAAAAAAAAAAAATCTCCAAATTACTTTGTTTACTACCTATGGATTTACTACCATATATTCAAATTTGAAATTCTCACTCATGGTGTCAATGAAAATGTCTACAAGCTATATTCAATTTGTTTCCAGATACTCTCTTTGATTCCAGACAAGCCAGCTATCCAGGCTGCCTTTTTGACCTAATTATGTGCTCTAAAATCCAGGGTGAGTTTTTTTCTAAAACATACTTGATGTTATATGGATTTATTATCCGCTCCACATACAGAACAGCAGGAAATCAATGGGAACACAACTTATTCATCTTCCAAGAGCTGCTAATAAAAAAAATAAAAGTCAAAGTACTGACCGTACATTTATATTTACTCTCCAAAATGTGATATGTACAATGTGGAAGATTAATAGAAAGGGAATGAAAGTTGTTTATGAATTTTGAAGGCAAATCATCTGCTAGTATAAATTATTTAAACTTTCTCAAAGTCAATAGAGTTATGAAAATTTACAGCAGCTACAAACCTGTCCCTTACAAGTCTTAATCTTCCATGTTTTAGTTAGATTTTGAATCAAAGACTTTACTAATCTCCTTTAGAGCTCAGCCAAAACTCGCCAAGGTCAATGAAAATGTTCTCAGTACAAGCAAGAGATTTTGGATCACAACTATTACATTTAAATTGCTTGCATTGCAGAGTCTACCTTAGTTCTGTCAAAATGACTTTATTTATATGGGGGAAAAAACTGAGAAACTCTAGGATATGCAGAGAGATTATTTGAATATATATTATTAAATAAACTAATGTTAAGGTTGTTTCAAATGCCTTTGCAATCCAAAGCAGGAAATGCCATTAGTCAAGTTTTATACTTTCTGGGCACCATTTTAATGAAAGAGACCTCTTTTTCTGCTTTTGGTTACATTGCACTAGTCTCTCATTCCTTTTCTCTCCCCTCACTCTGTTTTTAAGATTTACACACATACCCCCCTTCAATCTCAGTTTCTTCAATGAATCTCTGATGGACATATCAGAAAAGTACTGTATTGGTGGCTGAGGGGCACTTCAAGTGTCTCTCTCAAACCGGTGTCTCAGAGAAGGAGAAAATGTTCTGTTACATAAACCAGAATATTTTGTATATGGATAATGGAATATTCATTCACACCATGAAAAATCTATATCTACCTATCTCATTCTTTTTTTTTCCTTTTTTTTTTTTAATGTTTCATTAGAGAGTCAAATTTGAACAGCTTCTCACATAGCCAGCCATATGTGAAAAAAGAATTGGACTGGAGG
Source organism: Vireo altiloquus (assembly GCA_013396875.1). Classification (NCBI taxonomy): domain Eukaryota; kingdom Metazoa; phylum Chordata; class Aves; order Passeriformes; family Vireonidae; genus Vireo; species Vireo altiloquus. The sequence continues at coordinate 580,219 of VZRF01002627.1, read as the reverse complement.
AGAGGGAAGATTTTGGAGTTTGGGGTATTTTTCAAGACCAATTACCCTTTTGATCATATTTTAAAATGTTAAGTAATAGAACAGCCACATTTGGATAAGATGCCACATAGAACCTGCTCAAGCAAACCCTTATTTGTTACTAGAACATAAAAAATTTGACACTAATTTCAGATTAAGTAGTTGAGTCATGAAAGAATTGGAATTAGTGCTCAATTGGTGCTGTGTTGTGGAACTGTTACAAGACTAATAGGCACCTAAAACAGCATGGAGGGAAACCCAACACTTATTTCAAGAAGTATTTTTGCTATCCAGTTCTGTATCATTATTCATACTGTTAGCAAATTTTACATAAGTGAAGGCATTTTTAAACTTTAAAAGACAGCTTTTGAATACTCTTGTTAGAATGAATCTCATATGGAAGCAGAAATTTTGTCCTCCAATGGCTTTAGCTATTGGAATGATTTCAAAGTTGTTTTTTCTAAAAAAAGACCTTTTTAAGCAAAATGCAAAAAGAACATTTGAGGTTTTAAATTTCAGTGGGACCGTTCTCAAGGACTGATGTCTGCAATATTGGGGCGACAATTTATTAGTCCCTATTGTAGGACTGTGAAAGAAGACTTTTGGCTGCTATACTTCTTCCTGATAGTAAAATTCCACAGCAATAGATAATAGGTGTTTTTTTAATTAAGATTTTTGGCCATTTGTGTTGCCCATGTTTCTGTAGTATTGCACCACAATCTTGAATTATCATAAAGTCTGCAAAGAACATCTATATTCATACATATTAGTGGACTCCTTGCTTTAAATACTGATATGTATTTAAATTATTAAATTGATTAAAGTAATTAAATTAATCTTTGAAGTACTCATTCAGGATATCAGGGAAAAAGAAGGAAGTAACTGCTTTAGCATTTTAAAAAAAAATTGTTTAAATTTTTAAGGTAGCACACAGGTTCTTCAGGCATGATTTCAGCTAGATTTTGTTTATGGAAAATCTTGTAGGGATATTTGATCCCGTCTGTTGTCAATATTCAGTACTGCCAGTGAAAGATGTTCTTTTAACTGACTTGATCTTCTTGTTAGGACAGTTCAATATCCTGAGTTTGTAGGGATTGAGCTGCAGTTATAATGGTTTTCTTTTTCAGCAGATTAGGATAGATTGAGATAGATCCCCTTTAAAAGGCTTTAAACCCAGTTTTCTCTGCTAGAAGGACAACTAAAATGGGAAGATGATGCTGGGTGACTGGTGTTTCGGTGGATAATACTTTAGGTTTAAAAATGAACAAATAAGATAAAACTCAGTGTTTTCCAGTTGTGGAAAAGCCTGTCTCGTGCAGAAGCACAGCAACGAACAGTTTTACAGGTCTGATTTGTACACATTGATCCAAAGAAAGATTTGAATCTGACTATTAAAACTAATGCCAGCTGTCTGCAGCACCCCTGGGACATATATGCCAGATGGAGTTTGCCAGAACAGTATAACCATGTCCCTTCCCTGCCAATATGTTCCTTTACACCAGTGGGACTTGGGGAAAGCACTTCAGCTAACTATGACACAGGGGATGGGGAGGGGAACTCCTTGGCTAGGGCATTTCACTTTCTTTGTCCAGAAGATGCAACGGAAAAACAAGACAATAATAAATAAAGAAGGCAGTGACTACATCTTTTCAGTTATTGTAGCTTTTAAGTATATTTCCTCTGTGTTGTTTGTTTTGCCATTATGGGCTCAGTACCACAGCCTGTTATTTGATTGCTGCTTAAATCCTTTTTGAGTGATTTTTCTCAGGACGGTTCTCTGAATTCCAAAACTGTTGCACTTGAATTGAACTTGATTTCCAATTCATCAGGCAGTGGGTTGTATAAATCCTCTGCTAAATATGACCATTCTCTACTCATTTCCACTTGCATGTACTGCATTCATCCCCTTTAAAAGGTACTGGAGCTCTTCTGAAGGCTGAAGAGCCAGGGCCAACCAAGTCTCTTTAATCTGTTAACCAGTGATAGACTAGGATCATACTGGTGGTCATTTCATCTGATTTAATAGAGTCAGCTGTTAACACAGCCAGACCTAAATCAGTGGTTAAAATACTTCAGACAAGCTCTTTTCTACTCTGTCCTTCTGGGACCTTGGCTCTCCCTATTTCTAGAAGGGTTTTTCTGAGTTGTGCAGCTATTTAGAAAGCACAGATGTTCTTTCTTCTCCTCCCTGTCACTGGTGCATGGAAAGTGGAAATCTAACAGTGAGTTATTATGCTAAAAAATTCTGCTGTCTGCTTCTCAGGTGCACATCACAAAAAGACTAATTTTATATGGATTTTCCTGTTTGTTATCAGAGGCAAAATAAGACTGATATTCAGGTGTATAAGTGGCTTTTTTTTTTTCTCTTCCTTTCCTTTATTGTGTGCAGGGAGAAAAAAAGGATAGTTGCAATACTTTACAGCTTTCAGAAAAGATATATTATGGAACCCTGATTGTAAGCCAATAATTTAAAGCCAATAAATTTCCTTTTGAATAGGGAAGTTATGTAGCTTGGGAATTAACTGTACCACAGGTGACACCACTGGCCATTTTCACATCACTTAGGATATCTGTGGTGCACAGTCAAAACTGCGGTTTTTTAGTTCCCTTAAATTTACTGTGTTGCTAAGTTTTCTAATCTACTTTTTAATTATGTATACTTACAATACGCATCTTCTGTGTTGTCCACATTTTTTTACATATTCTGGAAATAAAATACCCCAGAAAATCAGCAGCTGCTTATAACATGCCCGTGCATGTGTGCTGAAAGGTGTAATGGGCTTCTAACAGGTATGTTTTTGCAGGAGGTTAAAACAGCAAACAGCAATGAATTTCCAGTGAGTCCATCCAACACAAGAACTTTTGCCTGGTGAAGCTGCCTTTGCCCTGTGTTAGGGTGAGCAGGGTTAGAAACTATGAATAACAGAGCAGAATGTTCTACGAGGAGAACGTGACCCCACTGCTCTGTTCGTGGTGAAAACAAAGCTGGGAGCTACACAGGCAGTGCTTCAAAGCTTCCTAGGGACCCACAGCCACCCGCTGACCTCCGAGTAGTAAGGAATAGGTGGTGTGTTTGTGTGTTTACCTGCTCCCGTGCATTTTCCTGTTGGTATGAAAGGCTCTGCTAAAGTTCTACGCTCTCAAAATAAGACCAGCTGCTGTTTCAAGGCAAGAGGCTGCATAACACACACACACTCCCTGCTGCAGGCTCCTTTTAGCTGATTAGTCATTACTGCAAGCACTATTCAGCTGCACAGTTAGTGTCTCTCACCCCAGCAGAATGAACTTTCCTTCCTTTTTGTAAAGGAAAATGAGTAATCCCAGTGTCAAATACTACAGCCTATTATGGTGAACAAATTTTGCTCACTCTTGGCTTTTTTTTTCCTTCCCTGCCCTCCTAGTCCCTGAATGGTAAGCTGCTGGTGAGCGATCTGGACTGTCTGGCTCTCTGCAGGCTATTTCCTATTGCTTCACTTTTCATTTTGAAAAATATGCAAACTTCCATCTGTTTCTTGAATACAATCCTTCTGATATCAACGTATGCATGAGCTTTTTGTGCTGAAGAGGCAGGTTTCTTAGGACATTTTATGTGAATGCATTTTGACATTGGTTTTCTTCTTCCACATACTCATCCCACCTGCATATTGTGTTTTAGGTGCCACTCAGGGTAATCATTAAACTTCTTTGGTGCTTGCAATGCAATTGGGCGCCAATGATAAGTACAGGCAATGGCAAAGCTGATCAACATTAAAATCTCAGGTTTCTGTTTTTAGCCAGGGTGTATGTGCTTCTGCTCTACAGCAGATGTTTCTGCCTTTGAGGCAATTTCAATGCTGAGCTATTTTAAAGACAGATTATTCTACATGAACAAGTAAATTCATAATTAATTCTGCTTTCAACTTTTCAAGACTATTTTTTTTTTTTTGCCACTGAGAGAAAAATTGGAACTGCCTAAAACGAAAGCTCTGAGAGTTTATATAATTCTTGTTCCATCAGATGGTGTTCCAGTGACAAAGGGTAATGCATGCTGACCAGGGGTGGTTTTGATTCATACCTAACACTGAGAGGTAGGATGTGAGTCAGATAACTAAAGGTTGTCATTATATAACTGAAGAGATGCATCTAAACCAGACCCTGTTAGAGCACATTGCCTCAAAATTCTTCTCTCTCTCTAAGGCAGGTGATGTTGAAAGCACTTTTTTTGCCTCCTGTCTTCCCATACAAACTGCATTTATTAATTAAAACTGGGACAAAATTAATTTCGTTTGGAGACCCAAGCTATGCAACCTCTCCTCAGAGCTCTCTGCCAACTTTGCTGCACTTTCAGGGTACCTTCTTTAGGGTAACAGAGGTCATTTTTGCTGACCAAAAATAAACAATGTTAGCATTGTTTATTTATCATGTTTATTTATCATGTTTATAATGTTTATTTGTTTGTTTGTTTATACACTCTTGTGTACACTGGTATGTTTTCTGGAGGAATATTTTTCTGTCCTCTTGTGATGTAAATGCAAGGTTCTGTGGTGATTTGTGATAGCACTTCCTTGTTCTGGCCTCCAGGAAGGAATCTGGGGGAAATTGGAATTCCAAAAGGTGTTTTCAGTGATGTGCCCTTGCTGCAAAATGAGAGAGGTGTTCTAAATAAAACTCTATAGTTTTGAGGCAGTCCTGTTTAGTCATCTAGATATAAAGGCTTAAACACCAGTAGATTTGGATGAAATGTTCCAGAAAAACAAAAATGGATGGAAAAAGCCACAAAGGAAATTGCAGACTTAGCTGCTCTTTCATCAAAAACTGCTGAGATTCACCAAGCCCAGGTGAGCAGAGATGTCTCTATGGCTCTGTTCAGGGCTGTGTACCAGGAATTGCACAGGGAGACGTGGGGCCAGTTGTCCTCTGCATCCTGCCTTAGTGACTCAACCACATCTCTCTCCCAGAGGGTGTGACCCATAGGCCTTAGCTCGTGTATCTGAGTGCAGCAGCAGAACACTACACAAATACACCTTTGATGTGAGATGCTCTGTTCACATTCTTACAACTCCTGCTGCTTTGGCTTTACCTTTTTTCTTTACATCTTCAATGGCTGTGGCTTTTGTGAATGTTTTTTTTTTTTTATGTGTGTGTTTTCAAAATGATGTGATTATATTTATTTTCCTTTCAAGGGTTCTTGGTGTTCAGACTGTAGTGTTTTGGAAGAATGATTAGAATGTAAAAGTTATTGGAAAACATTTAATTTCAAGAATGTGATCTTGTAGATACAACTCTGAATGGGGCAAAGTAAGATTTGGGTCTTGGAATAGCTTCTTCTTTGATCACATTGATGGAAGCCTCTGATGCTGTACAGTGTTAGCAATCAACCCTTAGGGAAGAAAGGAAAAATCATTAATGTTGACAGCAGAAGCAGTGGCTCTGAATGGTCTTATGGATTTCAATTTATTTTTCTCATTCAATTGTGTATATTTATAGTGCATACTCTTGAGAATCTGTGTTTTGAAGTTCATATACAGCTTTAGACTACACAGCAACATTTTCCAAATATCTCTCTCTTGCTAAAAGTTTCTGTGGTTAATATATAATTTAATATTTAATGGTCTTCCAAAATGTCTATATTCTATAAGGGAGGAAAAGTAGGGGATTTTTTGACTTTTTGGTTCTAATCCACTTTTATGTAGGTCACAGGTCCTTTTTCAGATGGATATATCATTATCTTCCATAAATACTAAGGCAATGTGGGTCCAAACAGTCAAAAAAATTTATAACAACTAATTTAAGACATAGCATTGGAATTTTTTTGCCACTGTTTGCCTCCCGAGTGCCACTCATCCTGTAGAACAGAAATTAGCAAGTGAGGGGAAGATGGGGGATGGTGGAATAAAGAAGCAGGATTGTTTTTGGAAATCAAAAACTCACTTGGCTAAAACAGGAAGTGACAATCAACCATATTTTATTAAATATACATGGAAGAGAACAACTTGCAAATGCTTTGTTCATGAAACCCCAAGTCAATGAATGACTCAGTGTCAAAGACTTTGTTTATTCATTTAAAAAACTTGTATTTCAGACACAGGCTAATTCCTGTAGGCACCCATTCATGCAAATGAAACTTGTAGATCAAAATGAAAGGATTTTAGTCAGGAGAGAAAAATGAAAAAAAGTGTGGAAATAGCAGGTTCCTTCACTTTCCCCTCCCCCTGTAAGAAGCAGCTTTTGCTTTCAGTTGCCTTTATTAATTTTGTGTTGAACTAAGTATACTGTCAAATTTCTTGACCAGAAAGCTTAAAACATTATTCGGCCAAGTTGACAGCAATTACAAAAGCCTTTATTTGAGCCCAAATTATCTTTTCATAGCTGCTCAAGTGTCTCAGAGAATAAGAAACAAAATTGAATAGTTTGCATTTTACAGCCATAAATGAACCTTTTTTCTAGGTATATAAACTGTCAAAAATGGTAAAATAGTATAAAAAATCTCTTGCCTATTTAATATTTCTTAACACTGCCAGAGCCCATCAGTTTTTGACAATCATTCATGTTATGTCAGTTTTAATACTGTTGAACATGGTGCATATTTCCCTTGGCTTTAACTGACATTTACTATTTATGTGAAGTGAGTTTTCTTTAATATAAATGAAGGCTACTTTTTCCTTATATACTTTGTAGCTTTTTTTTTCAGACACATGATATATTTTAACATTGATTAATTTTATTTCTTGACTTGTTCACTAATTACTTTTGAACAACTTGAATAAATTAATATGTGGCTGGTTGTTTTAGCTAAGTAGAATCTAAATTAGCTGGTACAAAAGACAGACCAAGTCCCAATTCCAGAAAGCCCTTAGTTTTCAAGCCTTAAGTTGTACTTGCCTCCTATTCACTCGTGTTCTCTTCCCTTCTTTACAAAAGATATCAACTCAAGTTTAGCAAAACACATAAGCATGTGCCTAATCTCTGCTGCTCAAAAATAACAACGTAAAAATAAGTCAAAACAAGCCAACAACACTTGCACTTGTTTTTATTTGCCTTCTGGTTTTACATCGTCTGATAATATTTTCAACATCTAGCAAAGCTATTGGGGCCAGAAATATGTTTAACAATTATAACTCAACAATTAAGTAAAAATAACTCCTTGAAGCTAGTTCTTTAAGAAAAGCACATTAGGAGACTCACAAAAAGTTAAGAGCATTCTCAACATTGAGTTGTCTCGAACAAACTACTTAATGCTGAATTATGGATTACGTCTAATAGCAAAATGAGTAAGCAAATGTTTTAACAGACTACTTCTGCCAGGCTAGCTTTTTCCCTAGGCTTCTCTTAGGCTGAATATGAATCAGCTCTGCTCCAGAAGCTACATAACTATGTCTGCGTGTTCCTAATTTGCTCTGCTGTGTCTCACTTACTGTCTGCCTGGTTTGGAAGGCTGGTGGGTCAAGCCTCTCTTAGAATGCCTTAACTGAAGGCTTTTGTGTTTTGTGTACTTAAACTGGAACTTTTTGTGTTTCACATTTCTTTCTCATTCTTTTAAAGGTATTATGTTCCTTGTTGCAACCTGTACCCTATGCTGTGGTGGGTATTTTTGCAGCAGTGACTGCTTTGAGTTGGCTTCATTTTCATTTGATAATGGATAACAATTCACCATTCTGAGGAGTCTCACTAACAGTTAATATTTTATAAATACTTGGCCATTATCTATTGCAGCATGCAGTTTTAAAAACAGCTCTTTTTCTATCATTCTTATGGGAGAAAAGGGAGAATAAAAGGTAATTGTGTGATGCTTCACAAATCTATTTAAAGTGATTAGAAATTGGGATGATGCTCCCATTGTGAATCTTCTTAGTGATGAAAATTGATAATAAAAATTCACAAAGAAATGGAATTAAGTATTCCACATTCTTTTGCATATCCTGTTTTTTTTTAATTGTCTAAATAATAGCTTCGTTTTTCATTAATTTTTTTGTATTTATTTCTTTTTCATTTTCCAGTTAATTACGCTTATATTGATCAAAGCATCTTGCGAGTCTTGAGTTACAAGTACTAAACTAGAGAATTTACTTCTCACAGTTCCAATTCTTCTGTGATTATGGTCTATTAATGTTACCACATACTTAAAAGTGCTTGTGAGGCTGAGACTTACTCTTGAACAGAATGAAAGCAGCGGGAAATATTAGAAAGACTGAGTATGAACAATTAAGTTGTTATACCAGCATAAGCTATAATCCTATTGCTACTGTGTATTGCTCACAGTCTTCAGGACTCTGCACATAAACTAATTATTTAAAAGTCAGATGTTAAGAAAGGGCTTCTGCCACCTCCCTCCATCTTAGCACTGCCTGAGGGTGGGATTTGTTTGACCTAACTCCAGCTGTCAGAAAATTAGATGTTAAAAGATATCAGTCACCTATTCTGGCACAAAGGAGACAGATTCACATGCACAGAGATTTATCAGTGGGCTCTGTAGCTGGTGGCATACATGGGCAGTCAAAGAAGCTTTGGGGCAAAGATAAAAACAGGAGAGCAAGAAAAGGGAAAATGAAAAGTTTCTCTGGTAGCCATCAGGGGGGAGAAATGACAAGATCCACAGCTGAGCACCCTCAGGTTCTGCTTCCATAAGCAGCAGGTGTTTTACCAGCACACGTTCACACAAACTTCAATAGTACCTCTATGGGTGTCTTCAAGACATGCTCAAACAGTCAGCTTTTATGGGGATAATGCTGTGAAGTGCTGATGGAAGCACACTTTGGGAGGAGGTGCTGCAACCAGTTAAGCCATCTGCATGCATGTCATTTGGTCCACTGAGTAACCAAAATGTGGGGACAGGATGGAGAAGGCTGACTCTCACACTGCTGGTGGTCATTCCCACAAGAACAAGAAAATATTGTCATAAGAAATGAGAAAACACTGCTGCTGTGACTTCAATGAGAGAATTGAGCTGCAAGTGAAAGGCTATAAAATTGCAAGTAGAAAGCCCTTTCTGATAGAAAGCACAAAGACACGTTCCAACAGTACCTTGGGAAGGGATGGATCACCCCAGGGAAATGCAAGTCTCCATCCAGAGGGATTCCCACTGAAGTATGTTGTTTTAACTTTTTGTTGATATGAGTTGAATCCTACTCCATATACACACATCTGACAGCATGTTACATTTAATGTGAAGTTATTTATTTGCCTTCAGGAATCCTCATAGGCCATGCTCCTGGTAATACTATATTTTTCTTGGTTATACTTATATCTATCTTTAGCTTAGCAGCTTTTAGTAGAATACTTTTATTTATACCAAAATGACATATTCTCTAAGGAACTGACACTCTTCTAAAATGATCTGAGAAAATGGTCTTGTTCACACTCAGCAGTTGCAGCACTTCAACTGTGCTAGGAAGCCAAAAAAGGCCAGTATGCAATAACTGAAAATTATGCCTAAATATTTCAGCAGCTCATGTTGTTATGTCATCAGCTCTATCTAGCTTATCCAGGCTTATTCCCATAGGGTTTAATGAACTGCATAGAGTGGTAGTACTTCAGACCCATTAGCAGCTGGAGATGTAAAACAATTTCAGAGGAAGGAATCCCTTCCATCACAGAAATAGTTACATGGCACAATACGTCATGTGGAGCAGGGCTAAGAAACCATTGTCAAATGATTTACTGACTACAGCACTGGTTTTTTATTCTCTTTTCTGCTTTCTACCACCTGCTGTATCCAGTTTTTAAGTTAGATTCTTCTTTTGACAGAGCATCATTCATGCAGATCACTGCCCTGTTAAGGTTATTTTGATATATTTCCTTTGTGTGACTCCCTGTGTGAAGATCAGGCCCTTCACCCAAGTCTACAAGGTTGAAGAACTGCCTGCTGTTCTGGCTATGATCTGTAGTTCAGGAGTGAAATGACTAGTAGGAATAAAACTAGTCCCCAGGCTCTTATAACATATAGTACCCCAAGTACAGTGAACTGGCTTACCTGATCCCAGCTCTTGTACTGCTCCTCTGTGCTTCGTTCAAAGTGGCCACTCTTATCTTTTGATGGGTACATTAACCTGTAGTTTATACCACCCATCACAAACCTACAAACACACAGATGCAGTTGCACCCAGGAGTTAAGTGCTGACACTCACACTGACATAATCAGTGATCCAAATACCAATCGCAGGATTCAGCAGCGGCTTCTCCTTCCAAGGAGTATAGATGCTATTTCTATCAACGGTGAGAGGTGTTTGATGACCAGCAGTGAGCTTGGCTGGAGTGCCTGAAATGTGTAGATAGTACCTTCATTGGTCACGTAGCAGCACCTTTTAAAACATTTTTGTTAAATAGTTATGAGTTTTTCAGGTATAAGCATTTAACAGAATAATAATTTCTGACAGCTTAACTAAGTTTGAAAGCATCAAGCACTGGCACTTAGATAATGACACTGGCAAGAATGTTTTTACTGCATTAGATGCCAATTAAATTACTGATTTCATAATTATAAATCAGCATGTTACAGTGGATAATTAATGTTGCCACACTCAAGCTGATCTACTCTATGTAAGCATAACCCTTTCCTCTGTTGATTTGCTTATTCAGGAAACAGAAAATATTGCATATCATTTTTTAATATTTGAATACATATATTTTAGGATTCCTGCTCCTGCCTGCAGCCATAGCAGTGTCCTGTGCTATATAATGGTTCAATTGAATGAGTGTGGACAGTGCTCAGGAAGAGACACAAAGACCTCCAGGAAGAGAATTTCATATAAAATTAGGCCTAGTTTGGTGGGCAAAAGGAGAAAAACAAACCACTTAAAAGTAATTGCCAGGTATAGCATTATACCAATAAGAAACCCTGTTAAAAGGAAAGTTGTTTGGAAACTGACAGTAACAAGGACTTGGTGCAGAAGGTTTGTTTGCTAGTGTGGAGCTGCTCTAAATTATAAAAGAGGTGGTGGAGAGGTAGTCCTAGAATAAGGTCTTCCATTCTACACCAAAACATAATATCCCCAGTCTTTCAGGCTATTTGAACTTAGTGATGGTCATGGTGATTGATTTTAAATTGACAAGGTATGATAATAAGTGTATAAAAAACCTGACCAAAAAACACAGGACAAACTATAGGTTAAAACACTAGAGGAGAAAATAGTGTCTGATTTTTTTTCCTCGAAAATAAGAAAAGCTAATGATAGTTGACCATGTATCACCACAATAATTCTACTTTTAACCATGGATGTGTTCTACTGGTTTGTGCTGGGAATGGGGAGGCCAAATCTCAAGGCCATTCCCATCTTCAGCTTCTAATGCCATCACTCTGCATAACGCCTATCAACGTGCTCTCCGTTCCCAGCTCTTTGATTTCTTTAGTTTTCTTTCCTCACCAAATCCAAAAATTCTTGTCAAAAAGTAGAACTGCTTTCCTGACTGCTCTGTGGGATCTTGTACCCTGCAAATGTTAGGATGATTATGGAGCCATGTCATGCCCAGGGTACAGTGGAGAGTGGCACCTGCTGACCCAAACATTTGTATTTACACTAAGGAGAATAAGAGGAAATACTTTATGATGTTATAGATCTAAAAGACATGACTTCCTCAGTTTATGGCTTTCTGATAAAAGTGCATGAATTTACAAGGTAAAAAGTGAAAACTATTTTAATCTAATTGTTCCAGATTAAAATAGAGAAAATGTTATATTGTTGTAAAATGTCTTTATCTTATAGTACAAAGATAATTGAGATGTTTTTACGTGTAGACAGGAATGACAGTTTTCCACATACATATATATTTTCTATTTTTTACATCAATACAGTTTTCAAACATTTAGTTGAAAGAATTAGTCCTGGTTTCAGTTTTTTGTGCTATTAATACTTTTATAGTCCACAACTTTTAAAATTGAAAACTAAACCTATTTTTGATTATTGAGACAAAAGCAACACTCTCTTTATAAATATGTATATACACCCAAAGTTAATCAGTTCACTGTTCTGGAATTAGCTGACTTGTTTGCCTTGGTGTGTCGCCAATTAGCAGGAACCCAGGGATACTGTCAGTTGACAGCTGGAAAGAGATCCTAAGTCCTGCAGCATACGGTTTGCTATGTTGTACAAAACCCTGAGCTCATGGTATTAATGCTTTAATGTTGCTTATTAGAATTTTCATCAGCAATCTGTCTGCTACTTTCTAATGAGCAAAATCTACTCATTAGAAAGAATCTAGAACACTGCAAGGAGCTGATTTCATCAACGTAATGCTCTTCTCATGTTTGAAATAGCAGCTTTTTGGTTGGTATTCCTAAAAGGAGCTGGTGAATAGGAAAACAGAACAAGAAAAATCGCAACAGATAAACAAAATGGGGGAAGAAAGGAGGACAGTGAAGGCAGTTCTTTGTCCAGGAAGTTGCATAATTCAGAATGATTTCCAAATAGAACACTTTTAGAAGATGATTACTTCATGGGACTCTAGCTTTAAAATAAAAACACACACTATAAGAACTAAATGTTTATTATTTTTAATGGGGTCCAACAAATAGTTAGATTCAAATATTTTTTCAATAAATCATTGTTAATGGTTGACTTTTTTCTAGCATAGAATACACATGCACAAATATAGTCTACTGACATAATAGGTACAATATAGAACAAGAGTTTACTTCTTTTAATATTTAGATTAAATCACAGTTGTTTTCTGAGTCTGTTTATTCTTGAAAGGCTGGATAAATAAAATACAATCACCTAATAAGGATCAGAAAGTTAAGTCCCACAATAGTGAGCAACACTGAAGTTATTTATTTTACATCTTTAACTTCATTCTTCTCTAGAAAATACTGTATTTTAGAGACTATGTCCTATATATATCCTTAAATATATTTACAGAGAGAGAATGCAATTCTCCTTTCATTTTACAAATGATCTGTAAGAGCAATGCTGACGTTGCATACTCCTGAATTCCCTGCCACAACTTGGGAATGAGCAACCAGTCAGAGTCTATGGCACAGGATGTGGCTGGAGTCATAAGAGCTCTGTGAGAATTACACATAAACAAGTCAAGATTAGTATTGATCTATTTTTGCATTATTTACAGTTACCCTTGAGTCCATGTGCATGGTTTTGATGAAGCTTAGCTGCATTAGGATTCAAGCTAAATATCACATTAGAAACCCCCCCAGGGAGAAAAGCTTTCTGAGCACAGTATAATGGCAAGCACATATCTGCGGAGTGCTAAAGATGACTACATAACCTCCTGAGCTGGCTGTTATATAGATTAACACATGACTGTGCAAAGTAATGCATATTTGCTGATAAGGTAGAAGTAGTATATGTAGCTAAGGGACTAAAATGAAAATTGCCACATTTCCTCCTTTGTCTGGAGAAGTTTCATCAGTCAATGAAAACATTAGGAGAATGATAATAGAAATGAAGAAAACTTTTTTCCACGGGGAAATTTGAAAACAAAACTTTGACAGGAGTGAATGACCTTGCTTGTTTCACAAACCTAAGTAAGCTCCTGCTGGCAGTGCTCCTATCTGGTGAAAGACAGATAACAATCCTGCTGTTTATGTCAGGGTTTACAGTCACTGTCACAGAGCTTGTCCTGTACTATGAGAGCAGCAGCAGAGAAGAGTACAGACTAGAAATCAGTGTTATTTATGAAGAAAGAGATTTCACTGTGAGTTAGAGCATTTGAAATGGACATATTTTCGAGTCTGAGCAGATCTACAAGTGGAACTTCTGAGTCAGCACTATCCCTGATAAAGCTACACAAAGACAGTTTTGCAGTGTTAGGAAAAATATATCTGTCTTGTCTATGTGCGTGGCTACCAGCCAGTGCTCCACAGAGAAGGGAGGGTTGTGTGTACCACCAGTTTAAGGTGTTGACATTGGTTCAGCCAATTTTGATGGGGCAACAGGAGATGTGGGGCTGGTACCATACTGTACCACTTTTTCCCAGATATGGTCTGTTTTCCTGTATGTGAGCTGAAAGGGTAGCAGTCAGCAGAACAGCCATAAAAATGTTTTCCCTTACCTGGGATAATTTTCTGTCTCAAGTTTTGTTGGTTCTAGAAGGCAGTATCTGTTGCATTATCTCTAAGAGCAGATCCAGTTTCCTGGTGAGTCTAACACCTTGAGTTATAGATACAGGAAAATGGCAAATTCCCTACTGCATAAGGGCACAGGACTTGCTAGCATAGGACTCATTAATATTTTTTAACTCTTCATCAGGAACCGTAGCAATAGGACAAAGAATACTGGATTCACACTGAAAGAGGGAAAATTTAGGTAGATATACAGAATTGTAAGGCAGGTGAGGCACTAGAACAGGTTGTCCAGAGAAGCTGTGGATGACCCATCCTTGGCAGCATTCAAAGCCAGGTTGGATGGGGCATTTAGCAACCTGGTGAGGTAGGATGTGTCCCTGCCCATGGCAGGATGCTTGGAACTAGATGATTTTTAAGGTCCCTCTCAATCGAAACCATTCTATGATTTTTTTAATAATGGATTGTGGCTGAACAAATATACATAGTAGAAAAGAGTGAAATTGATAGCTATCATGATTTGGGAACAGTATTATCCAATTTAGTGCTTCTGCTAAAACCACATTTCTGCTTGTTCCTCCTTGCCCCCCCATTTGGAGGCACAAAAGGCAAACATCACAGGTAGAGATGTCCTAGAGAGCTACCAGTAGGAGTTTACAGGAGTCAAAAGCATCCCCACAAGTGAAAAAATAACCCTTACACTGTTTCTTAGCCTCTTGTTTTATAAAGATTTCCTGCAAGACTTCACCTGGTATCAAAGCCCAGAGGAAACAGTCCTTGTTTTTTAGGGATAAAAGGGTGAGCTTCTTCCAGAGCCAAAAGAAATTACTAATAAAACTCAGCCTTCTGAAGCAATATTGAGATAAACTGCTGGAGGAAAAAAAAATCCATTAAGCATAAGGGCTCAAGAAAATAGTGTTTTATTCTAAATAAGTTTGTCTTTTACAATAAAAAGCCTTTTTTTCCATATTAAAAATTCCCTAACTACTCATAAGACTTCATCACATTTTGTGAAGTTTGGGTATTCTCTGACCTGCAAGTCTTCAGTGCTTAACTTTCAAAGAAGTTGGATGTCATGTCACCCAGGATTTAGGCAGCAAGAGTTCTGGATAAAAAGTGTGCCTGATGTCTATATTCCTGGAGGGAGGTAGAGGAAAGAAAAGAAAATCATGATAGGACAGATGGTTGAAAGGTAAGAGTCTACTCTTCTTTCTGTTTGGCTGAATTCTGATCTCAAGTGCCTAAGACCATGCTGAAGGACAGTATAGGAGGAAAAGTCTGCAGAAGTTGTATGTGATGGTGATCCCCTTGACTTGAGACAATGTGTTCACTTCCAGCAAATTGGAGGACATGAGGTGGAAGAGCACTTTTGTTCCTAAACAAACAGGTTCTGCTGAGAAAGCCTGAGAGCATGGCCAGGGCTATGCTGCTCCTTCAGCCAGCTCCAATGTTTCTACATGGTGTTGCCCAACATATACAGCTCCAAAGTTCTCTTCAGCCAGAAAATAATGCAAAGGAGATTTCTGTCTGTACCATCTGCTTAGACCAGTTCCTTTCTGCAGACTTTCTGCAGTTTTTCCTTCCTGGTCACATCAGGGTTTTGCTGGTTGTTTTGTCTTGAATAGATATGACAACAGAATCAGTTAAAAGTCCTTAGAAAGTTAAAGAATGATGATTAAAGACTAATAAATGTCCAACCATTATCAACACTGCCTAAGTCAGGAGACCTGAGACTGCTTTCTACTGACCTGACTCTCCTGCAAGGCAGTAAAATCTGTCAGATTTCACAGAATTGCCCTCACCCACCTCCCAGGGCATATGTTCACCATCAGCATTGATTTCTGTATGCACTCCCTGAATGTGATGTGAAACCTCAGCTGAGGTTCAGCCTTCCCTCATCGAGCAGAGCAGTCACACTGCTGAGAAATCAGAAGGGTCTAACTGGACATGGTGGGAAAATGTGTCTCACAGATATAGGAGACTCATTCTTTAGATAGGAGAACCAATAAAACTGCTTCTAAGAGCTGATGCAAGAGAGAATTAATTTCAGTTCAAAATTATGCTATATTATGCCACATTAGATTTGTGGCAGAAATTATTGTAAAATCAATTTTAACACCCCAGCCCATGCAGATATCAGTTTGATTTTCTGTTTAGTTTTCTATCTCAATGCATTTTCCCAGACTCTTTTTTGTTTGATCACACCTTGTCGAGTTTGTTTCCTCTTCTTCCTTAGTGCTCACTCCCTTGTGGGTTCACTGTAGTTTATTTTTCAAATGACTGAATTTTGCACACATTGCAGGAGCTTCTTGGTATGGTTGTTGGCCAAAGACTCTATTCACATGGTTAAATCTTTGGCTTTAAACATTTTTTCATTAGTGGAGAGTGCTTAAGGTGTAGTCTATCTTTTTCTCTATTTAATCTTTGAAGCTTTGTATACAAATTATTTCATATTTCTGAAAATGGATGTCACAGGTTTCAGTGTTTTTGGGAGTACTCACCTTTA
Source organism: Vireo altiloquus (assembly GCA_013396875.1). Classification (NCBI taxonomy): domain Eukaryota; kingdom Metazoa; phylum Chordata; class Aves; order Passeriformes; family Vireonidae; genus Vireo; species Vireo altiloquus. The sequence continues at coordinate 563,705 of VZRF01002627.1, read as the reverse complement.
CTAGTCAACAGTTAAAGGGTATTTTTTGTACTGAATCTAACTTACAATTAAACACATGTGCAGAAACAGTATAAATTTTTCATAAGTGGTATTTTTTTCCTAGGAATAGGTCAGAGATGAAACACATTCAAAAAGTGTGCTTGTATCCCTTCAGAGCTGGCTTTCTATACTGTATTTATTGTTTTTTAAATATGCAATAACACTTGCCAAGTATTTCATAAGAAGATAAGAGGGATGCTAAAGATGTGTCAAAATCATCTTTCACTCAGGTATTTTTTAAATTAATCTTTAAACTCTAAGTTTAAAGCTTGGTAAGGCAGCTCAGTTCAGGGAGGTGCCTTATTTAGGAAATGGACTCCCTTGTGTCAGATGATTAACTGTCATCACCGATTTTGAGGTTTTACACTTATCATATTCCAAGCTCCATGGAAATTCTTTGAAGAATTAATCTTAAGATGTTTTCGGATTGCATTGAAAACCTACAATGTTATCTTCTGTCTTTAAAACCCAGTGGGTTATGGATTCCTCCCTGTGAATTTTTGATAAAGTGGTCTAGAACAAGGAAAAGTAGTTATTTGTCAACTAATCTCATGAAATCTGTATTTGCTCTTTAAATGTTTGCTTTGTAGAACTAACCAAGACCATGCAAAAACTCTCAGCAGATCCATGAGTAAGAAGTAGTTTTGTCATATATAGTATTTACTGCTGCAAAGCTTCTACACTTTTTATGAGAAAATAGATCCCATTTTATTCAAAGAAAAATTCAACAATGGAAATAATTTCATTGCTTAGTTTCATCATTCAGTTATGTCCCCTATGCATATGTTATATTTAAAAAAACAAACTTGCAAAGCTGAGTGTTTCTAGCAGCTGGTCTTGGAACTGAGGTTTCCCTTGGGAAGGCGGGGAAGGAATCCTTGGTGTCCTGCACACAGCTATAGATGCATCTGCTAAATCAGCTGTGCTCCCTTTCTCCAGCAACTGTATGTCTGTGCCACCATGCAGCTCTGTTTCATGCCACACAGCCTCTTTGGAACATCATCACCTTTTTAAAAGATGTATAAATCAGTTTTGTGTTTGGTGCAGCCCAAGTGCTGGGCAAAGCAGAAGGTTGCATATGGGTACAGAGCATACCATTTGTCTGATTTTCTACACCAGTGGCATTTCCCTTCACCACAGTAAGCTTGATGCACTGTATCCCTGAAGCCTATCCCACACAAAAGTGTCCAAAAGTGTCCTGATGACAAAAGCTGAAATAACTAGAATACTGTTTCCCTACTACTTCTGGAGATATGAAAGCATATTTTGAGAAAATAACAAAAAGGTAGATAAAATGCAAGTGATACTGTGAAACCNAAAAAAAAAAAAGGAAGAAGATAGAAACAATTTAGTGGATGCTAATCTTTCAATCAAATCAGTCCAGCAAGTGTGTTGAAAGAAATGGTGGAATGTTTTTAGTCTTGATATTTTCTCGAATATTCATAGCTACCTTAAAGAAAAAGAGAACAATTGTATTTCTTTTGAGGGCATGTAAAATAGTGCACCAGAATGTATAAATTAGTTTTCTGTGTTGCATAATATTATTCTGATAGGCAAAAAAAAGTTAAAAGAAGTTAAATGGTTTGGGGTTTAGTTTTGGGATTTTTTAAACCTGTGATTCAGTAAAGAATGTCTTACAAAGTCTTGTATTACTTGTTACAGCAGTTTTTTTATGATGATTCATAGCTGTGACAATTCAGCCTATTGATATCAAAACCACTTTGTGCAAATGCTCTCTGCTCCTTTGTTCCACTGACAATATGCAAAATCCTCCTTATATCACTTGGGATGTTTCTCTATTTGAAATTTCTAACTTCAGTCAACTGTTTAATCAATACATTTTATAAAACAACAAAGCTTTAGGATTGTTTTCTGCTGTTCCAGGCATCACTAGCATAAGGAATAACAGTGGTTTTGTAGGTTTAAGTTTAAAACAGTGGTTTTACCAGCTGTTGGGGAAAACTGCAATTACATTTCCTTTGTGTTTACATTCTGGATATGTTACAAAATTACTATAATTATGTAGAATAGAAAGTGATGATTATATGGTTGGCTTTTTGCATTTCAAAACTATAAAGATATTATAATAACATCACATGTGTTGCTTTCATAGAAAAGTGAAGGGTACAAGTTTCCTTCTGGCCTCAAATCAAGCTGTTTGTGGTATATTTCAGGTCAACCTCTGCAGGTTACAACCACTGCATTAAGCCTTCCAGAACAGCTTTGGAATATGTCATCCCTGAATAAAAGGTATTCAATTTGCAAACAACCTTTGAAATGCTGAAATGGCAGTCAATCTGTTTATCTGGCCTGGCACCCAACATCTCATTCAAATTTCATTCCTAGCTAGATTTTGATCACTGAAAAATTCAGACAAGGGCCTTCTTTGTGTTACTGATCAAGAAAGAAAAGCATGTGAGCAAAATGGGTATGTTTTTAATGGTTGCCTGGATAGGTAAATTATTTTTCTTTTATTATTTTTACCCTATTTATAGGGTAATTTCTTAGATAATAAGAGTTCTGTGTCTGTGATACTGGTGAAAGAATATTTTTAATGAAAGAAACTCGATGACCTGATCATGATGTGGGTTCTAGTTCTATCGAGGTGCAAGAATAAAATGGTTTCTTTAAATAGACAGAGCCGAGACTCTCATCTTTGGTATATTCCCAGCTTCTAAACCAAACAAAGCGCATACTTCTGACAAGTGGCAGGAAAGTACACTGGGTGCCTGGGGCTTTGCTCTCTTCTGTGGGGAGAATAAGTGTCCTACTTAAAATTGCTGCAATGTAAGGAGCCTCACTGTGCACAACTTTTGAGTCCTAGATGGGGGATAGTATCAAATCAGCCAACCAACAAGTACTTTTGGAGGGGATGGAAATGGAACCCAAAAGGAAATTTCAGAAATGTGTATCTTTATAAGGGTTTGGGGTTTTTTTTAATGGAACTCTTGTTTGAAACCTTTTTTCTTCTCTTTTATCAGCTTAGCTTTCCCTGTAAACATAGAGTCCAAAACTTAACTGGAAAAAATACAGTAAAGCTTCTTTACTAATGTCAAGATAATCTTTTAAACATAAAACCCAGAGGATAACAGTATGAATGCTACCTCTAAAACTGGGTCACCCATCACTCTTCTTAAGGAAAAGTTATACTTCCGTTCTTACAGTTTATCAGAAAAAAACATAGTACTTTGATAGGACTGAAAAATATTGCTAAAACAGCAGGATATATTTTTAAATATTTTAATATTCCAATTCATCTTGTTTCTCAGAAGTTTTCTTTAAAATTTTTTGAGGGATAAACCCATCTAAACCCTTTTCTTCATGTCTATGGCAGTGATTATCTCAATCTATACTGAGACACAATGGTGAATTTCTTATGCCCTCCTTGTGGTTGTTCTGGTTGGCTCTGGGTGCGGACGCTGAATGTATTTAATGTGAATTCGTCACTTCTGTTCCCCTGGAGAGAAACTAAATAAAGTTTGAAAGTGTTGAGGGGGGTGGGCGGGAATGTTTCTTAGGCAGCATTTTTTTTTTTAGGTCAGACCCTCATTAGTGGAAATCAATGACTTCCATGGAGGTATGGCAAACAACATCAGCTCAGAGTCTATATGCAGTGATGATCTTTTCATTTGTTGAAGTTTTGAATAAGATCTGTAAAGCTTTCATATGGAACAGATTTGTTGTACTGGGAGTTCTTAAGACTTTCTCTTTGGAATGTTTGGAATTTGCTGGTTTTCAGATTTTGATAGAATTATGAGGTATCATATTTCTTGTTTGCTGGGATTTCCTAATTAGCAATGCTGAGCAGGAATTGTTTGAAATGCAGTGTGAATTGCTGCATCTCTGTCCATATTGCACATTTTAAAATTAATCTGTTTCATCAGAAATGTGTCTGTAGAAATTAAATGACCACAGCTACTAAACCTGGGTTCTTGAACCTGAAAGTTTGTCTATGTAAGTTCTCATTTGAGAGGTATAGTTCATTTGCATATACATATCTGCAAATCAAATTACTCTTTTGACTTTCAGCAAAGCTAGTTTGAAAAGTTTAAAAATTTTTTCCCCCAAAATGCAAGATAACATTTTTCATCAATTGTTTTACAGTTTTGTTTTGGGTTTTTTTTGGGGCTGTGTATAATTTTAAGCTTATTGGATAATAAATAATCCTTGTCCACATCAGTCACCACAGGACATAGAACTGGTGGGCAAACTGAGCTTCAGAAAAAGAGAAGTGGATATGCAGGCTATGACAGCAATAAGCCCAAGGACAAAGCCTTCTATTCTGGAGAAATGAAGGTTATGTCCTTTGAACCATCTGTCTCACAGGTCTCCAGAGAAGAGTATGAAAAAAGGGGTAAGCACTTACTGGACACAGATCTTCTCAGATATTGATTTAAGAACGATTCCTTCTTTGTAGTCCTGAAAGTAGTCCTTCTAAACAGACTAAACTTGGTGGATTAAACCCCTTCCCCAGACATACATCAGTCCCTACCTGTACTGAAATGTTACCTGTTTAGGGCAGGCTGTAGAGGACATGGCTGAAAAATATGTGTGTATGTTTAATTCAGCTCTGCCTCGTGCCTCTTCCATTGCCTTGATGCTGATGCCCTAACAGAACCAGAGCTAGAAGCGGAAGATTTATGAACATCAGAAATGTCACTTCAGCCTGAGCTCAAGGAGGTGTAAGAGTGTAGCAGTGGGGGCAGGCGGTGTGATGCTGCTGCCTTCTGAAAGTGTCTACAACAGAAGCCACTCGGTCGGAGCCACACACCGAGCACACACTCACACACTCACACACACACCAGATAGCTTCTTAGATGGTCGGCAGCAAAGAGACAGGAAGGGTCTTTATGTGGTACTCACCGTGGTGGTTTATTGCAGCCACGCACACAGGGAACCAGGGAAAGGGAAGAGCATCTGCGAGGGTCCAGGTTTAAGTACAGTGTTGGTAGGGGCGGAGAGAGCACCAGGGACCAATCATCAGAGGGCACAGGGGCGGTGCACAGGCAGGGCTTGGGTGAGGGGGCCAATGGGGAGGTGGTGTGGGAGTGGCCAAGGAACAGAGGCCAATGGGGAAGCAGGGAGGGGAGAACTTTCTGGAGCAGGGACATATGGGGTAGGAAAAGGGTGGGGAGGCCAATGGACCAACCAGGGAACAGAACTGGGGTACGTTAATGTAATGCAACAGGGTATCCTGGGAAAGGCCTCCTTCTCTCACCCTAACCTGGGGAGCGCCTCTTGAAGTCCTTTAGGACCTGATGGTCCCGCGGTTAATAGGCCCACTGGCCTCCACATAAGAACCTGAGCTGACGCCAGCATTTTAGTAGACGCACACAGCTATTTCCATTTTCTGGCATCCAGCTGCCTCTAAAATCTGATTCAGTCTCTGCTGCTGTAGGCAGAAACCACCTTAGGTTTCAGAGGATGGCCACTGATGATCTTTTTGGGTCACATGCTGTGCCAGATCCACCTAATCTTCCACTAAACCATAGCCATTACACAAAATTAAGGGGGAATTTTAAGACAACAAGAGAGCTCCCTCCTATAAACACCTGCTCTCCTCCTATAAACACCTGCTCTCCTCCTATAAACACCTGCTTTGAAAAGATGATGCTTTGCTGACAAGTATTGTGTTTTGTGGATTTTTAGTGTTGCCAGTGGTCTTTAAACAGAACAATATTTTGCTGCAGTTTCGTAAAGTCCAGAGTCAAGGGAGCACACAAGAACCTCAGTTTTCATTGAGGACTGAATTAAAATAGATCTCAAGTTATAGAAAAAGTAAAACCTAGAATGCATGCCCTAATTGCACATGGAAGATTGCCATAAAAGAATGGAAAATGATGCCTCTGTTATCAGAGGAGAGGGGAAATCCTCTATTTATATTTTAATTCAAATGAGGTTTTTCAGCTGCAAAAGATTATTTTTTGCAGCACTGTGAGAACTCCTAAGAAAATTATTTATGTCTTTAAAGCTCATGGATTGAGTAATACACACATGGAGCTAAATCAATGCTCTTCATGTCCAGCTTGTTATGTCAGGATGAACAGCCTCTGCTTATTTGAACCCCATTTTCAAGCTGCCCATGAAAAGTATTCATAGTAATGTTAGTGTAAGTCCTTACTGAGAAAAGCCTAGGAGGATTGCCTTTAAGGCTTCTTGGCTGCCTCATGTAACTCATCGTTTCATAGATTAATTAAGGGATGTTAGGGCTGAAAACTAGTGCTGAAAGAGAAGACGTATTGGCCATGATTTGTGGCTAAACAAACTTTCTATGCATCCACAGAAGCTCTCTCACTCTTCTGCACAGCCTGTTGAAACATTATCATAAGTAGCATTATTTCAATATGTTTACAGTTTCTACTCATTTCAAGGTCTTGTGTTGTTCTTACCCCTCTGGTGCCCGAGCACCCTAAAGATGTACACTTAATTTCCAAAAATGGTATGCATGAGAAGTAAAGTGGTTATTCACTAATGCTAATTGGTTTCTAAAAAGCCAATAAATTTTTCAGGTAGCACTGATCTTGATATGTTAAACAGAAATAGTGGGAAGATATTCAACAGTGTGAAAAGAAAGTCTTTTGAAGCACTCATCTTCCTTTCTCAATGAAGCAGCTTCTGTCACTTGCTTGCCTATCCTTGACAATCTTCATTTATTAAATGCCTCTTTTTTAGTTGTTTTTCCCAGCCTTTCTATCTGCTTAGCTGATGAAACTCCATGAGCCAAAGACAGCAATTCTTGGTGGTCTGTTCTAGAGGATCTGCTGGTTTTTGCCAAAGCTGGCAAACATACGTGCATAGAAATAACGTGAGCTTAAACTATTTTCATTTCAGTTGCTTTCTCAATTTTTAATGAAAGCTGCCTCCCATTTTTCATGGAAATATTTTTTTTCAGGCATTGGCTAAAGTGTATTGTGCATACATGTGAAAAAGAACATCAGAGATATTTAGCTGGATTGATAACTGTTCTCCTTCTTCCAGGTAATCACAAAAAGCAGCAGTTCACTTTAGAGCAGTCTGTAATTACGTTTTTCTTTTTTCCCTATGAGAAAGGATGGTATATTGAAGCTGCCTGAGCAATACTTTTTTTCGGTAGTCTTAAGTAAAGTAAATATGACCACGGGGAGGAACTGTCTTATCCCAATAGACATGCTGCCGATCTCTTTTGTGCCAAAGTAAATCAAGAATGATTTTACCAATGTCAGTACAGCCACATCAGTAAAATTCTAGTGGGAATATTGAATATGGCACAGTATCTCTGTAAAGAGTAATGAAAGATTGCGATGGGAATTGTTGTGCCTGTGTATCTCTGCAGGAAATCAGTGGAATTTGGTATTTTAGATGGCTGAATAAAAGAAACTTCTAGTTTAAATTAATCAGGGCTGAGTTAATTAATCTGACGTGACAGGAGAACACTGTGAAACTTTAACCACGTCACCTGAGACTGGACTGAATATCTCTGTTCTGTAAAGGAAAAGGAAAAACGGCTTTCAAATCTGCTGTTAATATGGTAATTGTTGGCAGGATTTGGGCAGGGTGGGGACTGACAAAAAAGCAAATTGGAAATAAAGACTGCTGCTCTGTCTCAAATGTGGCTGTTACATGGTGCAGAGCAGCTCTTTCTCACGGTGTTTATGATGGAAACCAGGAAACAGCAAGATAATTTTGTTAGCAGAGTCAAGTTTTTGGATTCTTCATGGCTGACAGTGTCTTCACTCAAAGTACAGAAGCAATTTCTGAAGAAGTGGCCATTTACACTGCTTAAACAACTGACTGAGTAGCAATAGGCTGCTTTTATAGCCTGTACAGACAGATACACAATGCATCCATACCCAGAGTGCTGCCTCGTGCACCTGGCAGCTGTCCCTCTGTGTGCCTGTGGAAAACTCCCATTTTCCCACCAGCTGAAGGTGTCACATAAGGCTGCTGCTGCTGCAGTCAGGAGAGAAAAGGGGTCCAAAGGCAAGGTGCTGAGATCAAAGGATGCTGCCGTTGAGGAGGGGGTTTAATCAGATACCAGGAGGTTCAGTGCAGCATTTCACTGCCTGCCTGGAAACATACTAAAACCCTGCACACATTGAGAAGATGTGAATCTCCTATGAACACAGATGTAATAAATGAGCTGTCGAGTTAGAAAAATTAGAATAAAAAGTAATAATTCATCTAATTTGCATGCTCATCAATTTAGGGAGTGAAGGTGATCAAGGAGTGACATTTAACTGATTTTACAATTGGCCTGTACTTCATTCCCGAATGAGAAAAGAACTTTAATAGGCAAACATACTGAAAAGATAAGTCAAAGTGATATCTGCATTCAGATTATATTTACTGTTCTCTACAATCTGTGCATCTTTGTAAGTCAGCTCAGGTCTGTGAAGTTACGTTTGCGTGGGACTGTACTTCCTCTGGAAAGCTGACGAGGCTGAGACTCTCTTGGTCTCGTGTATAAAATGTTATTTGGGATTCAGAGTACTGCTGTGTAGATTTCACTCAGAAAGATAAGCTGTTTCCTCTGAGCAATGCCTAGCATTTTGTGGGAAGCAGCGCTTGATCTGTCAGTGAAGCCAGGACTTCTTCTCAGGAGAGTCTCCTGGGGGCAAGGGGCCTCAGGGTGCTTCAGGTACAACCTCTCCCTAACAACAGGCCAGTCACACAGCAGGTACCTCAACCACACCTCAGTGCTTCTCACCCTTCCACTCTGCACCTTTGAGGAGAGTCCATTTCCACCTTCTCCTCATCCTCCTCTCAGGTGGCTGCGGACCACACCAAGGTCTCTCATTAGCCTTCCTTTCTTAGGCTGAACAAACCCAGATCCCTCCTCTTCTCCTTGTGTCTCGTAGGCTGCAGTAATGGGTATTCCTGTGCATTTTCTTGTCTGTGTTTAAAAATCTCGATAACCGCAATATTTGGAAGATACAGTTGAGAAGGCAGGAAACAGGACAAAAAATATAGCCATCCTCACACTGCCTAACACTGAAATAAAGAAGAGCTTGCCCGTGAAGTCATGGATTAGGAAAGACAGAGTACCCATGACATAGGAGAGAAGAATCCCTTATGGTAGTTTTTCAGCTATTCACTTATAGATTGTATCAGGCATTCCATGGTAAGATGTAGTGAATAGCTGTGAAGAGATGAAGCAGCTGATATTAACATACAGAAATTTGGAAGGTAAAAAATCCATAACAGTTATCATAATATATGCTGATTTTACCCTCTTCCTTTTGCCCAAAAATAATTGGTGTTATGAATACATGTACTGAAATATATTTGAACATAAAAATACATATATTATGAGAAATAAATTCATAACAAATGTCTTCTTTTTCGATATGGGTACCTTAACTGCATTCCAGAAATGTTTGGACAGGGTTGTCAGTTTGTAATGTGCTGATGAGCATGTGTGAGTCCCACTGGCTCTCCTCATTTTCTCACTGTCACACAAAGCTGCCGAGGGTCACTATGTGTTGCAGCCTTCCCTTCCCAGTGAGCACGGTGTACCCCTGTTGCCAGGGCTGTGACATGAGTGCTGTCACAGCTCCATCCTCTCTTTGTACCCTTTTGCACTGCGTCTCATGTAAGTGTGATGAAAGGCATCTCTCTGCACCCAGGCAGGGAGGCTGGGCCACTGGCTGTTCCTTTCTCTGACTCTCATAGAAAACAGGTTTCCTGCTAAGAAAATTCACACAGGCCTCGTGTTTGCAAGGGGGTCTCTCCCCAAGTGGAAATTCATTATTTATTTCCTCCAAGAACCTTTATGATTTCCTCATAAAGCCAACCTATTTCTGTAGATCATGTGACAGTTTCTGCTGCTGTAGCTGTCTGTATGGTTTTCTAAAGTCCTGAATTTACATCAGTAAAGCAGCTACTCTTGTCACAGGTAACAATTTGTACTGAGTAACTGTTGCAGAGCTGGTGCACAAGAACCCAGTAAAGTGTGCATTGTATATATTTATTTATTGTACATATGAAATACGGTGGATTATAGGTGCCCTTTTGTGGTACTTTGAACAGTACACATGAGATTTTGTGTACCCCTGTTCTAGGGTACTTGGAGAATATTTGTTGATTATTATTTTATTCTTGTTTTTCTTATTAAATATTTGTTGCAACACAGCCTTGTTATTTAAGACTACTGCCTCAAGAGATTTACTGCACATTTCACACCTTTTTTTAATGTAATTTTAGTTTGATAATTTTTTTGACTTGTTATAAATTTCTTAGTGTAGATTCACTGCACTGGGTTTACACCATAGTAACACATTAATTAGTGTGGAATGCTGATCTCACCTTTTGCCTGACTGTTAAACAGAGGAAAAAAAAGGAGATTTGTGCTTATTCTGAAATGTGGACACAGTGGCAGAGTGTTTACCAACTTCTATTACCTTGATGCAAATATTCTCAGCCATGTTTTGGCACACTGAAATTTAGGTTCAAAAGGAAAAATATATCTTTTTAAAAGTGCAGGTTGCTAGTATTCAACTTTCTGATGGCAAATCATTGAGCTGCTTGAAATTCATTCTATCACGCAACCAAAACTTACTTTGGAACTGAAAAGCTGATGATGAACACAGTGGTGTGGTGGCCATTGTGACCTGCCATGGCTGCACAGGTCTCAAAAATATTTTGAATAACAGCTGAAAAGGTAATATATGGCATGTCAAAATTTGCAGGAATAGAGGGTTGTTTCCCTGAGGGTAATTGCGCTTCATATTTATGCAGCAGGTGGAAGAAGCAATGTGTAGAAATTCCTCCCAGATTTCATCAAGAGCTCCTGGGCTATGTGTGGTCAGCTCTGAAGAACTGTGCTAGAGGGTTTCCCAATGCTACTGCCCCAAGGCCATCTGTCAGAAAGGTTTATCCCAGAGGCACAAACACTAGAAGCTTCTTAGAAGTTGGAGCAGTCTGATTATCAGGGTTAGACAGATGCCATAGGCTCAGAAATTTGGGTCTTTTCTGAAAATTATTTTTATGGAGCAGAGGGAAGTCAGGGGAAGCCTGAAAATGAAAATCTGTGTAAGTGACTGATAACTGATTTTATTTTTTTCTTTGTCCCCTGTCACGCAGTTATGCCTCTCTGTACCTGTTTGCATGGCATTATGGCAATTGTTTTTGTAAGGACCAGCTCTGACTGTGATTTGAACCTTCCAGGGTAGCCTTGACCCTTTGAGAGTCTGTCTCACTCTGTAGAAGTGTTAAGTATAATTCAGCTCTCATGGTTTAATCTAATTCATTTTATTTTTCATTGAAATGGACAAGGTATGTGCATGACCAGATTTTGGTATTATTTGAGGAAGAGTGACTTTCTTGTGTGAATAAAGAGAAGGTCACTTACAATGTCCAAGTGTTTAGCTGTTTCCTATTTTCTAAACTAGAAAAAGAAATCACTAAAAGAAACAAAACAAAACAAAAGAATTGAAAATTTCTTTTTGAATTCTATCTTTAGAGGATCAGGAGACTCTTGTCTTGTCATCTGTTTCTATAATATTTCTTGCAGGGGGCTTTCTTGTTCTGGAACTGCACAAAAAACCCCTGCATCTAACTGATTCAGAAAGGGAAACCTGTAAACCAACTCAAGTCCATTATTTAAAATAAACAAACATAATCTTCAGCAAGTCTTACTTTTTGGTGTGGACAAGACTCTAGTCTTAGGTAGAATGGGTAAACACACATTGAAAATGGATAGTCACTAAACAAGAGTCTTTAGTCTTCTCATTAGCACAACCAAAAACAGTTAAATTAGAAAGCAAATTAAAAAATATTATGTTACTCCATTTAATTTGATTTTTCACTTCATATGTATTCATTTAAATTGCTTACAATAAATAAATAGATTATATTTGTGATCATTTATATGTAATTACATATAATGATATTTTTATATATTCAATGTTGAATTGTGGCTCTTTTTAGTGGATCTGTCATTCCTGAAACTTATTGTATATAATTAATGAGTCTTCATCAGATAATATAAATTCCATCTAAGTTTGAAAACAATCTATTCTTTGTAGAAAATATGTGTCCATTTAAACTGAACATTATCCGTTTCATAAATGTCTACATATTGTCTACATGTTATTGACTAGTCTCCTCAAGCCTGATGGGAAAAAACAGTCCATCCCACAAATACAGAATGCCTATAAAATGATAGAACTTTAAACAACATTATTCTTAGGGAGCTTGAGTACTGCCCTAGAAAATTTTAAGTAATTTAAGTCATGCAATACACCTAGGAAACAGCGAAAATATTTATATGCAGCTTTTCTCCAAAAGCGTTTTCAAATCTCCCTTCTTTTCTTTGAAACCTCAAAAGGTGGTGATGATTGCCATATCACAGCCCTTAGAAGGCATTTTATTTTCCTTGTGAGCAACTCAGCTGAATATCCTGTAACTCAGAGCAGGACTTATACCTGATACATTAGAAGCCCTTGAGAGCTCCCTCTTAAGGGATTTATCACATTTGCTTCCCTCACTGTCTGTGTCACACAAAGGAGCGATAACAAACACTGTTTGGATCTAGTGCTACAATAATCTATATCTCTAAGTATCACTGGTATCAAAGGAATCAGACCCTTATGATTTTCAAAGTCCCATTCACACAACTGAGAGACAAGTTCATTGTCTTCTTCATGTGACTATTAATCTCCCCCCAGGGAGAGATTGTTCAGAGAGATGTTTTCTAGGGGTTTTTTGTTTGTTTGTTTGCTTTCCAGAGCCAACTTATGAGTTCTCAAAGATACTGTACATGATACTGGCATGATTTCTCAGAGCAGTAGTTGAGATGTTTTATTAGTTATTTCAGCTGAACATTTACTCTGTGAAACTGAGCTATCAAAAGAGGGCTTTTGGGACACCATCAATTCGGTCTAATCTATGATCTCGAATTATTGTATCATTATAATATGCTGCTTGGTGTCTTTTGCCATTGATTTGCCTACATTTTTTTAATTGCTCAATCAGAAGCCATTTATCTGATAAATTATTAATGAATAAGTGTTTGTGATGGAAAAACAAAATACTCAGCGTTGCAAATCATGTATCCTACAGGCAACAGCAGTCAGAAGTAAACTGCTCTTGAGCCAAGTGAGTGGTTTGTGTAATGTAGATGGAAATTATGTGTTGAAATAAACACTTCATTGCAAAGAAAGGATGGCTGCTATTTTCCTAGACTTTTACAAGATTCTACATTCTTTCATTTGTGCAAAATTCAGTTTCAAGTGTGCAAAGACATCTGCACTTGTTAGACTTCATCGACATTGTAAGGTTCTCAAACTGGTCATTCTTTGCCATATTTTTGTAGAAACCTTTTGAATTAATGTTGATCCTCTACTCACAAGTATTTTTTCCCAACTAACAGAATAATTGCGGAGTTAATGTCTTTTGGCAGGTCACATTGGCATTGATGATTTTGAGGGCTTAACTGTATTCCAAATTCCTTGGGACTTGATTTACTTTGAATGAAAGTAGATAGGTTCATGCCCGAAGCTAGAAATTGTAGTACGGGGTTTGGAATTAAGTACCATATTCACTTTTCTGTCTGTGACCCACTTCTTCAATATGGAGGCATAGTTTGATTGTTAAAAAAACAAACAAACAAACAAATCAAAACCAGAAACAGAAAAAAGACAAGATCAACGAAACAATTCTCACTATATGCTGTTACCATTTTCTCCAGGTGTTTCCGGCGTTGTTCTCAGTATAAAAGTAGTTTTCCCAGTGATTTACAAAATGGCTATAAAATACATTTCTCGCCAATGTCAAGGGTGAAATGTAGCAGAGTAGCATTAGCATGTGCAATATTTTACCTATTTCCAGTAAATATCTAACATTCCTTTTTCTGTAGCCCACTTAAAATAAGTGTAATTAGCCATTTTCTATTATTAGGAATGACTTTTGTTTGGGGCTTAGTATTGCAAAATGCATTTGTTGTAATTTTCCTTTCCCCTTCCTCTCTAACCTGTGCTCCAGATTCCATCTGCCAATGTTTACAAGATACTGACACAGTACTTCCAGAAACATGAGCTGACAAGTACTACCTCTGGGGCCCTACTACAAAAAATTTATTTTCATTCTTAAACAGGGAAACTGAGTGTTTGGGTTCTTTCAGTTGTTTGGTTTGGCTTGTTGGGTTGGTTTTTTTCCAAATATGCAGCAAGTGTCTTCTCTTTTTGTACAGGCTCAGCGAGTTGTACATCACTTCAGCAGAGATGTCTGATCTTTCCATCTGCATACCTGGAGATGCTTTATTCCCTGAATGGTCTTTTCAGTAACCACTAAAGGCTCCTTGGGACTGAACACTGGAACAGATGAGTTAAATCCTTCTGGAATGATCTTCATCAAACGTAGATGTGCTGGACTTTCTGGATGTGCCTAAGGACACAAAGGTTAGTGTCTTCCTTAAAAGCATCAGGTTTCATGACTGTTTCATTTAACCTTTAGCACCGGGGACTATGTTTCAATTTGTTGCTTAAATAGACACACAGATGAATAAAATAGTGATTACCATGACATATATAGCAGAGATCATACTTTTAACTGCCACGTAATAAATGTGCTTAGTGAGCTCGGGCAATCTAAAGCCTTCTAAATGACTTGCTGGAGAACAAGAGAAAGCTCTACCCATGCTGCAAGCTTGATTGTCATTAACCATTTTTGTGATATTTCTTCTAAACTTGTGTTTAGTGCATTTCAATCACTCTCACCTGATTTACAACTGGTAAAAAGGGGACAGGAGTGTTCTACTTACCTCTGTTCATGAGATGGTTCTTGTTTACAGTCAGTAAACAAGGATCAGGGGTAGGTGTTTGTTCAGCTGCGTGCTTGATTGTTCTAGATGGTATGTGGGCTTCAGGGGAATGCCAAAGACATATCTAACATGTTGGAAAAAATTAATTTCTTTTTAATGGCAGCTATTCACTTTCTGGAAACTCTGAGATTTTATTAAAATGCTTTTTCTACCCTTTGATTTGTCTTAAAATATTATATGATCTATTGATATTATTCTGACACTACTTTGCAACCTCAGGAAATCAGCCATGACCAGAACAATATACTGACATAATTTTTCTATGGTATGATCAAAAACATAGAAGAAATAATTTTGTGAACAGATATATGCTCAGAAAGGTGGTAGAATGTGTGTGGGCATATGTGCGCATCAAGTCATGTCTCAGACACATAACTGACAAGGAAAGTAGCAAGATCATAAAGATACATCAGGATTTTCAGCACTAATCATAACATTATAAAAAAGCACCATGTTCATAATGATGTGGATAATGCTACGAGCAGTAAAGAAGAAAAGTGAACAATCATGTAACCTTGATTTTTATTCCATGATTGCCATCTGTTTTTCATCTTTTGCAGAATATTCTTCAGGATTAGTGCTCTATCTGAGTTTGGGGGAAGAGGAGGGAAAGTTCTTTTCAGTTTTATTCTGTCAAGTTCATCTTATTTCATATGGACATTTTAAAAAAAATCAGTTTTACAAATACTACTTTTTTTTTATTAAGCATCTCCACAATCTACTAAAATAATTTCAGGAAACCTATTGGCTGAAGTAGATGGAGCTCAAACTTGATGTAATTAGAGCTATATGAATTGAGTTCTGCTTTTTCTTTTTCATGTAGGGATTCTAGTGATATCATCTGAATAATAGCTTTCTAATAAATCTTCTTCTGTCTGCTACTCTAGCTAGCATTTGTGTTTGTATTCTAAACACCTACTCCCTGTATAAAATAAACAGAAGACAAAAATATCATCCCTCATAAAAAAAAATTGTTTGCCCATTGGCACCAAATGTCTACTCCAGAGAGAAGAGGAGGAAAAACCAAAACAAACAACAAAAAAACCCATTACAGTTTTATTTCATCTAAGTTCTATGGAAGCTACTGAGAATTTTTTGTAATAGACTTCAAGAGGAACAAGAACGTGAATATAAAAATACAGACTACATTTAAAAGCAGAAGGTTAGAAGAGTTGCAAGATTGCGCAAAGTTTACTGTGTGGAGGAGAGCTGTGTTAGTCCTAATGTGATACCTAAATATTTTCCAAGAAAGTGAAATTCATATAGAACATATGTTGTAGCTTTAATATGTGGATTTTTTTTATCATATTACATCTTTCATACCTCTGTGTGTGTTTGTGTGTGTGTGTGTGTGTGCTATGGGGTGAATGAATTGCAGAGTTAAAATGTCAAATGCAATGTAAAGTCCATCTTCCTGCTCTGTATGCATGTTTGTACTTCTTGGGAGATTTGTGTAATATGTCAGTGTGTGGACTGACAAATAAACATGAAGGATTATGGGTTTGGCTAGCTCAGTATAGTTGTTGATAGAACCTTGCTGTTTTAGGTTTAAGCCCCAGATAATGCTGGAAGATAGGATCGTATAATAGTTTGGGTTGGAAGGGATCTTAAAGATCATCTAGTTACAACCCTCCCGCCATGGGCAGGGACACCTTCCACTAGACCAGGTTGCCAAAGCCTCATCCAGCCTGTCCTTGAACATTGACAGGGATGGGGCATCCACAGCTTCTCTGGGAAACCTCTGCCACTACTTTACCACTCTCTGAATAGAGAATTTCTTCCCAACATCTAATCCAAACCTGCCCTCTTTCAGGTTGAAGCCACTGCCCCTTTTCCTGTCACTATCTGTCAATATAAAAAGTCCCTCTCCTCCTTTTTGTAAAACTTCTTAAGGTACTGGAAAGCTGCTAGAAGATCTCCCAGAAGCCTTCTCTTTTCCAGGTTGAACAATAAAAGTTCTCTCAGCCTGTCTCCATAGGGGAGGTGCTCCATCCTTCTAATCACCTTTGTGGCTCTCTTCTGGACCTACTCCAGCAGGTCCATATCTTGTGCTGAGGACTCTGGACCTGGATTCAGCACTCAGGTGGGGCCTCACAAGGGCAGAGTTGAGGAGGAGAATCATCTCCCTCGACCTGCTGGACATCTCTCTCTTGAAGCAGTCCAGGATGTGTTTGGCTTTCTGGGCTGTGAGAGCATACTGTTGGCTCATGTCCAGCTTTTCCTCCATGAGAGCCACCAAGTCCTTCTCCACAGGGCTACTTTCAGTGAGTTCATCTCCCAGGACTCCCATCTGGAATTGCCCCAACTGAGGTACAACTTGCACTTGTTGAACTTTGTGAGGTTAAGCATCCTGCATATCTTTCACTTTACTTACATTCTTGCTATTAAAGCATACATTCATTAATACCACTATATAAATTTGAATGGAAAACGATGTTGAAAAATTAACTTTGTTCTTCATTTTTTTTGATTTTGTAGTTAAAGTTACAAAATATGTTACAAATATTATTTGATAGATTGGAGAACAAACTGTCCATTAAAGGTAATAGATATGTTCATTTAAACAATGCAAATCAAAAAGAATAAGCTAAATTATCTGACTGGCTGCAAAACCAGTGGAGTTCCACCTGTCCAAATTTTACATGGTTAATTTTTTTTACTGACTGAATTTTATCAAACATGTCAAATAGATTTATACTCAAGGCCTGCAAAAACTTAGGTAGTAAAAGTAAGAAATTACCCTGATGTAAGTGAATAAGTGATAGTTATACTGAATTGACTACATAGCTTATTAGGTCAAAAGAAATAATTTCTTCATTTAATGAAGAAAAAAAAAAAAAAAGAGATGGCTTGTGAACTGGGAACATTTGTCATAACCTGAGATTTAAAAATGATCCTGGAGATTTTATGCTAAGCCTACAGCATACAGACTATATCCTGGAGGCTACAACTTCCTCCCAGAGGTTGTGAGGAGAGTCCTCTGACACGGGAAATACTGAATTGTGACTCTGCGTTTCCTAGGAGGTTGAATTAATGTGCATAAAGAAAAATGTCTTCTGCCAAATATATTTTGTGACAAAAAAACCCAGAAGTGATCTAGCCACCATTTCAGAAGTAGGTCAGAGATGTGAATCCTAATCTAAAGCAACAAGACTGAAACTCAGCATAAGGTCCCTTAAGATCCAGAAAAACAGGTTGTGTTTAAGACATGTCTATGCCCTTGTCATCACCTTTGCCTGTCTCCTTGGTTCTCCTGAGAACCACCTTTCACACCAGAGTAACCTCATCTTCCTGTCAGCCATTATTTCCTATCAGAAAAAGTAAAGCTACGTACATCTATCTCTAGCAGCAAAACAAGACTTAGGCATGAGTTTGATCCTTGGCTCCTGCTCATCCATCCCATCTATTCACATATATCTTGTGTTTTGCCCCACAGTCCCATTCAATGCGCGGTAGATTCCAGGGAGCAGATAGAGAAGGGATAGTTTCCAGGAAGCAGCTAAAATTATGGACATCTGTTTTAGGGGTAGAGAGACAGGGTCACCCACAATCTGGGCAAGAGAATTAGTCCTGCTTTGTTCAACTTAGAAACATACACACTGCCATGTGTTGCAAAGCCAAGACCCCCACTGACTCCAGCTGTGGATCACAGACATATTTTATTGTAAATGTTCCACTGGTAAATGTTTTACTTTTATTGTAAATGTTTCACCACTTAAAGGACAGAGAGTTTGAGGAGGATAAGCTGAGACACCTCCTCTTCCATTTTGAACTCTTAGAGAGGATGTAATGAAAAGTATTTACACTATTTATTGCTTTTACACAGTAGAAAATGATTGCTCAAACAACTACAGTGACCTCTAATCCTTATCCCCCTGGTTTGTGGTTTTTTTGGTTTTTTGGTTTTTTTTTGTTTTGTTTTGTTTTTTTTTTTTTGTTGGTGTCATTTCTAGCTTTAATGAGATAAAGAATTTACATGAATGAAGCTATGTTTGTCATGGTATTCTTGTGACAGAAGCTTATCCCCTGTGTCATCCTGTAAGCTCATGGTGTTTTGCTTGCTTTTGCACAGTGTTTTCTGGAAACTTTCAATATGAGTTTATCTTAGTAGTATGCTAAGCATCACATCTATTAGCTGATTCTGATATCTGTCATACAATTTTCTCCTGTACGAATTAAATAGCTTGTAAACATGGAATTTTTTTCAGTAAAAAATTGATGAGAGAGATATGATGATAAGTTTTAGCAATATAATAATTAAATAATTAAAAGCATAAACCCATGAATTGTAGACACTTTGTTCCTTCTATTAAAAATATGAATATCAAACAGTTTTTACAAGAGATAGTAAAGGATTTATAACTTTCCCTCTCTCAATAATTTAATTCATGTAAGATTTAAAAAATATTTGATTTAAGAAAATGTGGGTATTTTTACTTACTTGGAAGAAAAGGCATTTTAAACAGCAGGATGTAATTTCAGACTATTTGCAGTCAAGAGGCTTCTGCTGAGCAAAATACTCATTCAATTTAGAAATGCAGATTATAATAATTTTCCTATCTCCCTCACAGCAGGATTCCTGCCATCGTTTTGCAAACCCACAGGTTGCAGTATTGAATGACTAGCTAACTTCAGTTTCAGGTAACACATGCTTTAAACGTATTCTCATTAGCTCAACTTAGTTATAATGCAAAGCTGCTTAGTTTCACCAAGTGAAATGGGATACACTTAAATTGCCTCATCTAATATAATACTCCTTAATACATGCAAAGTGGTTTATGATGGCAAAGCTTGTAGAGCATGAAAATCGGCAGGGAAAGTAAGGTTTTCTGGCTAAAATTGTCAAAAAGAAGTCCTGTTTTATATCATTTTTTTAAAAAGATGTTAAGAATGAGGAAAGAGAGACTGGAGTAAGAAATAATCAATCTAGAAAAATGTAAATTTTGTACATTAACCTTTTAATATATCAGCTCAACCAAACAAGAAAGTTACCAACTAAAGCTGTTCTTTCAGTAATATCCTTTGCTCTGTAAAATTAAATGTAAAATACACAGCGGCCAAAATACATTGCAGTAAGAAACAATATTCTTCATTCTATCTATTTTATGGAGGGAGTTTTATATTGTGCAACATGTTTCCATTTGCTAGTATTATTAATCCAGCTTGGTGCAGCTGTATTAATTTGCAAGGACCTTTTAATTTCAGACAGGGCCAAGGAATTACTTATCTCTCTTCCTCCTTTGAATGCTAAGTGAATATATCCCAATCTTGTATACCTTGCAGACACAAAACCTGGTTTCAATAGGACCCCAGAACAACTGGTAATATCATTTGCTTTTTTCCCAATATCCTGCACCTGCAGTCTGACCATAGGGTTATAAATCCTTTCCCTACATCCCTTTCCAATACTTCCAGAAAACTCCAGAGAGAGGCTAAGCTGCTACAGGCTTTGCAGATGACACCCAAGTGTATATCTCACTTTCTGCAGATGTAACCAGAGCCATCATAAAGATGTTGCACTGCCTAGAGGAAAATGGCTCCTGGAGAAGAGCATCTGGGTGAGAATGAATCTGGATGAGATCCAGATGATACTGGTTGAAAGACAGAAATGATCCAGACAGCCAGTTGAGCAAGATTCCTACATTCATGCCTTAAGCATTAATTTGCAATGAGGCTGTTCATATCCTTGGAAAAAGGCAGGATAAGCACATTGCTCAGCTGTGGCCCCAGAGAATGAACCAAGAAGTCTTCACAGTCCAGTTAAAAGCATCTGCAATGTGGGTTTTTTCTGTCCTTGCTAATTTTCACTTTGCTTACAATATGAGGCAGCAAAACCAAAAAAAAAAAAAAAAAAAATTAAAAACACTTTCATGCCTCTGCTTATTTTCTAAGGGGTTGGTACAACTCCGTGTATCCAGGGCTGATTCACTCTTCACAGTGAGGGAACATTGCTCCCGCAGTGCAGTGTCTCCAAGGCTCCTATTTGCATCACGATGGAAAGCACTAATCTTGTTCTCAAAGGTATAGCCATTTTGGATCTCTTGATATCCACAGTTGCTTTTTCATTTACTGCAAATGGACAGCTTCTACAAGAAACAATCTGAAACCTTCTGAGCAAAGAGGGTTCCTGAGAGAGGCATAATGCTTCTCTTCTGGTGAGCTTTTAGGGTCTGTACACACTGCAGAGGCCTTTCAACAAAAAATTTTACTTCCAGAGGTTCTGTAAATCTGCTAAAATTAAAACTTCTACTGTTGGTGGGAGAAAGGTTAAAGACAGGTGATTTAAACTCTGGGGGTCATACAAACATCCTTCCTCTGTGAAGTTTCATGATACAACAGCTCCTACAGTAACCAGTATCTGCCAAGTAGAGGCAACAGCATACATGAAAGCTGTAAACAAATACTGTCCTATGAAAACACACAGTTGGAGAAGTCACACATAATACTCCTGAGGAAGCTGGAGTGCAATGTCAGGATGGAACAGCTCTTTGAACCTGTTCCCAAACATTGATGAAAAATTATGAGTATCTTTATGGAGGAGAAATACCTGTAAAATTGCTGACATTCACTGTAAAAATCTGGAACCTTCTCCCTGGAAGCATTATCTTTGCTTTACTCAGTTTCCTCAACAGGGAGCAGAAAAAGTCATCTTGGGGTCTTGCTCCTGAGGATTTTGTTGGTATAAGCAGTCACCTACAGTTTAGTTCCCTAGATTTTCTGACACCACACCATGACCCAAGTGAGATGTGCTCCTCTAAACATTTCCCTTGCATTTTCCTCCAGTTCACATTGAGGAGTAAGCAAGAGTAAAATAACAATACAACTTCAGCTTTTTGCCTTTATTACTGGCAATTGCATGGTTTTGTGCATGGTTTTGATTTTTGGTGGATACTTGTCAGAAATTTCTGTCTCAAAAGAAAAGGTGTATTCAAAGAGTACTGAAGTCATCCTTTTTATTTTGCATTTATCTTTTGCATATATGAACTGGAGCATCGATCTTAATTGGTTAAACTTTGGGCCTCCAAAGGGAAATACATTCCTAATACATTTTCCTCCTGGTAATGCCTTCCTTGTAGTCTCTTGTTGGTTCACCAGCTGTGCTGCTTATCACAGCTTCATTCACTTTATGAAAACTCTTTAAAATGTTCTCCATTAAAAGCTGTGTAAAAACCCAGTGCACGCTTGTGAGACACTTGTAGGAACATGTAGTTATTGGGAGGAATAAAATAAAAAATGCAAAGCTACTATTCAACTGGTATGTGCACAGTCATGCTGTACTTATTGCCATCATGAATAAAGCATTTGTTTTTCTAAATTGTGTGTATATTCCTAGAGGGGTACTTAAAAGACAGAGCTTGTTAGAGAAGGCATGGAAATGCAGAATTTCTCCAGTTTCAGTGTTGAAATCATAACGTTTAATCATAAATCCTGACTGCAGTCTGACCAGTTAAAAGGGCACACGGGACTCCACTAGAAATCTGGGAGTTTCTTTTCCTTGGCCATTTGTGTAGCCCAGCTCCTCTAAGGAATGAATAGCCAGCCAATCCATGTCACGGTCTAGTGGTTGACTCCCCAAAATGCCCTGTCACTACAGGAAGTCTCAGCAGAGACAGGGCAGTGAACACTCCAAAACACTTTCCTGATCAGTCTCTGCCTCCTGGAGCCTTTGCAAATCAGAAGCTGCAGTGTGAACATTTTGCTCTCGAGGGGATATAATGAAAGCTGACATGCTTTGATCTCCTACGAGAATCACAGGAAATACTGCCATAAAAATACTGGGTTCCCTGGGGAATTCATGCTTGTTGATTTGGTTGGTGCTTTTTTCTATATTTTGAACTGTTACTTGAAAGCTTAAACTTTTCTTCATTCCCTAAAAGAGAATTACCAACCCAATTCCAAGATGTGTATACTAAAACTACTACAACTTGCCAAATGCTTTCTGATAGAGGGTGGCATTTTCTCTCCTGTTTTAGTATGCTGGTATGTTGATGAAGATCAAGAAAACGACTGTCTTAATGGGCTTGACAAAGAAGTTCCTACTTTAACAGCTTTTGCTTCAAATACTTCTTAATATTTCAAATATACCAAAACTATGTACACATTGTTTACAAAAAATTAATTGCAAGCGTCTTTTAGCTTACTAATGCAAAAGGGAAAAAATTAAATGGCTTTATTTTCCTTATTGTTTTTTTATTTACTGTTCTAGCTAACTTTTGTGCCTTGTAGCACAAATATTATTCTCTGATTTTTCCTCCTTGCAGATTAATGTGCATTGAAATGAGGTTGTAATGGTATTTTCTTTCCTTAAAGCACTTCCTTTTGCAGCTGCATATATTGTGTGATTCCATCACATGGTAATATGTACATATTTCTGTGTGAATATCTGTTGCAACTTCTTTGAAAGTGTCAGCTACACCCTCATAAAGTCACAAGGCTTACCATAAACAAAGCTTGGATAGTTGCTATTTTAACATCTTGTGGATGTGGCAGTCTAAAAATATGCAAATTCATGCTATGGATAGAACTTTCTGATGTAATTTTGTGGTCCAATGTTTTGCAACACTAAGTTATTCCTAAATTATGTCCTTATGAACAAAAGTCAATGTTCTCATATATGCTTCAGGATTATTGGCATGGTCCTAGAAGGATGTAAATACCTGAAGTATAATACAAGCAGAATCTGAATAGAGAAACTTACCATTTGAAGATTCACAAGCATCTTAGCTTGCAAGAAAGCTTGTCACTTCAAATCCTGTGATCACCCAACTCAGAAGCATTGCTATATTGGCTGTGTTGTGTATCCAGCTAATTCTTGCATTCCACAGGCAGTTCAGCTTTCACAAGACGGGTATCTCCAAAAACCTGTGTTCTGCATTGTTTGGGCAGTGAAAGTGTCTTAGCAATCTTGTGATTCTCACCTGAGAGCATGGGCAAGTTTTTCTTGGTTTGAGTACTTAGGCTTTAATTAGGAAAAAAGTTGAATGGGGACTGAATTCTAAAATTTACATCTCATTTTCAGAGGTAATCCACACCCAAGTCTGCTTCCCAACACCAAGTCAGCAGAGATTGTGAAGCCATAGGATAATATATAGAAAGTGTATTCACTAAAATGCTTCGGTTTTAACTGACTTGGGCTCATGCATTTGCATTCTTATGTTATCATGGATAGAAATGATGTGCAGTGGCAAATGGAAGAAAACCATGGGAAATAAATGGGCCATGCACTTTATCCACTCCTACTTACTGTTCCATATCAAAAATGCTTATTTAATATTTCAGATCCCAGAACATCCTAAATCTGTGGATGTTTAGAAAAAAGGCTTTTCTGCTTTTCAAAATTCAAAATGTCACAGGAAAATCACCCCATTTGTGACTCAGATTAAAAAGGTTTGGTAGTTTTCAATTTCATGTTCTAAAAATGGCATGGATCTGAAGTTTATTTTCTTCATATCTTCTCTTAAAAAACTCTCCAAACAACTGGAAAAATTGCCCCACCTAAGTAGCTATTCATTTCCTCACATATATCAGAGATTTTAAGTCATTTTCAGAAGTTATTATAGCTTCCTCAGATCCTCTTATTCTCAGTAACTCTTGGAACCTGACAGCTCAATCAGGTGTGAAAAATAATCTAATTTTCATAAGCACCCTAAATATGTTGGAAGTTGGGTTTTCAGTAAATAGATGACATCAAATGTTCTTCTTTTTTTTTTTTTTTTCAATCAATGTTCATTCCAAGATCATTGCACTACCTACAAATGACAGTGAACTAACAGAGGACCCGAAGCATTTTTGTGCTTATACAAACTGTGCTGGAGACTTGAAGACATGCATTTGGAATCTTTGTCCCTGTTTCTGAATATCATGACTCTTTATTTAGAGTATGACTATATCTCAAACTAAAAATAAAATAAGGAAACATTTTCCTATCTTTTTTTTTTTCCCTCTCACAAACTGCATAGATCTCACAGGCCCAAACTTGAATTGTACAATCTGTTCCTTGGCCTCATTGGAGGGACTGAGGAGTTTTCCTGCCTACAAGCATAAGCATGTAGCAGAAGTCTCTAAATTGAGAACTTGCTCATTTTAAGCTGATTCTGTAATCAGAAGCCCAGATCTGAATCACATTCTGGAAACATTTGTCTCTTGGCAGTGATTACAGGGAGAGTTTAAGGTGACTTCAGCTCCCAACTTAGGCATTTAACTGAGAAAGTCATCATGATGGAGAGTGAACCCAGACCCTCATGCTGCCACATTCCCAATCCAGATTCCATGTGAAACCTGGCTGTAGTCAAAGAAGATGGGAGCTGTGTATTTGACCCCAAGCACATAGAAGCTCTCCTCAGACCTTGATTGAAAACATGTGAGAATGTTTAACCTGGGAAAATACGGACATATGGAAATATTGACACAGCCATGAAAGCTGTAGCTCAAATGTGTCTGCAGTAAAATGTATTAAGCTTGTAGCTTTGACAAAGGAATGGGAGGATGTATAACTCAATGAATACAAGAGGTCTTTTCCTTTTAAACTCCAGACAGCAATTCTTGATCTCAGCAAAGCTTAACAATGTATAAATAGCTCTTTGTCACTTTCATGAATGCTTGTTTACAAACTCCTCAATCCCACTGAGTGCAAATAAAAATTGGCAGGTAACACTGTAATTGAAGGTGCCTGTGTATGTGCTGCAGTGCTTATCTGTGCAATGTTGTGTTGGGCTATGCCCAACACAATGGAAAAAATGGCACCATTGCAGTCATTTTAACGAGTTATTTGGCTGCATGCATGATGTGATCTACTTCTGGGTCTCGTGAATGCATTCAGCTTTACTTGTTAACCGGCAAAACATTATTTATTAATGACTTCTTCATGCTTTATTAAGCCTAATGTCAAAACACCTCTGTGGGACTCTAAGCATGTTCTCTCTTTGTATTAAACCCTTCTAAAGAAATGGAAAAATTCTGCATCAAAGCTGCAGATAAAACCCAGTAGATATCAGTTCAATTTCTCTTGATCCTGGCAGATGATGTTTCTGAATATTTAACACCTGATTGTATGCTGGCTTAAATTAAAGCATTCTGCAATCTCAGATGAGTGTAATTAGGATGCTTTGGAAACCTAACAAGGCTACTGTGGTCTCCAAAGCTGAGTGAAGCGCTCAGGTGGCAAAAACTGGCAAGTTCACCATAGAGGTAGAGTTATGGCTTTTTTCTATGAACCGATGTTCCATATAAGATGAAAAGGCTACTTCATGGGAACATTAAAATTACACACAGTAGTAATAGGTTGAATTATCTGTGATTTCTGTGGTTTGAGATGACTGGTATGGCTCAGGAAACTAATACTGCAGTTCAGCAAACTTTTTCACCCTCGATCTGACAGAACATCTTGTTCTCTAGCACTGGTGTGAGATTTAAACCCAGCAGTGCATATCTTAACCTGCAACATCTGAGGATATATTTAATCATTCTTCTACATGTGTTAGTATTTAACATAGATTAAGCAACACCAGCTTTTAGACCCTAGAAATATAGACAGAATGGAATAAACTTGTGATTGTATGTTGCTGGAAAAATGGTCATTCCATGAAAGTCAGCATATTCATCAATTTTTATACGAAAGAGAAGCCTTCTGATAAAGTCCCTAGTTTGTTCTCATGTTACATTTGAAAAGCAACCTTTTATACACGTAATTTTTAAAAATATTTTGGTTAACAGAATTCATAATGGCCAATCAGAATCACCTGAGTTATCAAAATAAACAGAAGTCATATTAAAAGCCCTTAATCTGTTAGAACTTTTAAAAATTATAGAGGTCCATTCCTTTTATGAAACCACAATATTTAACATCTGAAGTGGCAACGCAACAGTTTAGCTCTTGAAAGCTAAAGTTTTGCACGGTAGAGATGTCATTTTGTTTTTACTGAAGATAGAGGTTTATTATAAGTTTTATTATGGAGAGCAGAAATAAGGTGTAGAGCCTTTGCCCTCAACTAACCCTAGCTTACGTTTATGTATCAGATAAACAAAGTAGGAAAATCTGACCAAAGACACAGGCCAAAAATATTGGGTCACTTTCCAATTCTAGCAATAAAAGTCTATGGAGAAAAATTCCTGGAGGGGGTTGTATATACATGATTTGGACACTGCATAATCCCTACTGCTTTATTTCCTACTTTCTGTTTGTAATTACTACCAGTTATGAATATTTAATATGAGCTTGTTTTGCGCTTTTCCTTTTTCTTTCATCTTGCTACTTTCATCATCTTTCACAACATCTGAGAGATCAATGTAAGGCAATGGGATGGTTGGGGAATGTACCATATCGTTACCATATCACAGCAAACACAAATAATTGGGAGGACAGATCCACAGCTGGTGCCTGTGAACGGAGCTGACCCAATTTTGGTAGAAGCTGTCCAGTTACAGGCTGTCATGCAGAGACCTCCTGGCATAGAGATTTCAGTAGCATAAATTGAAGAGTGCCAGGCTTCTCTGTTGGAGTGCTTTGTCCCCTTTTCTGCCAAGTAGACACTGGAGCCTGGTTTGTCTCTTTCCAAGTGGGTGCCTCATCATCAGAGTCCTGCCTGTCTGGTGCATGGTTTTTGTCTGGCACTAGTAGTAAAGCTGTGAAACAAGCCAGGGATAGTAGAGTAGGGCTCTGCTCTTTCTCCTCTGGTTGTCTTTTGTGATAAATAATTGATCTTGCTACAAATGTTAGCCTGTAAATCCCAATGGGAAGGAAGCACCCCTGCTAGCCCAGGAAAAAATTCTGATATGACACAGAGGCAGGATCAAAATTAAAGTCGCATCCTTTCCATTAGTCCTTTCTTATGTTTAGCTTGGTTAACTGCAGAGGGTTTCTCTTTCAGGGTGTGGGGTTTTTTCCCCCAAGTTATTCAGTTACCATAGTTATTACAGATTTTCCTCTTCCCAGCCTTCCTAATGCACTGCCTATGCTACATACAGAACACAGTGTGTAGATGATGGGGGGTGTAAATTGTGGCATTGTAGTGCTGTGCCCAGATTCCTGCTCTAGATCCAGCTCAAGAAGCCTTGCACTGCCTTAAGGCCTAAGAAAAAAGGCAATCATGGTCACCGATACCATGGCACTTGAGCATGTTGCAGGTTTTGTCTTAATGCTTGATATTTGCTGCTTTTACTGCTCTTCGTGTATGCTCAGAGATTTATGCTAATAAGAAAGTGGAACTAGGAGACGTCACATTGAACCCTTTATGTATTTGGTTACTTATAGTGTAAAAAGATGTCAATAAAATCTTATTTGTTTTAGAACCAGCTAAGCATTAGTCACCACTAAGACTTAACTAGGATCCAGAAACTCAGCAGTAACTCATTTCAGACCAAAGGGAAGCTGTTGAGAGCTTGTCAGGTCCCTCTAGATTACAAGGGAAGCAATCAAGTCTGTATTGTACAGATTTCCCAGGAGGACACAATTAAAAATCATCCTGTTCAGGAACTACTTTGTATGCTTTTGTTTTTAATAAAGCCCTTTGAGACCAGCAGTGGTGTAATATTCATACTGCTTTTGGTCTGTGTATGGTCTTCATGCTGCTCGTTGTCAGTCTACCACACTTTCTTCTCGACAGTTTACTGTTTAATGGGAAACTCAGGATTAGACGGAAAGTCACTTGGTTCTCTACACAAATTCAGTACAGGCTCAGTTTCATTTATTTGATTACCAGAAATGCAATTTCAGATGATTGCTGTGATGTGGTCATATTAACATTCCTGTGAATGCATCATTTCTTCAGAACACAAGTTTTCTGTTTATAACTGGTTCACACTGTGGCATTCACCCCTCCCTGAGGAAGGCAGAGCTTTGATAAGCTCCATTGGCCTCACCTTTGGTACACGGAGTCACTGACACTGATGCCTGGTACCCTGCCACATCACCTGAGCCGTGCATGTGGGAGAGCTCACAGGCAACAGCAAGGCACCATTCCACCTGTAGTGTTGTTCAGAGGAATTTGCAATGGATGGAACCATCAGCTGGGACAGGACTCTGGTGAAATTTGGGTTCAGCCCACCCCTGTAAACTCATGAAGCCGAGGACACAAAAATCCTCGTGTCTTAAATTAGTCCAGTTACTGGCAGGTTTGTTCTGGAAATCAAAAAGAGGGCAAATATGCCCAAAGAGCTGGGTTCTGTGCATTGTCATCATGGCAATGTCACTTAATCATGTAATTTTTGTCCTTTGTTGTGCACATGTACCTCCCATCATTCTATATCACACAGTGAAATATAACCTACTGCATATGAAGTAATGAGAAGAGAGAATCATGTAAAATTAATGCGTTAATGATTGGACTTTCGCTTTGCTTTCCTTATGTTTGGAGGAAAAGCATGTGTGGAATGCTCTTCTCTATCCTCAATTACTGCTGCTCCAGGCTATTTCTGCTGTTGCAGCAGTTCCGATAAACCTACAGAAGAGAATCACTTTTCTGTTGACAGCACATTTGCTGGTATTTCTGCAGCAGTTCAGTAATGTCTTTATTGTGTAATGCTGTATTTTAATAGTCAATTAAAATTCCCATTGAATTGACAAAACGGACTTAAGGACTTCTGAAGACTATTTGGCTGAAAGTACACGAGACTGTTCTGATAATCACTGCTATGACACTATTCAAACTTACTCAAAAGCCTCACCTTATCACAATAGGAAAAGTACTGAGGCAAGAGAAGGCATAAATAAATTCCTTCATAAAGGACTATTGTTGTTCAATTCAACTGTTGTTGAATTTAATCTCATTTCTCTGTCTTGACTATGTCTCCTCACTTTTCCCTCCAACACTGCCAGCATGTCTCTTCTGCCTTTGTTCATTTTCCCAACTCCTTCCTGTGTTGTCTCTTTCTCCTTTTTATTTTTTTTGTTGTTTCTCATGTTCTCTACAAATAACAAATAGAGCAGTGCCTTTGTGATGAGGATAGGAAGGTGATGAATAGGCCAGTCATCAGATTTCAGAGGCTTCACACAGGGTTTCTGCAAATTCTTCTTTTGTTTTGTTTTCTTTATGCCTTTCATAACAAATATGTTTACAGCCTGCAGGTTAAAATGAATGAAAGTAGCAAAGAATACCTAGGATAAATTCTGTATGAGTAAGTACAGGACTAACAGGCAGCAAGGTTTGCAAACACAAGCCATTCCCACTCACCCACTTCTGCCATCCCCACAATGTCATCTTCAGTCCCATGATACTTGAAGGGTTTCTTAACACCTCAGCTGCTGGAATCTCAGTGCATGAAGAACTATTTTTCCATTCAGCATTTCTCAGTTCTCCCAGTTTCATTACAGGATTTTTTTTTTTTCCAGACATCATCAGTAGATATTCTTTTGGCACTTTTAAGATGATTTCCTCAGGACCTTACCCCATACAAAGAGGTAACAAGCTTATGTGATGTAGTGCACTGCCAGAGGTGGTGTGGGATCGTGTTCACAATATTTAGCAACTCTTGCAATTGCTCCACAGAAGAAGCTTGTTTCAGCTTCCACAGTCAGACACTGTGCGCAAGGCAAATGACAAAACTTGGGAAAAGCCATAAATAGGAAGATCACAATTCAAGATTCAAGATGCAAACAAATCCATAGGGTTGCTGTTTGAGAGAATAGTAATAATTTTAGACTTTTGGAAAGGCAAAGACAGACAACAACATTTCATTCCAAACAACATTTCAGTCTTCCTCATTCTATTGCCTCTGGCCTTTTGGTGCTCCGCTGTAGTGTGCAAATAAAAGTGAATTGGCACTTTCACATGTACTTATTAATGTGAGTTTTTCAAGGCACAAAAGGACTGTGATTAAATTATATTAAAAAAATACAGTGGGCATCTGCTTGCAGGTCATTCCTCCTATTGTTTACTGCAGATGGTGAAGAATCATTTTGAACAAAGGTGAACATTTGGAGAGCACACAAACAAGATTTTACAGGGAATAAAGTCTGGGGCATTATTGGCTGGGGAAAGTGAAAGGGGTAGGTTTTAAAAATCGCAAAAATAGTAAAGTCCATGAGAATAGTCACAGAGTGAGGCAAAGGCTTGCTGGAGGTAGGTGTAGGGGTCAGTAGCAGAAGGACAACCAGCAAGAACTAAAACTGGCATTTTTTATTCAGTATTTCTTTTTACTTATATCATTCATTCCACCTACTGAAGTATTTGCTTGTTCTTCCCTGGTGGGACCTTCACAAAGGTCTGGTGCAGAGTCTGGTTTCAGAGGTATGCATAGGGCAAGGAGAAAAGACTGATGCCACGTGGAGACCTGGTCCTTGTCTGCAGCAGCCTAGAGATGTTGCTATGTGCTCCCATGCACCTCTTGGTTCTCCCACACAGAGAGAAGAACAATACAGCACGCTTTTTCCTAGAATCCTGAGCTCTCTGCCATGAAGAGCAAGGGTGCATGGAGAAGTGACAGGCTTTTGTCCTGAAATGTAGCAGAGGTAAGCACCCAGGGACTAGGGTAGCCTGTTTCAGCATTTACTTCTCTTGTTTGTATGTGTTACATCACAGTATTTAGTTCATGATTACATATTGGTTTTTTCAGACCTCTGCTTCATTCACCACACAAGGAGGGACTATGCACTGAGAACAAACCAACAACACACAGAAATAATATGTTACTCTCTGTAGGATGCCTGTCTTGTGTAGTAAAAATGGAAGTTATGTCAGTTAAGGCAGAAAAATGCAGAAAGAAAAAAAATTAAAGCACCTGAGACTTCAGAAGTGGATATAGCAATTTTAGTAGTTACTGCCCACCAGCTGTTCATTACTATGGTTTAGCTGGAGGTTTCTGCCTTCACAACTGAGTTGTATCCACAGTTAACAGCTTAAAACAAGCCCACTGGCTTTCTGCTGAATCTGACTCAATCTCTTGGTGAGGGCATTAAATCAAGGTAGTTGTGGATGTTGTAACAGCAAGGGAGGGCAACTTCTTATATTGCTTCAGTTCTATCCCAAAGAAGACATACCTAGAGAGAAAACTCTGCCTTGGGTTTCTCTTGGCCTCTGCCACAGGCTTCCTGATAATCATGAGCAGGTGACTGAAATTTTTTCACAGTTATCCCCCAAGTGCATTTTACTGCCAGTTCATTCCATTTGGCTAAGCAAAAGGAAATATTTGGGGCCTATTGGCAGAAAGTGAACAGCTCTTAAGTGCAGTTGAAGGTCCTGGGTAGCCTCCCCCAAGCATGCCAGCAGACAGGGGTCAGGTTAAAGGCTTCTTGGACTGACTTTCAAGTTCACTGTTACATTTGGAAACTGAACACCTGTAGGTCAGTTCCCTAGCGGGAACACTTGTGGGGGGACACTAGCAATACTCTCATCTCACACAGGCATTGTTAAGATACATTTTTTGAGCTTTAAAAAGAACTTCACTGCAGAAAGTCTTCACTTAAGGAAGCTGTCATTCCTATTAGAGGTAGAAAGTGAAATTCATCCCATCTGTTGTGTACCGCTGTCCGATTTCAGCTTTTTCTCTCATACTTGTAAAATTCTTGAATGTGACAAAAAATATGACAATTTTTTTTAAAGTTGCTCTTCAGAGCATGTGGCAAATGATTCTTGGATATCCTTTTCGCACTTCCAATGTGTGAGTGAAAGGATGTATGAGGAGACTTGTCTGCCTTTTCTTTCCTTTTCTTTTTCTTCATTCGAGCGTATAATGCCTCCTTTCCCAATATTACCCAGCACCTTTCTGCGTGTGCCCTGTTGTCTGCATTGGTTAGCTTTACTCTGTCAACTCAAACTAGTGTTGATTAGGATGCTGATGTGGTTGCTAACGAGCTGTATCTGATGTGTTGATTTCAGTCCATGAGGCAAGTTTTCTTGGTACTATTTAATTTGATAGCCTAATAAAATGCATGGTTGATTTATTTTTTGGAAATTTGCCTTACATCATCCCTAAATGTAAGAATTGTTTATGTTCCCATGATCTGATCATCAAACAATGAACCAAGCAAGACCCACCAGCTCAGTTATCTTCTTGGGTGCTGCTTAATAGTGACACTGCATTTGTGATGAAGAAACAGCAGTTTGAAATATCCCCTACTGATAGTGCCAGAAGAAAGATGGAAAATGTCCAAAACTCTCTAATTTTAAAAACATTGCTGAATTTCTTTGTGAATATATGAATATACATATCTTGCTTATTTGAGCAATGAGATTTTTTTTTTCCTCACTTGACTGTTTTTTCTACTTGTAGTACAAATTGGTTCAGAAAGAGATTAAAGCTTGCCGCATGCATCAAGGAGGGTGAGAGGTGGGAATTTCAGTTCTATGTGTATTAAAATTAGGAATTTATACTTTTTATCTGTATTCTATTTTGCAAATAAGGGGGAAGTTGGAGAAAAGCATACACTCCATATTACGACTGAATTGTCACTGTAATGGAATTGTTCCAGAATTGAAGGATACTGCTTAGAAACATCAGGACACTGATTAGAAAACGGAGTAACAAGTCACTAAAATCAAAAGGCCTGATTTCTTCAAGAATTGCAGCCGCTTTTGTGTGAATAGAGACATGAACAAACTATGAAACATGCTTTTTTATGCAGTCACATGTGGAGGAATGACTATACCGTCCTTTGTTTTAGGTGCCATTCTGTATCTTTTCTTCTGATGTTGGCGGGCAAACCACAGAGATACCTCAGGCTTTGGGAAGGAAATGTTAGCCTCTCTGATCCCACTGCCACCTTCCAACAAGCTGGTAAGGAGGCAGGTACCCACCAGAGCAGTGTCTGATCTGGCCTTACCCCTGCCAGTGACTTCTTTTCAACCTTTGTCTTTGCTAAGGAAGGGCAATCATAACCAAAATTAAGAAGGACTTAAAAGGAAGTAAGTTTGAAGGTAATGACGGATTCATGGATGGATGAACGGAGAAAGGCTTCCTCTTTTTCCTCCACTGCTGAGCTGTCAGTCAGACAAAACAAACCAGAAAGTGAAAGTTATGGCCCATGTGAAGCCAAGAGAAGGCAGTACATGAGAAAAACCCCCAACTGCAAACCCAGGTGAACTGGATGCAAATTTAACAATGTTATTATTGCTCAGTGAGGAGGATTTCTTGGGGAAAAAAAGCAATAAGCACAGAAATATCCTTGGGCAAGTGTTAGTCTCTAGTGTGACCTAAGAAAACTCAGTGTTATTGTGAGCCAGGTTAACAAGGAGCTGAGCCTACAAGAGTTGTAATAGTAACAAAAAAGCAATTTATGCAAAATGGGGGCAATCCTCATGTCATAGTATCTAGAGAATATGCAGTTTTATAGGTGATTAATTTAAAAAGAAAAAAGAACAAAAGAGAAAAAGGTTGGCATAAGTTATTTAAAAGCTTTTTGGTATGCTGCGACTGGGAAAGTATTATGAAAACTAGAAAGGGTATGGCACTTGAGGAAAAGGCAAGGCATTGTGGGAATATGGTATGAAATAAAGCAGGATTCATTTATGTAATTATTACAGAGACAATGTAGTCATACAGTAGTTAAAAATTATGCCGTGATTCCCCAAAATAAAACTGTCTTCATGAAGACAAGTCTTTATCTTTTTTTACTTGGTGCTTTTATTGAAATCACGATAAATCTGAACATATAAAGAAATTAATAACTCTTTCTAAAATGGTGTAACACTGGTCTGGGTTTGTTTTGTCTTGGGTTTGTTGTCTTTTTTTTTAAATTCATAACATCTTCAAAATGATTTAATCTAGACATTGCAAGCATAGCCACTCTGAAGAGAATTGCATACTGCTACCTTTATGAGTATTAATCAAAACTGAAAGACATATAGCTTTAGACTTTGGAAAGCAGTCAGTAATTCACACTGAGTGGTCCTTTTGATATGCATAGAAAGAAAACACAAAGTATTAAATCAGCATTTAATATCAGATTTCTTTAAGTGTGTAAACTTAGCTACCTGACATCATTAATCAAACTTGGTATATTAGATTATAAATATTTGTATTTCTTTTTTAAAGTAATAAACAGCCATTTTTGCTGTTACTATAAAAAAAATTAATTATGGTAGAGACTTTCAAAAGAACTAAAGCAAAATGGACACCCTAGGTTAAATCAGCCTAGTTATGAAAGCTAGAAATAGTAACGGACTTTGGTTGGATTTCAGAAAGTAGTCATGGGGAGTTCCACAGCAATGTTTTTTATAAAAAAGGATGTCCACATTCAAATTTCCACTTCTGAGGTGCTGAAAGTCTTTCATCATTTGCTGTTTATTTCAGTGTTTTAAATTATTTATCCATATTTTGTTTTTGCAGAGGCACCAAAGGATTTTGGCCTTAGGAAATTTAAAAATTTCCCCTAATCAGGAGGAAACACCAATCACTACTATTACTTTGCTTTAGCCACAATACAGTCAGCAGACTCTTAAAAACACTAAAATTAGAAAAGTCAACCTTTAGGTCTGAAGTATCTTTCAAAATCATTATTAAGATCAGGCCTAATTGATACACACTGGTTATTGGTATGGATCTCATTAACTCTAAGTCATTTTCTTAGCTTTGGTTTCGCAGTCCCAGGGTCATGGAGGTACCTGTCCATTCCATGAGCCAGACCCTAATCCAGGGCTGTGGCTGAGATTTTGCACCTGCTCCCACATGCTTGGTGTTTCCTTCTGTTTTGCTCAAGCAAAGTGTGTGGTGTGAAGGGGAGAGGAAAATGATACCTGCAGGTATCTAGGCAAAAGTCTGCTGCCCTCAGCTCCACATCAGGATGTGGAAGTAGCTTTGACCCCTGTAAAAGCCGTGACTGGAGGACCATCTGCTGTATTTCAGCACTGAGGAAACAACTGCCGTATTTTAACCAATCCCTCAGATTTATGCCTGATTAGCAAGACGTTGTTGATGATTAAATACTTTCAGAATATATATGTAATCAACTTTTCACCCAAATTTTATAGTTTGCAGAGAGAATGTGGTAATTGGATAATGTTAGGAATGTTTCTTCAAAACATTGCTGTCATGAATTAAATAGTAGCAGCTTTTTCTGTTTTAAAGGCACTTTTTTTTAAATTCTGAAATATTTATTCCAGATTTCAGTTTTATAACAAGAGCAAATTATTTCTGCAACTAAGTAGTTTATAGTTTCCTTTAATTTATTCCATTTCTGCCATTATATTGTCCTTGAAACTATTTTCTGTCACTGTCAAACACGATAGCCTCAGGATAGAAATGAAAGTGAGATAATGTATCTCTATGAGCTTTTCTGGTGAAATGTTTTTAAAAGTTTTCAAATGCAGCAATTTGGATTTAAGCAGAAGATGAAAGAACAATGAAACTAGGAGATTAAAGGAACAAAAGCAATTATTTTAAATGTTATTTTTCTAACATTCCAGTATTAATCTTTGAACACGGTTATAATTGTACCAAATGATTTATATAACAGAAAAATTATTTTATGTTGCTTCTTCTATTCCTCTGTGAAGAATAATGTCTTCTATCAGTATCTTTTCACATAATTAGGATTCCCAAAAATGTGTCACTGTGACATTTTTCTAAATATGATCTTAATAAGAGGCTTAACTTTAATGTTTCAGAAGATTATCCAACCAATTCCTAAACACATATAATACGTTCATTTTCAGAAACCAATGTAAGTTCAATGTGTGCTGTTTTTCCATTTCAGAGATAACCTAAGTAAAACAAGAAAATCCAAAAAGTAAGACTTTTGTTGTTGCTAGGGTGTGGGAACAAGAGTGAGGGGCAGAGATTAGAAGATTTATGCTTTCACTGTATTTTTTCAGTGTGTATATTATAGGATTTATCATTTGTTTCTCATATGCTAGCATTTTAAGAGATTACTTCTTAATTTTTTTTTTTAATTCTGTTTAACTACTATTACATTTTCTGGACTGGAATGCTTGTCGTTTAAGCTTTGAATTTCCACAGACTGACATCCTTAGAGGTAGATTGACTGGCTGACTCAGGGAAGCCAAGTCTTGTATTCCAGGAAATGTGATTCAGGCCTTCTTGCATTGGTCTGAGAGTTGCAATGTTTTCCTTACACAAAATTACTCTTAAATGTTTGTTTGTCTTTTTATTTTCTCCTTCCTTAGAACCAGCTACTTCATCAACACCTTGCAAAAAAGCAAATAAGCATAATGTCTTGGAGTGATTTTTGTTTTGGAGTTTATCTTCTCCTTCAAAGAGACACAATGAAGGACTGGTTCAATAAAGTCAGTGAGGCTATTCAGAAGTTTTACTGCTTTAACTCACTGCAAGTTAGCCATGGCCTCTCTTCATCCCTATTTTGAGAACATTACTAATGAGCCAGAAATTAATGAGTGATAAATGTTTTATATAAGATTGGCGTATTTTTGTGTAGGAGCTGAGAGCACAAGTCCTCATCTCCACCCCTGGGACATAGCAGTCATTTTGTGCAAACAGGATGGAAGACCCCATTTATTTTGTTGATCTTATCACAATACATTTTCCTCATCCAAATGAAAGTTTGATATGCAGTGCTTCTCTTAAATTACCACTTCAGCCACTTAACAATTTCCCTACCAGTGATTCCCTACTATCACTACAGAGCAAGAACTCTGGTGGGTTTCATTCTTTTCCCTAAGAATACTGGTTGGCTAATGTGAAACAGCAGAAAGCAGTTCAGCTTACCTGCTCCTCTACAGGACACACGTGGAGGGATGTTATATGAGTGTGTGTGCATGCATGTATGTATGTTCATCCCTTTAAAAACAAGGAAATTCCAGTGGTGCTCAAAATGCTTCAGTCATAGCTGGCTTACTTGCCTTACAAAAACAGACACACAAACACCCACATCTATCTTTATATAATTACATGCATTTCTCTATTCTTGTACAGACATGTATTTTTTAACATATTCACAAAAAAAATTTAACTGCAAGTGCATACGTTTAAAATTGCAAATAACCGCCATATTAATAAAGTGATTGAAAGTACCTAAAATATAGTCTTGAAAGGAACTACATGAAGTTTTACATTATGTAGGCATGCCTTTTTCAGCATTTCTTTACTGTCAAAAGCTTTTATAAATTATAAAATCATAGAATGGTTTGGGTTGAAGGGTCCTTAAATACTGACTAGTTCTGAGTGCCCTGCCATGAACAGGGGCACTGGCATGAATCATGAACATTTTCATATCAAAACCCCACACAGAGGGGTGTATGTCTGATACTGAATCACGTGTAAATAAAATATTTCTCATAAAGGAACATGTAAATGCTAAGTAGTATTTCTTAAATGCTTTCCCTAGTTAAACAGGAAGTAGTTATTATTCATAAACATGTTTTAAATAAGAGAAAAAAAAAAAACTCAGGCAAAGAAATATTTTTGGAAGA
The DNA here is from genome assembly GCA_013396875.1 of Vireo altiloquus. Taxonomy (NCBI): domain Eukaryota; kingdom Metazoa; phylum Chordata; class Aves; order Passeriformes; family Vireonidae; genus Vireo; species Vireo altiloquus. The sequence goes on along the minus strand of VZRF01002627.1, from coordinate 525,548 downwards.
TTTGTAAATGTGCAATGTGGATAGCTCAGTATCTGGGCATCCCGCTGGGGAGATATGTCATTTAGGGACACCAGTAACTTGTGCCTGACCTCAGCAGTACTGGGGATGGTTTGTGTCGCTGGGAGGAACAAGGGAGAGGCCACGAAACAGGAATGTGCTTATGAGGTTTAGAAAGTGCCAGCAGATGGCATGCACGAGTCCTCAGCAGTAGGGTTTGCATGGAGAGGGGAGGAGAGTTTGGAAACAACGAAACTTTTTTGAGTACCCCAGATGACTTACAGTGAACAGCTTTTGAACATGACTCTAAATATCAAGATTTATGAAGAGGCTATGCTAGGTAAGGAAAAAGCAAAAGAACCCCAAACTAATGAATATATTTAGGAAAGGATTTGTCTGAGTCATTAAAAAAATGTATCTCTGCAATACACAGAAAGCTCAGTTCCTATTACAGATACAGATTAAGGATTCTATTTGTATGCACTTTTTGATCTGCACACTTGTCTTTGCTGCAGTTTTATAAAAACACATTAAAAACATCAGCATTGCAAAAAAGGTTTAAAAGGAACTTGTCTTCTGAAAGAGGTTTGTTTCATTGATGTTTGAGTTTGCACAGAAGTAGTAATGGAAACTGCATCTCTGATCACTGAAAAATGGATTCTTGTCAAAGGCACCGACTGTCCTGACAGTGTGATGCAATGTCTTGCTCTCTCTCACTGCCAGGCTCAGCTACAGAAACAGCATAATCATATGAGTAGCAACAATTTCCCTTATCTAATATGAACACTTGCTGCTGTTAACTGCATTTCAATGTGCTAAAGAGGAAACAGAGAATTAGAACTTATACTGAGTTTGTTGGGTCATTTAATCCAAGGGATGTTGTTTTCCTATTGGGTTTGGGGTGTATAGTTTTGTTCATTTTGTTGGCACATTTCAAAATGTTCCTGCCAGCCCCGGTGCAGGTGATGGTGGCAGAGCCAGCAGATCCTGCTGCCTGGGACATGCCTCCTGGCCTCCTCTGGGGACTCTTTGCTTCCCTGAAAGGGAAATTTCTGTTCTTCCTGACCTTGTGCCACTGCCATTGCCATGACCTTTTGGCTGTGGCATTTGAGAAACAATTTTTTCAAATGAATTCAGCAGAAAATTCTCCATTTCTGTCTTTCATTGTCCCATAAGTATGCTTCCCAAGTGTAGGCACTACCAGCAAATCAGTCCAGATATCCTCATGCTATTCACAAAGACAATCAACTAACAGTCCAAAATTCCTGATATAAAGCTTATCAACATCAATCAAGATTCTTCTAGAGAAAAATCTGAATGGTATATGAGACAACCAGAATAATAATTTTCTAAATGACAAAATCCATGAAACTGTATGGATATTCAAGTCACAAAAGTGAAGTCGTAATGATATTAATATTAGTGAACATTTGATATTAAAATATCTAGCTGGTTCAATATGACTCCAGTTACTTCCAAAGCATCTCACAGAATCAACAAAGACCTCTGGAGAAGACAAAAAAGAAATGTATTTGAGTTAGACTAGGGGGAAGTGGAGAAAATACAGCTAAGAATGATGACTTAAAATTCGTTGTATATTGAACAACCTAATTACAATGATTATGTTTTTTGTCATTGCAGAGTTGATGAATATTTTCTGGAACAAATGGAAATTTCCATCCCACAGTCATTGTAGTTGTCTAATCCTGCTGAATGTTAGTATCTTAGAGGACCATGATAGTATCAAATATAAACAGATTACTGTAGACAATCACCAGCCTAAAACAACAAAGAGGCCAGATTACATCTAGGTCTTTTGATCATCAAAGCTTTAATATGCTTTATATGCTGTTTCATAAATTATGAATGTGAAATGGTTGTGGCAATAACATCAAGGCTTACATATTGTTGTGGTAATTATTTCAAAATTAAATATAAGTAAACATATTTAAAATTAATGTATTTATTATATATAATGCCCAACGAGCCAAACACAAAGAAATAGCCAGGGGGAGATTTATCATCTGTAGGTCACTTGTATACTATTTGTAATGATTTCTTTCCTACACTAAAGAGAAAAGCTAAAACAATTTCATAAAAGTGTCATCTAGTAAAAGATAACCCGTTCTTTGGAGTTATTTCTAATTTGTTGCAGAACTTCAGAAGGAAATACAACAGCACAAGGATTTATTTTTCCCTTTTTGTTTCACACATGCTGATTTACATATTTTGCTGGTCTTGTTGAAATAGTGTACCATTTTCCGTGAACTGAAGAGACTTCATTAGCAGCAATGATACCAACAGTTCAAATTAGAAAACATGAAATTTCTTATTATTGCACATTATCACAAAATAGGCATCCTTGTCTCTATAAATAAGCAAAAAGCATCAAGGTTTGAACACTCATTTTATTATCTGTACCTGGACTTTTAAAGAAAAATAAGAAAATAGTGATCAATTTTTAATGCCCTGCCAAAGAAATTCAGGTGAAGGTTCAATGAAGTTAATCATCCTTTCCACAATAATGAGGAATTAATACTCATAATCATCTACATTTGATACACTTTATATTCAGCAATGTCATTTAAATCTTAAAACTGCAAGAATTAAGGGACCTCTCAAGCTAATATTGATCTAATGGCTTCAGCTCAATGACAGTGTCAATTTTATCTTTTTATATATATACATATGTAATATGAGAAGTATTCATGCTGTTAGAAAACGTGGAAGACACTTAGGTCCTCCTTGCAAAATCAAAAAAAAAAATTCCCAATTTCTTTTCATTGTAGTTGAATCAGGTTTTAATGCAAAACATGAACAGGCTTTTGTTATAGAAAATTAAGAAACAGCTTATCTTTGTAAACTTTAGACTATTTAAGAAAAATCATTTAAGTGTTGTTTAAAAATCCACTATAATTTTCTTTCTGTTTTTATGGTTGGAACTATTGTTTCCTTTCCAGTTGTTTCCTTTTTAGGAGACTGTATCTTACCAGCAGTCCAATGTCTGCATTGTTCTGTTCAAATTCACCCCCTGGAAATGCTTATGCTTGTTATTCCTTCTCTCAGTCCTTGCAGTAAAGTGAAAGAAACCTGATATTCTGCTCACAGTTTTGCACTGTGTAATTTTATCTCTTCATTAAGTACATCCTTGCTATTTTATGACAGGCCTTTGCCGAAAAAAATTACCTTTGGGTGTAGATCACGCCCCAGTTTATCACATGGTGTTAGGGAATAAGTGGGCCAATAAACTCACACAGAGCCCTTCAGCTCCCTGTACCTAAAGCTACACGATAGGATTCTCAATGAAACCTGGTATGCAGGTTTCATTAATTAAGGCAGCACGGGTGAAAGATGTACCAAGCATCTGCCAGGGCACCCCACTACTGCACTGGAGGCATTTGTCTCCTGCTTTCTCAGCACCTTCCTGAATGCTCCACAAGGCAGGTCAGGTATTGCTCAGAGAGTGCTCAGCCTGTTATGCGTACAGAAAAAAATCTGTAGCAGGCCAGCTGCAGAAAACAGGGGTTTAACATCCAGGTGTTCATTACAACAAAGCAAAAACTGGCTGTTCCTTCAGGGCCAAGAAAGTTCTCAACATTTTCTTACGAACACTCTGAGAGTAGTGTCTAAAACAAGTTCTCTGAGCTGCAGCTGCTTTAAATTGAATACACATTTATTAGTAAAATACTTGTAATAGTAATGTCAAGCCTGAACCAAAGGACAATCCAACGGAAATTTTTTTCCACAAACCCAAATTGAATCTCAACCTTTCTCAACAAAAATCAGAACAGATACAGTAATGTTGTCCTATTGGGATGAGACAAATTTTTCACTACAAAGGTTTGAAGACTTTTCTGTTGTAGAAGTGGTTGGTGAGGTGGAGATGCTCTGGAAGATCTGTAGGGGTTTCTCACAGTGGTTCACAGAGTCCACTATTACTATTACTATTACTATTACTATTACTATTACTATTACTATTACTCCCAGTGGCCCTTTATATCAATTTCTGACTCCTTTTGTTGAGTTTCAGTGTGCTCTGGGAGTGACTCCAGAGCTGATGTGTCTGCACCTTGGCTAAAACTTCTTCCTTCATGCTTGTCATTTGGACATTCATAAACTTCTGGTTTAAAATGTTGCATTTTTTATGACAACCACAGCCTGTCTTCACACCCTGGAAAACAGTGATTGAAAAGAAGCCATGCATCAGAGTCTCTGAGATACTTATGGACATTTAAAGATGTTATGCATGGAGATGTGGGCCCATCTTGAGGTAAGGGGCTGTGCTGTCCCTTTCACCTCATGTGTGGGAACATGCTGGATCTGTCTGAGAAAGGATGAAAGAAGCAGGCTGGTCCTTTTTGCCAGTTCACTGGCAATATGGGGGACGTATGGAACTGGCTTCATATTTCTGCTGTCACTGACTTTCCTGTATAGAGATGTGCATATTTCTTTTAAAACCCCACAGTTCTTGTCTCCTGATGATGCATTACCCTCTGTTTTATCAGTACAGGGAAGAACAGTTCTAACCAAAATGAAAATGCCAAGGCACTGAGAAATGTCACAAACAGGAGACCTTTCTCTATAGGACACATTTTAAAATTTTTTCCCAAAACATACCAGGGCAATAAAAGATGCCTCACAAAATACAGTAAATCAGAGCATACACGTGATGCCACCTTTAAAAGGACATCTTAGCTACTTAAACACTGAAGTCCTTAAAATCTCGGATAATAAGTATTGCTTCAAGTATCCAACTCCTTGTATTCCTACTAAGACCCACAGCAATACCTTCTACTGCCAATTGCTAGCCAACTAGACAAGTTGTCTCTCCCCTTTCCCTCTCTCCCCCTGTATGGGTTAGGGGAAAACAACCATTACTGCAGCTGGTCATTGCTTCTATTCTTCTAATGACCTTTTAGTTCCTTTCAAAGACAGCTGCTGCATATGTTCTAACATTATGTTGAGATTCATAATTATATCTTACTGTTGGAAAAAAAAGTCACAAGTTCATATGTTAAACACTGAATGAATTTATCGTGTCATATACAGCACTACAAAAATGATCTCCTGGGATAAAAAAAACCTTTAAAAACTATCCTGAGAGATATGATACAACAGTAAGCAGTAGCAAAGAAACCTAACTGCTCTTAGACAAGAGATAAAGAGTTAAGTCTTCATTAAGGACTGTGGGATCCACCTATATTAAATAATGTCCTTGTTACCTTGAAGAAAATAATATCATTGTAATCACTGCAGGTGAGGGAATGGACTTGCTTGGACATAAACTTTTCTCTAGCTGATGACTCAAATGATAACTTGTAGGTTTGCTGATGACTGGCGAGAACCTGCCCCGAAATCAGGGAGTAGGGTACAATTAATAAATTATTTGATCCAGTCCTCCATTGGTATGTTAGGCTCAAGCCCATACAGCAAAGACCAGGTTTCTTAAATCTAATCAAGGAAGGCTTTAATGGGTTTCTTTTCTTTATAGTATGCTACAGAAGTCACTGTTTTAAAGCAAATATTTCATAATATTCATTTATTTACTCGTTAAGTTGTAAATAAGAGGAACTGTTGTGCTGGCGTTCATAGTGAGAAGTGCTTCCTGAAAGCAATGTCTCAGGTATTGAGTGGTAGCTACTCTGTGCACCAGGGATTCAGCAGCAAAGTCATCACTTGTCTTAAAAATTACTGTAAGACGGTTTCATGCTTCTCAGAACCCAGGTTCTAGAGAATAACTGATAATCCAATACAATCCAAGGGGTGCTGTTCATCTGTAATATAAAACCCAAAGAAACTAATGCTACCTTCAGTTACAAAGAAATGTAGCCTTGACAAAATGACAAAGGAGAAGATGGTGTGATCAACAAAGACAATTTACATACTCATTTCAATTTTTTTTTTCATGCAGACCAAACCAAAATAGTGAAGCAAATGATAGAAATAATAATTTATAATTCTAGTGTTCATGGTACCATATTTCACCTATAAAATTAAGTCACATATATTGGTTTGTTCCTTACAAGTAACTCAGACCCCATCGCTATGGCAAACAAAGTATTTTTCGTGACACACCAGCAATCCTACTTTCTGCTGGCACATGTAATTTTGTGTTTCCTCAGTTAAAATTTTTTTGGCTGAGTGAGTAATACATGAGGTATTTAAAGTGCAGCAAGTTCTACCAAATCTGTAGTGATAGTCTGTGAGTGACAGTGTCTTCTACCAAGTCTGTGATAGTGTCTTCTATATCACATTATCTAAAATACTGCCTTAATCTATGGAATATATATTTGTGTTCTTTTATTGTGCTGTTTTGCTTACTATGTCTTAGTGGGAATACACATAAATTCATCTCAGACATTACCTGTTTAATGAGTTTATGATCTTGACACCCTCAGAAATTGATTTATAATCCTGTGGTGTAAAATCCTTTGTATCCTATTTTCCTTAAGTAAAGCCTCATACATGAGTAACAAGGGTTACCCATGTATCTCACTTCAACTTCTTCATAGACAGTGTGGGTGAGTCTTTTGAAGAGTAACGCCAATGTTACTGACCAGATGTGTGTCATGCATGCCATCTCCCATGGAAGGCTATGGCTGCTCAGTCAAAACTTAATACATTTCACCTCCTTTTGCAGCAAATTTTTCCCCTTACCATTATATCAGTCCTGAAAAATCATGTTTAGCCGATCTCATTTTCATTGCTTTTATTTCAAAATTCTGCCAAATCTTTATTTGCATTTGCCAGATCCTACCTTATACCTTGTGTGCCCCTTGCCACAGACTGACTCTTCCTTCAGATCTTTTCCACTGGGATTGTTACAGTGTTCCAGACTGGGATTTTTGTTTGTTCCTGTGTCAAACAATACTGAGAATTTACTGCTTCATTGATAGTCTCTTCTTTAGATGTATCTTGCACATTAACTCACTGATTCATGGCTATCAGAAACACATACATCAGCCCTGCAGGAAGTTTTGGGTTCTCCCAAACACTGTGTTGCCCTGCATCATTCTTCTCGTACCATTAAGTGTATTGAATTTCTATTACGCCTGAGAGATGGTGTATTCCTTCTAGCTATATCAGCTGGTTTAAAAAAACCTTGTGCTCCCTAAAAGCCTCCTCTAGTCTTTAACCAGCAATGCTAACTATGCCAGGGATTGTTTGGAAGAACCTTTTAAACATAAAAGCTTTATGAAGACATATGTATCAAACTTATTTAAATAGGTCCTACATTTTTACAGTTTACAAGTTGTGTATCTTTCCCTGCCTCTGAGACTAGCATTTTTCTTCCTATTTTTAGTGATACTTTTGGTGAAGGAAGAGCCTTCAAAATGTCCATAATATTTTAACTTCTTCCTGTAGTCAGAGTAATGAGTGCTGGAAGAGATAAATTCCAGCAGAAGTGATCATTTTTATCAGTGTTGCAATTTCATCTCTCCTACATACATTGGATTTTGTTTTCCTAGCAGTTTCACACTCTCTTTTTAATGTCCCATTATCTTTATCAGGGATTCCATGTTTTTTGAGTATAATATATTAACTGCTGCAGAACTAAAAAAATATATATTCCATTATTTTACAAATTCGTCCCCTTTCATTCTCAGGGAATGTAATTTTCATAACATTTCAACACTTTCAACCTACAAGTAAGCTAAGTGTATTTTGTTTGGGAGGTTTCTTATATAATTATTTTTTTTTAGATTAAAAAAAAAGAGGAGAGAAGGAAATGCTGCTTCATGCAATATGGCCTGTGAAGCTGAACTGTTGTCATTGCTGGTATCTCATTTTAACTTTGCAGGTCTTGATGAAAAAGGATCTGAGTTCAGGCAGTTATTGAGCGTATGCTCCAGTGACTGCCAGATTGATGCTTCTGTCATACAAGAATGTGACAATAGTTGCTATGGGTTTCCTGATTCGGTTAATTAGATTTTTCCCTGTATAATTAGCACATCTTTAGACTGAACTTCAAACTATGTCACCAATTTATTTTAAAATTAGAGAAAGTGTTGGAGAGGATTTTATTCCTCTCATTTCTTGTGAATATTTCTGCTAAGACCCGCTAGGAATATCACAGAGCAGAATTGTTAAGAGGTCAGTATGTGATGTGGAAACGGGCTGTTTGACCTAGTTTTGGCTATGGCTCAGACATCTGAGCTCACTGAAGAGCGGCTGTGAGGACTCTCTCTCTTTGTTTCATTTCTCAGGATTGAGGTGAAGCTAGTGGGAAAGAGTGGGGTAGCTTTGCAATTATATGAAACAGCTATTCAGTTCCAGAGGTCATAGCAGACACGAAAGTATTATCATAGCACAAGGAAGACAGGCTCCCTGTACAGGGAGGGAAGGAGGAAAGCAGCACTGGAGAGCAAAGAAAGGTACATACACAGTATGAAACTTTCTAAGTCATCTAATTCATATGGGCAACCACAGGAGTTCAAAAGCCTTCACTTTGTCCAGTAAAGTTTTTATCCTTTCATGGGCTCTTACAGAAATATTGTAAAACTATCAAAAGTTCAGTTTAAAGGAGTGCTGTTTTCATACTACACAATGTGACACAGTTTTGACAGGAATGCTGTTGGGAATATTTGGCTGAGGTGGCATAGTTCACTCCATAAATCCTCAAACTTTTATTTTTAATTATTTTTAACATAAGGTCTGTTGCTGCTTTAAAGTTAAAGAGTATAACGTATGCAAAGAGGAATTTCTCGTTTTGAGAGGCTTCTGAAAAACATGTCAGCAGTTTGCATTAGCTGAAACTAATGCTCTGTGCACTGCAGCAGCTCCTGAAAGATTTCCGATAGGCTGCAGCACGCCAATACAGAATTGTTTAAAGCTTATGGATAGATGGCATGAGGATAGATTTCAGTGAACTAGAAAGGGGACAGTGCAAAGGGTTATAATGGGATTGTGACCTCCCCGTGCATGACATGAACCAAAACACATCAAGGGTTGAAGCATCTTTCACGTGCTGGAGTATGTCTGGGGAAGGGCCAGTAAGCTGGTGAAGGATCTGGAGCACAAGTCTTATGAGGAGCAGCTGAGTGAATGAGGATTGTTCAGCCTGGAGAAGAGGAGGCTTAGGAGAGACCTACCTTCCTGAAAAGAGGTTGTCGAGAGGTGGAGTCAGCCTCTTCTCCCAGGTAACTAGCAACAGGACAGAGGAAATGGCCTCAAGTTGCACCAGGGAAGGTTTAAATTGGATATTAGAAACCATTATTTCACCAAAAGGGTGGTCAGTCACTGGAACAGGCTTTTTAAGGAAGTGGTGAAATCACCATCCCTGAAAATGTTCAAAAGTTGTGTGGATGTCACACTTGGACACAGGGTTTAGTGGTGAACCTGGGTTAATGGTTGGACTCAACAGACCTAGAAGTGTTTTCCAACCTAAACCATTTTACAATTCTATGATCCTCTGTGCTCCCTCTGGCTCCATGGCATCCATGGGCTTGTTGGTGTCCCTGCAGCAGGTGCTGTCTGCACTGTGCCACTCATTTAGCCTCCTCATACCCTCCTGCTTTCCCTGCCTTTCCAAAAACACAGGGTGTTGAGCATGACTTCTCTGCCTTTATGGCAATAGAAGTTCAAGTAAATAGCATTGAAGATGGTGCTCCCTAACACACCATCAGCCCAGACTTCCCAGTGTGAAGTGACAGAGAGCTCTGCATAAATGCAGATAACACAAAAGAGTCCAGGTCATAAATCTTGCCTATACTTGTTTTTAATGTGAATTAACACTTGTCACCGTTGGAACACAGTTTCCATATTGGAGCAAAAGGGATGACAATAAAGACAATAAAGAAATAACTTCCTGTCATTTCAAGACAGATTGTTTATAACCATTCCTTCTCTCTCAGAGAAAAAAGCACTAAAATCACTTTTGTAGCCCAATTTTATGCCACTGCTGGCTGCTTTCATAAACCCTACTGACTAAACTTTTATTAATCCAAAATTATGACTTCAAAGAAAAAACACTGGAACTAACAATGCTTATGTAAACACAGATGGTGTTGAGAAAAAAAATGACAAGAGATTTTGTGAAAGGCAAAAGGTAAAAGAAGTTGACAGACTTAGGATGTCTTACTTTCCTTTAAGAAGCTGTTTTGCATGTGTGCTTTGAAACATATTGTCATCTTCAATTCTCACCTTATTAATTTAATTCCATTGCACATACTGCTCTGTAATGGGGAGAAAGTTGTGTTAGTCCTTATTCCTATGAACTACAACTTCCAGTTATGTTCTTCTGCTATTTAGTTTCCAAGAATATCTTCAAAGTTTGATAATAATTTATGTTGTCTGTCCATTAAGTCACTTTCATAGGATCCAACATAACCAATACCTGCTTATATGAAGCCTGAAGACTACTTTGGGTGTCTGTGAAGGCGATTTGATATCTGCCTTCTTTTATGGTTGACCTTGAAGGGGAGTTCAGTTTGGTAATTTATGGCAAACAGCATCCAGGAAGACCCATTTGCAAGATTCACTGTCACTTAGTGCTAAACGATCGCTCCTGACTCTGAAGACAATCTGAGTCCCTGACAGGGCAATCCCATAAAAAATATTGCTTGGCCACCCAGGTGTCTTTTCCAATTATCTGGAGTAGAAATTAATACTTTTAAAAGCTGCTAGTTTTTGAAAGGTTATTCCAATTTATTCCAGTAGTTTCTTTTACACATTTTGATAAATTGGTTTATTACACCGTTATTTTCAATGTCAGCTTTTTAGAAGATTGAATCATAATGTTGAAACATTAGAGTGAATGGCAAACATATTATTTTACAGCTGAGTAATATATTCCCTCTAAAAAATAGTTCTCTGTTTTTAATAACAGGTAATTTTAAGATTGTATTGCTTAATGCTGTTTCTCCACAATATTTACTTCTATGTAGTAAGGACTGGAGAGCTTTCTTTCCAGTTGCCAGTGATAGCTTGGACAGGACACAAGATATATGGAAGTACAATAATCCAAATTGCGAACTGTGCTTTTAAGTATAAGAATTCATGATTTCTCAGTATCAGTTTAATATATGGAGCAGCTCCAGGGAGAATAAATCGTTAGGCTCACTTTAGTGGGCTTCTAAATTTAGAAGCAAGTTTTTTTAATGTCATGTTTTCTTCTTTGATTTTTTTTTTCCTCTCAGTGATAATCTCTGGGTGCTATTTTTGTTCCCCAAATCCTCTCCAACGGATCTATAAAAGGACTGTAATTAGCATTTTAATGGGAATAGTTGAGTCTCACTGTTTCCCTACAGCGAGCATATTCCTATTTATGTAGAGCTCAGCAATACTCAAAGACATAAGAAATTCATAGTTTCTTTTTTTCTTTCTTTCTTGTTTTTTCTTTTCTTTTTGTTTTGGAAGCTGGGAGAGGAGGAGATGGAGTGGGGGAGGAGAAGAAACAAAACTAAAGCTCTCATTCTTTTCAACACTGTATCTGCTTGTAGAACAGTCTCTTTTTCCAGCGTGAATTACAAATTTTTGGCTTTCTATCATCAGTTCTGCAGGTGGCTGAATACTTTGAACTCCTATTGACTTCTTTCACAGCACAATAAAGTTTCCATCCTGAGGTGCACAGCAATGCCCCATGTATTTTTTAATTGGAGCAATTATCTCAGAATGGTTCAGTACAAAGTACTATTTCAAAAAGACAATTTCCTGTAGGTAAATGGTGTCAATTTCAAAAGTAGTAGGTTATTGCTAATGAGTGTGCGACACTATTTTTCAAGCAGGCACATGTACAGATAAAGATCTGGATCTCAGCCCAAATGTTTAGAGAGTAAGACACCTACAGCTCAAATAGTCAGATAATGGCATCAAAAATAACCTTCCCTCAAACCCCAAACCTTTTTCCCATTCACCACCACAAACTTCTGTTGGCTGTGAGAAGGGCAACATACCATATAACCTGAGCACCTCACAGGTATTGCATTCTCTGTTTCCATGGGCTGAATCGCATGGCGGCGTGGAGGGTAAAGCCCTGACAAATTCATCTTCTGCGTAATGCGGAGAATTTAAGTCTATAATATGTGATGTTTGGACTCTTGCATCACATCTTAGCCACAGGTCCTATATAAGCAATATATATTGGAATGGTTTTGTGGGTACTACTGCAGCAGAACAGGCACGCCTCCTGTTGTAGCTGGGACAAGTTGGGGGCACCGTTTCTGTGAAATTGTGGATTCCATGTGCCCCACAAGGAGGTGTGTGCCCCAGCTTCGTCCAGAGCCCTCCGCAGGACTCCAGGGTGTGCTGCCCTCTTCACCACCACAGGATTCACACTCAGCCCTCATGAATACTCTCAGGAGGCTGCTGAACAATGCTGAGCTGTGTCTGCACTTTGAGATACCAGGTTTTAGCAGACCACAAATCAGGAAACCTGTGGCTATGTTGACTAGTCTGCTCACTCTTAAAAGCAAATGCTTTCTGACTATTTCCTAGAAATGCTGGTGGGCAAGGGTTAGGAAAGAGGTTTTTTTCCCTGTCCTATCAATATTTTTCCCCCTTTATCATGTTAATATCAGTGAAAAAGGCCATATACCTGAAATTCAAATCCACGGAGGAGTGATTTCCAGATATTTGTGGTTAAAGCACCAATAATAAATAACAGTATATGGATGGCAGCTTCTTGTTTTCCTGAATAATGAGATTTATCTCCCCTCTAGATAAATATTGAAGTTGGCTTTAAATTGGTCAGAATTAATCTTTCTGGTCAATAAATCTTGATATTTCCCTCCACAGAAATCAATACCTGTTTAATATATCAGATTATTGAATGAGATTAATAAATGTAGCTCTGCACGAAGACTAATAAACGGTGAACAGTCCAAGTTAGGAGGCCTCGCAAGGGCTCACAACATACTATATGGACTATTTCAGTTGAATGTTAAGAAACTGCTGAACTGTGCATTAAATAAATTACTGTATTGCTCAGAGAGTTACAGTAAGGTCTATTAAGTACTTATTTAAAGACTTGGCAACAGTGAACAACAATAAATAATTCAAGTAGCACCTCTAATCTTGTTTTCTTTCCCCTTAATTGGTTTTACAGCATTGTTTTGACATTTACCCTTGAATTTAAAAAAAAATACTCAGAAAGAAGAAAATGCATGCTGTGCACTAATCCAGCTGTCAATTGAGTACTTACATATTGATGCATCAGAACTGCACGGGAGCTCCACTCTGTCTTCAGAGCTGGCAAAGCCCATTACTGGTGTGCAGTAGTATGGGCATCTGCGCTTGCAGAAAAACTGAGTTTAAGAACTGTTTGTTTGTACAAATGCAAATGTATACACATAAAATTATTTTTAAAATATAGACATATTTGTTCATCATCTCAGTGAGACTCCAGATGCATAGGAAACCATGTCTGATCTATCACCCAGGGAGGCATCTACATGCCAAAAAATTTGCCAAGAAGGACAGATGGATGCAGAAGAGCTCAACATCTGGAAAACTCAAGTAAAAGACAGCCAACACTTTTGCTGTCCAGATTTTCCCAGCCTCTTAGGAACTCTGGAGTGATTCTAGCCTTCAGGTTTTGAATTCAAAAGGATTTTGTCAGGTCATATTTCAACTCAGCTTTTAGAACTGGAGAGATTGTTGTTTGTTTTGGTTTTAATTAAGTTCACAGAACGTAGGACATAGTTTGGTTTCTGCAGAAGTTTTTCAAAACATTTCATCTAAAACATTTTGTATTGACTGTCTCTTTTATTCAAATTTATTATGTTTATAGACAGGATTTTTTTTCTGAAACAAAAAGGGAATAGGGAAATAATAGCCACATATTTTCATTTTCATGAATTTTAATTTTGCTATATAATTTTCTTTGAGAATGTATAAGATATAAGTTTGCATGTGTGGGTGCAGGTAAATAAAAACATACATAGACATGTGAGAAATGAGATTATACTGTCCTTTTTTGAGCAATGTATGAATATATTCAAAGAATACATTTAGTAAACCCCAAATTGGTAAAAATATGGCACGTACTGCATTTAGATAGCATATTGACACCTCTTGGAACTTCAGATGGAAGTATTAACACTTTTGTCATGTACATATCACCTCCATGCATATTCATATTGAGACTTCTATGCATAGTAAATAATTTTTTTCTGTAACAGACACAGTATGGTTTTGTGTGTGAACCCACTGTTTAAAAAATTACATTTTCCAACACATCCTTCTCTCTATTTTCTTCTAAAAAATAAAGACTTTTTTTGAAAATATCTTTCTTACAGTGTCCTAAAATACAAAAGTTCAAAACAAAGCAACCACTAACCAATGTAAAAGTGAAGAATATATTTTTATTACTCAGAGAAATTTAGAAATACTTTTATCACTTATCCCAGCCTTCCTTTCATAGGATGTCATTTAAAAAAAAAAAAAAGTTTCCTTTGTACTTGAGCCATCAAAGTGTTCCCAGAGTGCAGAAACCCCACCATACCTCCCTATAAAGACATTCTACTGAGTGGTGGAAGACTTCCGTAAAGTTAATAAAATCTCTTCTGACAGTAATGAATTTCCTCTCTTCATTGTGATATTTTTGTATTGTATTTATCCCTCCCCGGTAAGTCCAGACAATAAAGGTAAAACCTGCTGCTGCTATTTCCCATTCCATTTCCTGCATTTGTCTATAATAAACATGCTTGTGAAACTTCATGTTAATTCATTCACCTGTATTAGTTACAGTTAATATTTGACTAACCATGGAACATGAAACAAATCTAATAAGCTTCATCTTTGTTTTGAGCCAGGTTACTAACCATTCAGTGCTAGGATAAAGTAGCTTTTATATACCATATTTAGCTGCTCTCAAGCAGAGACCGCATTGCTAGCTCTGCTGATAGCCTGTCAAGTGGACTGGGTTAAGTCTCTTCAGTCTCTTTTCTCCATTCCCACATCAAGAAAGAGAAACATTTAATGTTAAGTCCTTAGAGCTTGTTGTGAGCTCAGGAAACAAAACTCCTTTATGTGGCTAATATTTGCTTTGTATTAGTGTAATGGACCCCCTACAGGACTGACCTCTCTTGGAACTGGCTGAAGAAGAACTGGGAGTCAAGCCTGAATTAGTCAGGCTTCATTAGTCATCCATTAAAATCTTCTCTCTACAGAGAAAGGCAACCTTCCACAAGTGGCAGGTGTGACCTATGTGAAAATGCCACAGGCTGAGATGAACCTCCTTTGGAACACACCTGTTACTCTCCATTCAGAGAGCCCTTACAGCTTGCTTACATTTGAAACCTAGGGAAATAATAAAATATCTTAATATGTGTCCTTAATACATTTTGAGGTGCCCCGGAGTATTGCAACTTTGTAAAGTGGGAGTCCTCCACCATTCCTGTGTCAAAGCTGTCAGCATCGTGCATGTGTCTTGAATTACCATAGAGCATCTCAATTGGTATTAAATGCATATGCTAGGTACCTGAATTGCTCTTCCCATTTTTAGGGTACTGCAGTGGAAGGAATTGTTTCCTCTTCCCCACATAGCATATAGTGAATCTCACACAGAAATGCAATGTTACAACCCTTGGATATGAGATGTCTTGAGAACATGCTTACATATGCAAAGCAGCATTTCCGGGAAATTAAAAATATTGTTCTTTCAAATAATAAATATTTTTATCAGACAATTATATGTTTATCCATGCTAGTACATCAGTGGTATTTAATTTGTCTTAGGTTAAAAAGTTACTTGTGGCAGTATGACTGAAGCAATAACTTTGTGGGTTACAGTCTTAAAATAATTATTCTGGTCTGGTTTTATTTTCTTTCTTTTTTAAGGACATATTCTGTCTGCAGATACATGACTTGTTTCCTAAAAGAGTTTTTCTTTCTCTAAAAGTAAAGCAAATCAAATAATATTGATCTAATTGTGCACTTACTAATGAGTGTCTCAGGAAAGCAAATAATTCGGGAAAAGGAGGTGACACGTTTGTAGTTTGGCCATATCTATTATCATCTTAATTTCATAAAGCTGTAGGCTGACCTTGAATTGACCATGCGTTTTAGAAGCTCAGATGAGCAGTCATGCAAACAGATCCGCTACCACTCAAGAGAGCAAAAGCAGCTGACCAGTCACTTAAATGCAAGAATAGATCAATCATAAACTTAGAGATTTTGCATACAGTTTTAAAATAAATTCCCACAGTGGTCTCTCTTTGCATCTGAATTCCAGGTGCTCAGTGGTTTGGGCAACTGTCGTTTCCTTTGAATTTGCATTTAGCAATCCAACGAGTTTAGCTTTCACATCCTTAGCAAAACATCAGATTGGAGACCATTCTCTCAGACAGGCTAATTCAGCTCCCATTAAAGTCAATGAAATTACCCTGTTAACTTAAGTGAAATCTGAGTTATATACTACACACCAAACAACTGTGCAGGATGAGCTCACAAGTGCATTTACTCCAGCATCCCATTTCTGACAAGAATAAGTAAAGTGTGCTTATGGAAGAAGTCATGGAAACAGGGCAAATACAGAATGATACTTTAACTTGTACCCTTGCTACTCTCAGCAATTTGCTTTTCAGAGACTTTGTGAGCTGTATGTTGTAATCACTTCACTGTGTTTAATAGCTTTTGATGGATTTTTCTTTGAAAGTCTTCAATCTGCCTTTGAATCCTCTTATACTTTTGACATTCACAAAGAGTTCTACAACTGAATTATGCCTAATTTGAAAAACTACTTCCTTTTGTTTATTTTAAACCTCATAATGATAATCTCATTTGGTTCTTCCTAGTTCTTATATTCTGAAAAATAATAAATAATCAGTTTCTTGTTCAGTATCTCCATGCAATTCTTAATTTTGTGGACTTAGATCATATTTGTCTTCTACCAATATCCCTTTTTCAACCAGAAGAGTTGCAGTTTATGTCATTACCTTTCATGGGAAGGACATTGGCCAGCTTCTTTGAAAAACTTGTAATTCTTCTTGGTCCCATCTGAAGTGACACCACCAGAACTATTTGCAGAATTTAAGATGTAAATACTCCAGGAACACACGCAGTGGCATGATGTTTCCTCTCTTATTATCCATTTTCTACCACTTCTTTGTTATTTCAACTGACCTGAGCATTAAAATGACACTGACATTTGGAATGCAGCTATTTGCATCCATTTCTCTTGTTGGGCAAGAGCTGATTTTCATGACTATGCTTTGGTGTAAACTACATGTATAAGGTTGTTTCTACCAACATGTGTAAGTTTGCCTTTTTTGACATTGAATTTTGTCTGGCATCTGATTTTTTCCTGTCATTTGGTACCAAGAAACAGGTAGAATTACAGAATGGTTTGGAAGGGACCTTAAAGATCACCTGGTTCCAACACCCCTGCCATGGGCAGGTAAAGCTTCCACGAGACCAGCTCAATCAAAAATTCCTTCTGCAACTCCTCTTAATCAGAGGGGTTTTTGAAGTAACATGAAATTTTTGTGATACCAACCATTTCACTCCTCAACCTCAAAATTCAACATAATTTCCAAGTCAGTTTTGTCCGTGTGTAAAGACAAATCACAATAAAGACTCCTCTGAGAGATTGTTTATTAAACCTCTTCTTTAGATAGGACAAGAATTTTCTTGCAGTCATTGAGCTGCAGTTTTAGTGTTCTGTCTTCACACCTGTCTGTGATGGGTTTCTGTGAGAATCCCAAATCTTCAAAGTTTCCTTTCTCTGATACATCCTCACCTGTTCCCTCACCCTAGGCAGGTGATATCCTTCACATTATTAATTTGAGACTAAACCAGGGTTAATTTCTTTCAGTTGCAGTTGTGAGCATGCAGGGATGATGTCCTTCAGTCACTCCAGCCAGCCTTCTGCCAATCCTTCCAAGTGGCCACAGTCCCACCCTTCAGCAAAGCTGAATTGTGTTTTCTGCACTGGTCATGAAAATTTTAGTGCCTCTGAGAGGCCTATTAGTACTCCCAACAGAGCTGGTCTGAGCATGGCATATGACACATTCTGGATGGGGTGGCACAATTTGGGGGTTGTGCAAAACTGTTTCTAGTAACCTATTTAAACAAAATTAGAAAGAAATATATGAAAAAACAACAAGAGAGTTAGTGTACCATATACAATGCTTGGTGAAAAAGCACAGCTGTATTAGGGGCATCCCTGCAGCGATCTGTGACAGCAACAAAACCCTTGTAGTTAAAACACTATCTAGTATGCTTTAATCAAAAGCCACGTGGACTCCTTGGATGCTCTCTTCCATCATTGCTGTGATTAACATCATCTGTTCTTTCTGGCAAGCAAATAAATAGATAACTAAAACATGGTCAGATACTCTTGCCTGAAATGCGTCAAGTATGTCTTGGCAGCAGAGGAGAAACACCTCTTTCTCAGGGATCCACCAAAGTCAAAAACTTGTGAGGCATTTTTTAGTTTATTTGGCATGTGAAATCTGGGAGATACACTTCTTCAGTAAAAAGTTGTCCTGTATGTGAGTTATGTCTCCTGAAGAACTGATACCAAACACATCAGGCTATGTGAGTTATTACTTAAGATAAAAGAAACCTACTTTTTTTAATCCCTTCCTTTCTGTAGACAAGGTGATTTACTTAAATATGCTGTCCATATCTGCCTGTCAGGCTCTTCTGCCTTCCTATCAATATTTGAAACCCTTAACCAAAGTTGACAGAACGTAGAAGAGTCAGTGATAGCTACAAAGAGAAAATAATTTGGATATAGAAAGTGGCTATTTTTGTTATCAGAATATTTACTTCTACTATGTGGAAAGGTTGTATGTCTGAATCAAAATGGAAAGTATTAGCTTAGGCTTAAAATATCAAGGCATGATTGAATTTTGTTACATTCTATAGAAGGATACTTAGAGTGACGTATTTAAAAAAAAAAACAAAAAGCAAAAAACAAACCAAATGAAATATGAATGAACAAAAAGAAACGTTTAACTTTTTTTCAAACAAGTATCTCTTTATCTGGAGGTGAACATGGAAAGCACAGTGCAGACTGCACTGCTTCAGTTTCTGCAAAATTTTTGCATTTAAAGAACAGCTTTTTGTCCCAAGTGTGTTGTATCATATCCTCTGGGTTAGTTTCTCCTTCTCTTCAACAAATTACAAGATTGTACTTTGTACTCCACCTTGCAGGTGCAAGCGGCAACATCCACAAAAATAATGAAAAGAAAAATGTTTGAAGATGTTAAAACTGTAATGGAGACTACATTTAGAAACAGCCTTTAATAAAGGCTTCCACATATTTTTTCCTGATAGAAATACTGAATTGCTAAGAACTGAAAACTATTTCTTCACATAAATTTTCATGTAAAATATGAAACACAACTAACGTACTAGATGCCAATGAAAAAAGCTGTCATTTTCTTGATAGAATGAAGCATGATATGTGTGAGCTTGTGTTTAAAAAAGTAATACTTTCTTTCAAGGGACTTTCATATTTAAAAATTTGTACACTAGAATATCTGCCTTAAAAATATTGGTTGTTCACATGTTGATTGTTATTTTGTCATTGAAACTATGGGAAAAACAAAAACCCTTAAACAACATTTTTAATGTTAGAGAGGCAAGGCATTACTTTTTTTTCTCTCCAGGATGTTCTGGCCAGGAGTTACCACAGAAAACATCTCATCCACACATATCCCAGGCATGCAGGGAGAATCATTCCATGACATGAGACCTTTACTAGATTTTTCAGATCTTTTATACAGTCAAAACTCATAGAAACCAATTGTGTCAGCATTCATTGGTCTCAAGTTGTGTAGTTCTTAGTATTTGGATCCCGATTTCTTCACTTCCAATGTTAATCAGATCCTCATTCCTTGCTTTTCTTATCAGTCTTTTCTGGAGGAAATGTCTCCAACTCTGTCCGGGGCAGAGTCTGGGGTAGATGTTTGTAAATGGCCGCTGATGTTCTGTTGATACTCTGTCCATGGCCTTATCTCTTTGGGGCTGCTCCCACTCTGCTGAAGTGTTAAACCCCTCAGGCCTCACCTAGGGAAACAATGCCCTGGAAAAAAGCTTCAGTTCATTTCCCCCGGGTCAAAGGTGAACAAACCTGGCTAAAATTATATATAGAAAAAAATTTAAACTGGTATGTTTTCCAACTATTTCAAAATAGAGGTCACAGTTCTCATCCAGTTTCTTTTACAAGCTAGATCTCAGACATCAACTTTCCACAGAAGAAATGTTACCTAAAGATTGTAGATTATCTAATACTTTTTGCTGGCAACGACTTACATAGACCTCTGATTTAATCTACCTTGGCAATTTCTATGACCCCATGTTTCTTCTAATCTCTTCAATGTACCTTCATATCAATAGAAATCCTGAGAGTGGTGTCAAGAAAAGCAAATTTATATTTGTAGGATGTCTAGCTAACATAGAAACAATAAAAGGTGAAGGAAAAGGGTTTCTTATCTTAGGTGTGTCGATGTGTTACCCACAAAGAGAGAGTACATTAACAGCATAGTTAACAATAGTTGCTTAATTACTCTGCTTTCACAAGTGTTTTTACAGGTGCTTTCACAGCAATCCTTCCAGATATCCTTTCAGATAACCTTCATTCTTATAAAAAGCTTTTTCTTGAAAGCAAATTTTTGGATAATTTTTGTTTCTCAGTAATTCTGCATTGAGTGAAACAACTTTGCTCAATGCCAAGAGGGATTTTAAAAAAATAGTGTTTGATTCATGCTAAGAGAAAGGACTTTGTGCTAAGGGGTGAAGTCCTGAAAATACTCCAATGTGAGTAAAATATGATGAACATAAACAAGAGGAATTTCCCCTGTAATGCAGGAAGGGACTCAGCTTTCTCCATCCATACAAGTGCAAACATCTATTAATATGTACACACATAAAATATAGTAGTAAAGGGAGGAAATGATATTTTAAGAGAAAATATTAATCTAAAAAACTGCTGTTGACAGTTGTCAAGATTGTATTGTGAAGTAAAATTTAGTAAGAGCTTTCAGATTAAAATTTTGATCTTAATATTTGAGATTATGGCAAATAATTAAAAAACTAACATAAGGTTTTTTTCAGTCAGGAAAAAGAAACCAATTTCTCTTCAATGCTTTCTCAACAGAATTTTTCAGTCTTCCATGTGATTATTCCCTATTTTTCAAATGTTGTAGGTGATCTGCATATTGGAGTTGTGCCCAAGATATCTGAAGTCATGTTAAAACCAAATTAATGGTTTGCACATCTAAAATGATTTTTACCTTCAAAAAGCAGGTAGCCATTGCCACTTAAACAGACTTAAGGAATTGGATATATTTAGAGCAGAGATGTGTTTTACTAGCAAGAGAAACAAGTATTTGGTGTTCCCTCAAATGCAACCAAGAAGAGATGATGATGAGACAATGCTGCTTTATTGCCTAGCCCTTTGTGTCTGCAAGTTACCTTGCACAAGTTTGATAAAAGACTGCATGAAATAACTCCTAGACATATACTAGGAAACTGGCAACACAATTTATTTTCACTTTATGAGCATGCTAGCACTCAATTCAGATCCCATGTTCTGTACATGGGCATACATATTTCTTTCATACTCACTTTTCCACTTACTCTCCTTGGTGGCTCTTATACCTCTGCCCATTTCTTTGTATCATAAATTTCCCATGCTTTTTCCAATTTTATTCTGCTTTGAGGCTTAGTTCAATGCTGGTTCTCGTTTTCTGAAACGGCTGAATTATTTTGAAATTTCCATGCCTAAAACTGGCCCTAAGAAAGACACCAGACAGAAATCTAAAGCCTGCTTATTCAAAATCTGGGAGAGTTTGGAGCCACAAAAAGCATTCTCTGCTGTTAGGAAATATCAGGAAAGTTTTACTAGGGTCAGCAATTTCTACCTCACCTCTCTCTAAGTCCTTCCTTTCTAGTACAGCAGGGGATGTGCCTAAAGAGGGGAGAAAAGAGAGGGATCATGTTCAGGTGGTAAAATTATGTATCCATTGAACAAAAGACTCAATAACAACCCATTCATTTAATTGCCTGAAATATGCCAGGATTTCCCTCAAAATCATCTCAGGCTTGTGTTGCTGAATTATTTTTATTCATAGCCAGTTCAAAGGGAGCTAATGACTCTCAGCCCCTTCTACAAGTGAACATTAACAAACAAGCTGGCCAGGCTCTAGAGAGAGGACCAAAGGGAGAAATCCCTATAGACAAGAGGTCCAGCTCCCCGGAGATAAAAGGTTTATCTCAGGGTTGGCACCCTGGAAAACAGCTGTTTGGGAGAGCAGAAAAGTCCTTTGTAAGCACATTTGGCAACAGGCTGGCTGTGGAACTTGAGGTAGCTTTACCTTCGCCAGCAGTTGCCGCAGCTGCTGAGGGCTGCCTTCGGCTCCTTTGGATCCTGCTGCACACCCCTCCAGCTCCCCAAACTGAAGAAAGAACAAAACCAACCCAGTCGCTTATCCTTCTTGGACCACTTACTTTGAAACATCCACACCAGCAGGCAGGTGGAGAACAGAGCGGGTCCCTTGGCTGGGGGCGGGCAGCGTGTCTCCTCAGAAGACATCCCCGGTCACGTACTGCGCCTTTCCCGGGGAGCATCCTTCACCGCGTGTTCCAGCTGCTCAGGCTGCTGGCAGGCACAGGGACACACTCGTGCAGGCACACTCACACCAGGATAGCTGGGAAGCTCTGCGGCGGTCGGAGACAAAGAGGCAGGAAGTGGTTCTCGTGTGGAGAATCTGAAAGTAGCCAGACAACCATGGAAGGTCCAGGGGTTTTATCCGGAGGTGGGTACCAGTGGGAAGGGGGCAAAGGGGAGAAGTAAAGGCGGGGTTGGGGTACACAGTCCAGTGGCAGTACAAGGGAGGAGTGGCTGAAAGGGGATGCCAGGGAAGGGGGAACATTCCAGAATGAGGTACACGTAGTGGGGGAGGGTAGGTGGTAGGCTAACAGGCTGACTAAACGGGGAATTAGTATGGGACTGCTCTGCCTTGTGGAGAAAGCCTTGTCCTCACTACAGCCTGGCAGGAGGTCACCTTAAACCTCTGAGCTGTCCCACCAGCGGCTTGCTGGTTCAGGGGACCCGGCCTCTCGGTGGCACCCGGCCTCTCGGTGCACCCACGGTGCTAGAGCTCCGTCAGTCACCTTGTCCCCTTCCAGAGCACACAGCACACAGCACACAGCACACAGCACATAGCTCACAGCTCACAGCACACAGCACACCACAGCACACAGCACACAGCACACAGCACACAGCACAGCCACCTGCAGCAGACACCTCCTGTGTGACCCCTGGGGCAGTGCTCTGCAGGTTTGCACGACATGGCATGGGACAGGGACACCAGGCTTCACTCTTGGGTGTCCTGAGTGAGAGCAGTTCAACAGGTGTGACATTTTGTGCCAATAAAATTAGCTGGATTAATTTTTCTGATTAATTCAGACTTTTTTATTCCTAGTGACTATCTGAAGATAAGGTAATTTTTGTTCTGGCAAACACCAAACCACCTTCTTTTGGCAAACAAAAAAACAACCTCAAATGACAGATTTTAGATTTGTGTGTTTTCCATAAGCTGAAATTTTGAAAAATATTTAGAGGCTTAAATCCCCAAATGATCCGTCTTATCACTCCACTGTAAAAGGCAGATTGAAACATAGAAACAGAGTTTCATATATTATTTAAAGCCTTGTAGATTTTTTATTTCCTGACGGCCATTCTAATTTCATGAAGCTGTTCTTTGTGCTAGAATTTTCTCAGCAAACCTGTCTTGAAGATTTAGGTTAAAAATAACAAATAAATCATGAAAATAGTAAAAATGTCACAAATTGGTTAAGGAAATTCAGAGAATTTTTGAATGTTAAAAGCAATGTGGAGGACTGGTGCAATAAAGCAGAGACATTTTAATTTCCAGATACTTCAAAGGTGGTTTTCACTGTTTTGGGTTACTGGAAATATTCTTAAAGGAGTGGTTTGTCTATCAATTGTTATTTTTTAAATCTTCCTTTGGTAGACCGGTAAAATGGTCCTTTAAATCTCCACACAACCTCTTTTTATAAGACATCTAATAAGAAACATCACAGTTATACTCCAGATTTCCATTACTGCAATTGCTTTTCTGTTAACGAAGAATCTTGGACCCCCTGGAAGAATGCTGTGGAAGTGGAGGAGGTTCCCCTTGGAGCACCACAACACTCAGTGGGAGAACTCTCACAGCTGCACCAAGGCTGTCCCTGACCATGTCTAGTGTCATATTTCATGAAATGATGCAGACAGCCACAGCTACAGGTTGCTCTGCCCAATGTTGTTCCTTGTCTGAGATTCTGGTCCAGTATATAGGGAATTTGTTTCATGGAAAGTCTCAGGCTCAAGTCTATATAGGAGCTAAGCCTGCCTTGTGTGAAAGAATATACCCTCCTTTTATAAGCAGGGCATCATATACCCCAAGTAACAATTACAGAATTACCAGAGCCAGGGAAGGAATCTAGAAATCGTGCTGCCTAATGTACTGCAACCTTAGAGTTAAAAAATTCTTAAAAATTAAAAAAAAAAATGCACAAAAACTTTATCTTGATGCAAGACAAGTGAAAGACAATACCCCTCAGGCCACTGCTGGCCACAAGTGTCAACATCTTGGAAAAGCAGAGGTGCAACCAGTGTTGCTACAATCCCCTCTGACATCAGAGAAGTGCAGCCAAGGACTCCCTGCAGAGATTGGGAATAGTCAATGATGTAAAGGGGAGCTTCCCAGCACGAGTTCCTGCAGCTGCTCACTCTGCCAGTGCTCTTCCTTCCTTCAAAGGCTTTCTTTCTGGTCTATATATAGAATAAATGCAGATGTCTGCTGTGAGGGGGTGGAAGGCACTGTGGAATCGCTGCTTTCCAAAGCTACAGAAGTTAAGGCAACTGCAATAATGCATTTGACTCATCCTGTAGTTGGCACTGAGTCAGCATCTTAGAGCAAAGGAGGGATTGCACACTGCAAGGTCATACACAAGTAGTGACAATCAGCCTTACAGGAATAAGAAGCACGAGCAGCTTATTTCAGTCACTTTAGTAAAATACGGAAAACAGTTACCCAGGACTAAAGGGATTCTAAACACTGCTCCATAACCAAATTGATGTCATGCAGCAGGGAAGAGGCTGAAAGCTGGGATATGCCCCTCCATATTGTGCCTGGCTCATGCCTTCACTGACATGACTTGCTTGAATGAAGCAATCAATGCTCTCCTGTGGATGCCATCCAGAGCTTTACCCGACAGACAGATCCCTACTGGTGCTGATATCAGATAGTATCAGCTTCCCATGTGTTAATGGAGGAGAGAAAGGGATCTCTCACCGTTTGCTGCCATTGTGCTACTTTCAGTCTTGCCTTCGTGAGGATGTTATTGTGTGGATGGGAGAAGTCTTACGGCTTTCCTCCTTAATTCCTCCCAACCCTGCTATGGAAGTGGACATTAGCTAGGCAAGGGTCAGATGGGGGCAGCCTGTTCCCGCTATGGACTGAATGGAAAGCAAGGACACAAATATTGTTTGCAAACATCTTGGCTTTCCCTAAACCAGTTACTGATTTTCATAATTTATAGCTCTTAGAATTTTTCTGCCTTTTTGACTGAGTTTGCTTTTTCCTGAAAGCTGGTCTCCCTCTTCAGCTGTTACCTGGGGGGGGTGGGGGTGAGGAGGAGTTATAAAATTGTCATTAAAGAAAGATTACTATGCATTTGCTTCCTTTTTTGCTCATATCCATACCTGCAAATTTATTTGTCTTGTTGCCATACATCGGAAGACATTTTAAAAGGTCTGCTGCTATTGAGGAATTCCATATACTAACCCCCAAGCTGATGTAGTAGAGCACAACGGAGAGCTTAGTTTTATGCAAGGCAACTTGAGTTCCACAGAACAGTTTCACCAGCCTACAGGGAGAATCAGGCTCTTGACATTATATTTAAAGTTTGCTGGAAAATTTTCAACTGAAAAGATTTTCAATATGAACCAAGAGCATTATTGATGAAAATGTGAATATAAACTAAATTATGAACTGACTCTTGATATGACTGTATATTTGGTCTCGCTGGTACCTGCCCAGCTGGCTAGAGAAATATAATTGTCTTCCAGGTTTTCTTTCTACTTTTTTTGTCAGTCTTCTGATGGAAAATGTTGAGGGGGAAAATGCTAACAATGTAAAAAAAAGCAGCATTTTTCAAAATAATGTTTGTTTAGAAAAAAATGCCCATTTCTCACTCTTTGGAATTTTAACAGCTCTAATTCTTATGTATGCATGAAAGGAATAGAAGAATTGTTTCACTAGCTTGTCCCCTTAAGCAGAAAAGCTTGCCCATATGTCTTGCCTGCTCGTGGCTGCTAGCCATTTTTCATCATATTTTGCCCATTTACATCCTCTCTCCACCCCCTCCATAGTCCATGCCATTTACAGAACACTTGCAGGTGCTGTTTTTGCCTGGCGTTCCCTGGGCTGCTCCTGCACCGGGGTGACTGTTTAATGCAGTGTGTTGGCAGAGCTCCACACGGAGTGCTCGCCAAGATTTTCCCTCTCTCCCCATTGGTGCATGAATGAGTGCAAAATAAACTCAGCAGAAATTTGTATTCAGGCTTACATGGATTGAGCACGGTGGTTTGATGGACTGACCAAACTTATTAGAAGTTTTAACTTTTCTTTCAGTCGTGGGGAGAAGGGTTGTCACATCTTCAGTTTACTCTGTATATGAAAAGAGCTGCACACAGTTAATGAAAGTCACAGGAGCAACTCAACTGTGCTGTTGGGTCCAGAGCATGAGAGATCATATATCACTATAACCTACCTAACCTTCCCTGTACTAAATGACAAACTGCTGCAAATAGCCCTTGGGTCAGGTCTCGCATTCACTAAAATACTTGTCCTTCAGCTGAGGACTCTGTTGAACTCATATATCACACAACATCTTAAATCACACAGACTTGCATAAATGCTAAATACTAATTAAGATTGAAAAAATTACTAAAAGATAAAGTCCACGATACAGGTCAAATCAAGGCTTAATTATATTTAGAATTTATCTTTTTAGATGACCTTAGAAAGATAGAAGACTGCAATTTTCTATGTGTTTTTTAAATTTCTACTGTACTTCATGCTGCAACTGTTATCACCCTGAGAAGCCTTTCAGACTACAGCCTGTACTGTAGTATGGGCCAAGCCAGAAAAGGATTTCCAGTTGGACACTTCAAGAAGCAGGATGTGGCAGCCTTGTTGAGCTCACAAGGGCTCGGCTGGTACAAAGAAGCTTTTCAAATTCTCTTTACATAGGACATGTCCAGTGATTAATGGATCCTAACAAGCAGTTGTTAAAAGGTTTTATTTGAAAGATGTTATTTCACAGAGCATTGTTTGTTGGGAAAACGTTGTTATTTGAAACCTTTCAAGGACTGATGTAAAAACGCATTTTGGAATAAAGGAGGAACTGTAACTGTTGGCTTTGTGCAGCCACACGATGAAGTTAGTAATCATTACTTAAGCACTTCTCCATGCATGCTAAATGCTTTCTGTGCAGTATTTGTGCCCTGAGGAACAAGCACGCTTAGAAGAAACAGCTAAATAGTCAGCAGACACTGAAGAAAGAGAAAACGACAGACAATTTATATATCAAATCAGTCAATTCCTTGCAAGTACCATGGCAGCAGTGTTGGGGTTTTTTATGTGACAGAAGGCAGGAAGGTAGCAGATATGCTCAGGGAGGTCAGGCAGTGAATAT
Source organism: Vireo altiloquus (assembly GCA_013396875.1). Lineage (NCBI taxonomy): Eukaryota > Metazoa > Chordata > Aves > Passeriformes > Vireonidae > Vireo > Vireo altiloquus. Next base: position 497,888 of record VZRF01002627.1, on the reverse strand, counting down.
AGAGCTTTTAGGTGATGGAGAAGCTGACAAACTGGCTGATTTGATGTGAATTGAATTGCACTGGGGTTTTCAGAACTGAGTAGCACGACTTTGTGTAGGGCACATGGTATAAATAATGGAAAAGAGGAGACTTCGTACTGAGTCATATGTTTTGAGATAAGATATGAATTGCTGGCAGGGAGACGCAGGACCTATTCTGAGCACAGCTGCAGAGGAGAGGACTAAGAAGAGAGAGGTGACAAGGGAAGGGAGAAGGAGATACAGTGCAGGAGGTCAGGAGGAGTCACACATGACAAGCACTTGTCTTCTGCATTTCAAAATAAGATGTTAGCACAGTGGCTGTATTTAATAAAAACAGTATAAACAAGTTTTTTCCATTGCTAGAAATCAGACTCAAAGGCTGGCATAGCACTGCCTCGATTTACAGTCTGTCATTTTCCCTTTTGCACCCTGGCTGCTGCGAGTGTGTTATTTCTGCTGGCCTCTAGCTCAGCAGCCCCCAATGCAGAGGTGTGATCCCCTTCAGCAGCCTGAGCTATGGCCTGTGCTCTGCTGCCTGCAGTTGTGGGTTAGTCCCTAGAAAACTGTTAACAGCTGGTGGAATTCAGAGACGGTCTAAAGCTGCTTAGAATTACACCCCAGCTGTGATTAACGTAGGAATGTAGTGGGAACTGAGCTTCTGTGAAAACTGCATGGCAATGTTGTGCAAGGCAAGGAAGAAAAGAGCCCAGCATATTTGTTTCAAAAGTCACAATATATCTGCAGCTTTTAAAATGACATTTAAAAAGAATTCAGACAAAATTGTGATTGTTAGGTGTTTGATATATCTTCTGATTAGTCTTTGTTGAAATTATCTGTACTGCAGAATAATTATCTATACACAATTCCCCTCATTAGCATTATAACCTAATCACATCTCTACAGCTTTCTGTATGACTTTTTTAATTGGTTCTGTAATAGCCTCAGTGTAAAAAACAGTAACCTGAAGTGATTAGTCATTCATTATTTCCCCTGTCCCTGACTCAAAAGAAAAGAGATGAGCTAATCAAATCCATACCACTACACAGTCTTTTCCAGATGTAGATAGAAGTACCAGAAGCTGCTTTTAGGGGGGAGAAAATCACTTCAATTATTTCCCCAAATGACTGCACAAAATTCAATGTGGAGTTCTTACAACATCTTCCTTGAAACCGCTCTGGGTTTAGTCATGTCAGAGAGAGAGAGTATTCTTCTAATTGTGTATAAGACAATTATTTAACAAAGACTTATTTAACAAAAAGGAGAAACATATTCCTTTTATGTGCAGCACTATCTTATTGGTAGAAAAATTTTCATTAGATTAACAAATATTAAACATCAAAATACAATTTCAATCAAACCATACATATGAAACTACCATATGTAGAAGTTCTAACATGCAGTTAACTATCCTGGCTTACAGTCTGAAATGAGATTAACTGGCACTGTATTACAAATACTAAAAGCATAAGGGCTAAACAGCTAGTTCTGCATCTTGAGACAGAAAAAAAGAGGTTGTATGTAGGGTGTATTGTTTCGTATTTTTAATTTAATAAACAATTCTATACATATATATATAAAATATGTAGTTATATTCCAAAAAGTGTAAGTATAACAAAAGTGAACAAAAAGTATAAGTATACTATACAGCCTTATAACAATACTTCATTGTGTATATGATTTCTGTGGATTGTGACAATATTGTTTTATGTTAAACATTATTTAAAGGCACATATGACCACTATTAGAAGATAATATTATTAAAGATATAGATGTCACAATATAATTTACTAGTGCATATGTAGCCAATGCTCTCAGTACAGCACATCTTTTCATGTTAATCACTGTACATAGCTAGAGAAAGCCCCTGGCTTGAACAGTTTGAATCTAATTAGATGAAATGGAGAAAGAACATATTTTAAGACATGGAGCTGGGGCACAGATATTATTAATCACTTCCCTGTCAGGAAACAGTCATTGGGTGAAAGGGAAACACTTGGACATTCTGAGTCCTAATGAAGTATCTTAAATTCAGTGATCATCCTTCACTGCTAGTGTCCATCCTATTCTGTTATTCCCCTTTGTATCTTATTTTATACTGCTTTGTACTTGTTTTATTTCTGCCAGAGTATATAATGGTCAAAGATAATACTGGTGCCAGAGGACAGAACTTACATTTACAAGCTGATGATATCAGGTGCTGTTACCAATTTATTTACTTAAAAGTGCAGATCTGGCAACAGAAAACTAAGAGGGAACTTATAATTCCCTGAGTCATCCTCAAAAGATGTAACAAAAAGCCCAGGGCATGAAACTGACTGTTCTTACACAAAGGCTAAAGTGCTGGTGCTCAGGATTGTCATGACCTGAGGGCTCTGCAGGTTTGTATTTTGTGGGAGACCTTCAAATGGTCTGCTCTGTCTCCCATCCTGTGGTCTCTCAGATGTGCACCAAGAGAGAGGTACCTTTGGCCACCGACACCAAGGAAGGAGATTTAAGGCACCACAAGCCTTTCACAGTCCTACCTGGCTCCATAACTGCCTACTGACATTGGATTTGCTTGGACTCAGCATGGTCAGCCAGAATATGTAGTTAGACCACAAAAACCATGATTTTGTAAAAAATATTGAAAAAAAAAATTGGCTTTCTGTCATCTTTGAGCTTATCTTTTGGACAACACATCAATAATGTGTGCAAGCTATTCTCCATGGTCATTAAAGCTGGTCAATTGGCTGCTGATACATTGAGTGGGGTGTCTTGTTTTTTTTTTTTATTCTGTTTCTCCTCTTTAATCACATGGATCTAGGAAATTAGGATTTATAAAAGAAATTAGTCACTGGATATTCACTATAAAAAGATGAAGGTGGGATAGAGAGAGAACAACCAGCTTTTACTGAGACAAACAGCAATTTTATGCTTGTATGGCCAGCGGATGTAATTCAAAGGGAGCTGAAACTTGAAGAATATTTTTTATGCTAAATTTTTGAGAGAAGTACCTTATTGCCTATCTATGTTTTATCCAAGTACTCTGTTCCACCCAAATGGTCTCAATTCTACCAGATCAGAAAAAATTTTGCTTGTCCTGTAATTAAAACACCTTTTTTTCCTCACTTATCTGCACATCAGTTGTCATTTCAACTAGTGGCATTTTGTATTTTGGGAAGGCAGAGCCTACAGCATGTAAATTTTTTGCTGTGATTTAGATATTCAAGTAGTGTAAGCACATGTTGTGTCAGGAAGTACAGGGCAAAATGATTACGGGGGAGGGAAGAAGATAAAAGGTAAGCACTAAGTATGAACTGACTGATAGGAGAATAAAAAATACCTGTCTTTTAATTGTGTTAGAAGAAGATGACTCTGACTTTATTTCTTAATAATAGACATATATTTTAATGATTTGCTATTTTAAATGACATGAGAGTTTAAGAGGAAAATATAGCATATTGAAGTATTTGATCAGGAATTCAGTAGAAATTTTCACATAAACCCAATATAGTAGTGTTTTCTTATGTTCCTAAGTACTGCTACCTGATAAAAATGTTATATACCCACACTGAATGATACTTTTGTAGCAGATCTGATATGAAATAGGAATAAGGTGTCTTCAGAATTCAATAAAAGCAGATGTAATTTTTCAAGCAATTATTTTTAAAATATAAACAGATCTTTCTTCACATATGTGTATACACATGTACATATATTATTTCCTTTCTGACCTCCCTACTTCTCACAGAATAAAATCTGGGAATTTCATGCATTACAAATCCTAATATCACCCTCCCACCACACACTAATTTATCAAAACATTTTTCCTAGAAAATGGCTGTCTTCCAAAAATTCAAAGCTATGGGCTACATTCTGCCCTCATATGAGGCTCATATGAGCTTGTGTATTCCAGCTGCAAGGCCAGCTTTGCCTGGCACTCACTGAGATCCTAGCAATAGCCGGATGGGAGATCATTTGCTTTCATGGAGAGCAACAGCACCTCAAGGAAAGGAAAGTAGAAACTGGACATCTTATTTCTTCGGAGCAAATTTCCAAATTCTGACCCTCGTTTCAGGAGCTTGGGGGGAAAACAGAAATTTCACACACCTAGCATGGTAAGCCTGCTTGGAAGAGTTGTTTTCCTTGTGACAGTTAAAAGAAAGGGACACCCTTGTGCACCAAGGGAAAAGCAAGGCAGGAAAATACAGAGCACAGGGTGCTGCTGGTGGAGCTGCCTTTGCTGCCTCCAATACCCATGCTCTGCTTGAGAGGAAGGGGAATTCCTGCTGTGGCAGCCCTGGCAGTGCCCTGGCCCTACAGCTGGAGCACTTCTGGGCACCTGTGCGATCAGCCTTCACTCAGCAGGGTCTGCAGCAGATTGCCCTGACATCCCCACACCCCCCAGTCCCTCCTACGTGTCTCTGGTAGTCTGGTAACTTCAGCATGATGAGCTCAGTTCGTAAGGTTTATTATCAATACGAAGGGATTGATCCCTCACTTACATCATTCTACAGACAAGGATCATATCTTATTAGGACAAGAGAAAATGACCTTAAGTTGTGCCAGGGGGAGTTTAGATTGGATATTATGGAAAATCCCCCATGGAAAGGGTTCTCAAGCATTGAAACAGGCTTTCCAGAGATCTGTCTGAGTCATCATCCCTGGAGGTATCTAAAAGATGTGTAGACTGGCACTTAGGGACATGGCTTAGTGGTAGACTTGGCAGTGCTGCATTGACAGCTGGACTCCATGATCTTAAGTCTCTTCCAACATAAATGATTCAACAACTCTGTGATTCCTCGATTCTATATTTTCTACAGCAAGGCTACCTTCACACAACTCTGTAAATAGCTAATCATAACATTGATGACAAAAACTCTTTGCCTGAAGTGATCAGTGGCTGCATGAACAGTGATAACAACAGATACAACAGTAGTTGTACAAGAACTAGGCTATACCTAGTGAAACAGATGTTTTACATGCATCTTACTTTTTAAAATTTCCATCTCTGGATGGAGACAGCAGCAAGAACTGAACAACAACAGGTAATTGTCACATAAATGCACCTTCCTCTGGAACATGTAGAAAAAAATCCTGATTAGAGCTTTTCAAAACTAAATTGGATGCTTCATCAAAAAATTACAGAAGAAAGCCTGCATGAAAAAATCACAAGCTAATATGTCTCTTTTAATTTTTCCCTCATAGAATATGACTCAATAATTGAATTAAAATTATCCTTGACTTTCACAAATTTATTTGCTATAGGAATATATTTGATGCAACGAGTTTGTTCCTAGGCCTGCTAAAGACAGGAGAAATTTCATTTTGATTTTACAGTACTACATAGCCTTGTTTTTTCAAAAGGATCTGTTTTATGTATATTTTGCTTATATGATAAATATAAATCCCTGGTGCCCGTACACCAAGTAACCATCTGTGTAAAAGCTAGTGTCAGGCAACACAATATGAATCTCTCATTAAATCAGTCTCAAAAAGTGATAAGTGTTGTAGTACCTGGTAATCATTATGTAGATTCTTCAGGCAAGAAATGAGTGGAGATATGGATGAAGAGCCCATTTCTTTTTCTTTCTTCCACCTGTCCTATCCCCTAGATAATCTGATCTCAGTACAGGTCCAAGATGTTCAGCTGATTTTAAACCCTCTCAGGATCACAAGTACCAGGAGCTGTACCCACACCAGTAAGGCAGTGCCAGGATGGAGGTTAAAACACTGTCCTGTGGTTGTTTACTAACAGAGAGCATTCTCCCTGACATGCCCTTGGGTTCATGCCACCTAGAATTCCCTAAGCCAAAGTTCCAGCACTGTTCAGGAGGTTGTAAGAAAAACAGATGTGGTTACCCTGATTTAAGGGGTATTTAGCCTTCGGGTTGCAAACTTCTTTTAAGGCCAGAGAGCAGGCTATAGAGCAGGCTATGGACTTCTTAATTTACCGATCCCAATGCAGTGATGGATACTGCAATAGCGATGACACTTCACGTCTTTAACATTTCTTGGCACCATGTACATTCTTCTTTGTATTGTTACCACATGGTGGAATATCAGCCTTTAGCATGAAGAAATTGTGCCTCCAGTGACAAGTGAGGTTGTGTGTGTGACTGCTATGGATATATGGGGAGAAATGCTTATGCAAAGACAAGTAAACATGTGCACCTTTTCGTGGAAAATCCATCTCTCTTAAATTGTATCTCCAGAGGGCTATTTAAAATGGTTTTTAGCAGCATAAAGATGCAATACTGTGCTCAGTAATTCTTAGTACTCTTTGTGGCAGGAAAATTGTTCTCCTAATCTCGTCCTCCTGAGAAGCATAAAAGAAATAAAGCTATTGGTATTAGCTCCTGGACTCTGAAGAGATGCCATTGCAGTTTTGTCACTGTACTACAGAGACTTGTTCATGAGCATTAGACTTTTAATTGTTGCAAATCAATACAGAATTCAGTTAATTGTGTCTTTTAAAAACTCTTTCTACGTAAAAGTAGGTTAAAATATTACCCCAATAAGTTCCCCTTATAGATGTTTTCATCACTGGATGTGTATGCTGGGATGTTTTTTATCCTTATTGCTGGAGTCCAGGAAGGCTGAAGAACCTGTCCTGCTCCTCTGGGGGTTCATTTTATCCCTAGAGCTCCTCAGAATAGCTTAGCTGTTGACCTAAGCCCATGGGAGAGACTCCCCTCACTTCTCGATGAGCTGAGAGCACCAAAAAAATGAAAATATTTTTGTTTAGTGTACCACAGAGTGTGCATTTGTAGTTTTAGGTTTTGCTCTATATATCATATAGAGACAACATGGAGAATTCAGGGTGTCGGCTTCTCCTTGTTTTTCTCCTTCTTCTTCCTTTCTTCTCTGACCTAAGTTCCTGTGATTTAGTAATTGGTAGAAAGAACCTAGTGTAGAAGAGGCATGTTAATAAAGTTGATACTTATTGGTTTTAAAGACAAAATAGAATACACAGAGATTGTTAAGTGGGTGATAAAGGTATAGAAGTCACCTGCTCTGAGCAGCAGCAGCCATTGTACCTCTGAAACTTCAGCGACATGCCAGGCACAGGCTGCGCTGAGAAATTGATAAGAAAACTAATAAACAACCCAAGAAACTGAGCAAGAATGCTTCGACTCCTTTCTTTATCTGATATTGAACTTCGATAACAGAAGGAAAACCTCACATCCAGAAGCCCAGGGCAATTTCACTTATTTCGCTTTGTAAGTTTTACTTGAGATCAAAGGCCTTAGATATCACAGCAGACACAGGATGTGCAACATTCATTGGTACCTTTGCATGTCCTTACCTATTTATGTCCCTGCCTGTAACACTCATGTAGCCTTGCTTGCCATTTTGTGCCTGAGCCAGGATTATAAATATAAATAGGCAGGCACTTGCACACTAGTGCTGTGCCAGATGGGCCTGGGAGGAACAAGTGGCAGACACCAGTGATGAGAACCAGACACCCAGGCCAACAAAACTGTCCAATGTTGCCTAAGCCTTGAAGTGCCAGTGGCTTCACACAAAGCATTCCAGTTTCTAACACAAAGTAAAATTTGAAAGGTGAGATTTGTTTAATGATGATAAAGAATGGAAAAGAAGATGTTCCCCAAATACTTTTCTTCTAGCTGTATCTTCACTGCCCTTGCATTCTATGGTCTCAGGATCAGAGTTTTTGCAATTCAGAAGTTCAGACAAAGCCAAAGCAGAGAATGAGTCATAAGCAGGATTTTGTCCTGAGTTCTCTGATGTTCCCAGTGAGGCCAGAATTTCTCAGCTCTGTGGGGGTTTCATTTCAATCCACATTCACATTTGTGCTGGAATTAGTCTGGTTGAGGCAGGGGAATGCTTTTTCAGTTGCATTTCACCGTTAATGAACACAAAACCCAATCTGATTAATAACCAGTGTGTTACAAGCCCCAACCGACTCAAGAATAAATGATTAGCCAATGGATCTTGCTGTCAAAAGAAATGATTGAGTACAGAAACTGAATAGGATTAAATTTGACACCAGAATTTTAAATAATACAAGCAGAAAAGTACCATATCCTGAGCACAGCCCAATCACTGACTGAGAGGGTCAGGAAATAACTTCCCCATTAAGCAAGTTCATCTACAAACGAACATTTTGATTATATTTCGCCATGTTGTTTCGTACTCATTTTGTGCCAGTCAGTCTCAGGGGGAGGGAAAAGCAGGGAGAAGAAAGAGCTGGCAGACTTTGGTCTCATGGAAACTGCTAGGAGTAACTTGCTCAGATTCTCTCAGCATGGGAGGAAAGAACAGTCCTGAGAAAAGGTGTCTGACCCTGTGTGCCTGGAGGCAGCAGAGTTAGCACTGGGCCAGGCACACCCTATGAAGGGACAGTGGCATCTCGGAGAAGGGGGGTTTTATTGGGCACTTTGGACACCGGTCCAGACTTAGGCTGAAGTTTCCAACCTGCCACAGCACAGCTCTACTCTGACCACAGAAAGTCAACCACCACCTAGGCAAGCTGTCAGTTTGGCTTAGTCTGATATTATCCCTATTCCTAATGGCAATTTCTGGGATTTTTAACAATGTAATTTTGATGATCCTAATTCAGGTACACCTGCACAGATTTGTTGCTTGATAGTTATGAAGCCTTTGCACATGTAAACAGGAGTAAAAAAAGTACTCTGAAAATCAATTGATTATATTTATTTGGTGTCGCATCAGCCTGATTTTGTGTTGCATCAGCCTTTAATCTCTTATTTCAGAAAATCTGATATGAAAGAACGGGACAACCTATAGTGGAGTATCATATTGGAAATCCATTTAAGTATGGTATTGGGTCTGGTCTTTTACAAATATTGGACCAAATGCATTGTGCCAAGTGTTTTACACCAATTAGCAACTCTTTCAAGGAGTTATGCCATGCACAGAAATAATTTGCCACCATGAATGATCATAAGGTGTTAAAAAAATGTAATACTCGAATCCTGGAAGTAAATCCTGGAATTGCATCCCCAAAAGAGAATTATCTTTTGCAGATTGCGTGCCAAGCTTTTTCTGAGTTATTATCACAGATGGTGAAAAATTCCCATGGCCTTATACTCATGTTCTTTTTCATTCCAAATGGAGTCCTTTGTGAAATACCAGCATGACTGCATATGTTTGAACTCTGACTGTCCACTTAAACGTATGCTGCACTTCAGTGGTGTGGTCTCTGGGAAGGAGTGCTAGGCTCTGTTACAGGAGGTTTAGAACAATTTATTTTCACCCCAAGACCACTGAAACCCTGCCTAGCATTATCTCTGCTAGACTGTACAGCTAAACTGGAACAGTCAGAGCTGAAACACAGTCTGTCATGCTGTTCTTAATCCTACAGAGCTGCAAGATTCACAAAGGCAAGTCTAGTCTCTCTCCTTGTCCTCTACACCCAGCTCCATATATCCATCACTTCTCTCAGCTCTCCCCAGTGATCTTTCAGATCCAGAGTAAGAGATCTTCTCACAGATCTAGTGGAAAATTAGGCATGGCTGGCTCTGTGATCTCTTTGTCATTGGTCTGATGGATGAACTCAGACAAGATGCTTCAAGTCCATCTCCCTCCAACCTATGCCTCTTTACAATGGGGAAATTGTAATGGTGAGGTCCTCTATCCTGGTGGAAGACCTTCAGCGGTAGTCTCAGTAATTAGGATGAGACTATTTAATTGACAGGAAAGTCAGATTTAAGGTTATTCAAGTGACCTTTCATCTTAGACCTCAGATTTTCTTATGATTATATGAACTGCCATATATTGTCAATTTTTACTTGGTGTAATAGGTATTCAGAATGAATTTTGAAAGTACGTAGTATCAGAGATTTTAAAAATAAATCAGGAGCTGCAAGCATTCTTATGGTGGGTGTGAAATTTTATATCTGTTACAAATTTGGGGATGAAGGTACTGCTCACATTTTGCAGCTAAGTAGCAGGTGAGTTTTAGAAGAGATGTAGAGGCAGCTGGGAAGCCTGACTGCAGCCTTTCTGGTGTGCCCACTGGTAGTCATCTGATAGGGACAGAGCTGACTTCCCAGCAGTCCTGCACTCATCCTTCGCCCTCCTGCGGCTCCTGGAGCTGGCTGCTATGGCTGTGCACCACCTACACTCGTAGCCTCTGGGCAACAGCCCCTCACACCATGCAGGGGTAATTTCCCTCAGTTCCCACTGGTGGAGCAGTACAGATCAGCTGGAGCATGCTTGCGGACTTGGCACTTAATGGGCTTTTTGGTGAGTAGTGATACAAGCCTTATGTATCTGGTACTGGTACACGGAGTACAAACCATAATGAAATGGATCCGTTCCACAAGAAATACAATTTTATGCTTCCTAATTGAGCAATTAATTTAGTTTTGCCTACTCTTCTGCAAATGTCAGGGGATAAACTTGAGAACAAGTGGTTGCTGTATTTGCATCAGGAACTGAGGGCTAAAGAGTTCTGCAAAACTGATAGCATACAGAACTGATTTCCAGATTAATGTTTGGATGCATTTGAATAGACTGTTAATTTTACTTTTTCCTTTACTGATTTGATTTGAATCCCCTCCCAACAGAATAAGAATACAGATTTAAAGAAACTCTTGTCTTGTTTGACTGATCTCTGTGAGTGTCCTTGAAAGTCCTTTATTCTGACTATGACAGTACTCTTTTCCACTGGGAAACACATATTGTCCTGTAACTCTAAACTAGTAAGAGACAAATGTCAAGAAAACTTGGATGTTTAAATCAAAATTGATTTGCACGTCTAGTTCTGACAGCTATTTCATGCAGCTCTGGGACAGTCTATGGAAATTTTTGAAAAATTAATAACCAGCAAAATCTATCTAAAATATTCTCAGTGCCTTTCATTCAAATGATACTAATTTTATCCACCAAAAACAGTCTTGAATAAATTTTAGTTCATTCATAGAAAAGAAACCAAAGTTTTTCTTAATAAAGAATCACTTAGTAAAGTGATTGCAAACATGTTTAGTATGAGCATGTACTCATTTACTATATATTATTTTAATATTATGTGTATCTATGTCTGTAGAAAGTTAGAGACCTAATCCAGTAAAGACTAGAGAAGGGGAGACAACATTTTACTTGGTGTTACATCAGTTCCACGCTACTGAGGAATCCATTTTATTTAAGGAGAATCCCCATGAAAGCAGTGAAGGCAGTCAACAAGCCACTTTACACAAGTGGGAAGGCTCTGGTCATGCATGCCTAAAATGTGCCACAGAAAAAACATGATTGCCCATTTTATGGCATGTTGGACTTCACACAGAGTCTGCTTCTAGCAAAGAACATTGCTAAGGAATTGCATGCAATAAATGAATCCTCTAGGCTCTTGTTTTCAATGTTGAGTGCACTTCTTTGGTGTGAAAACTTCTGTGGAGGCTTCATGAGCTAAAAATTCTCTGAGGTGGTGTGCTGAGACTCTAGGAAACAAAACTGATAATGTTGTACCTCCTGGGCATCTGTACTCCCTCTCTTCTATATTCAAAAATCAATATGTGATGATGTGGTTTTAGAAGAACCACTGTAAGCAAGTGTCAATTAAAATGGCATTAATGGTGCCTTAGGCAAATTGGTATTTGTTTAGCATATGGGTGGTATTGTTAACATGACATATGCCTGGCATTTGAGTAACAGTTATCAGTATATCTGAGGCAGAAGGTGCCTACTTCATGGATCAGTTCTCTGGTGAAATATATAGAGAGTTAAATTGAAACTAAATAGTCGCTGAACCCAGTGCAATTTGGAGAAACTACCTGGTCCCCACCTCTTCCATGTAACCCTGAGATTGAAGGAAAAGCTGCATTTATCAGAGGAGGCCTACTGAACAAAAGGTGATGGGGATGCCTTCATCATGAAAATAAAAACATGAGACAGCAGCACACCTGCCGTGTGATAAAGTGCCCAATGTATGTGTGTCAGTGGCTCCACAGGCTGTGTTCTGTGTGTTTTGAAACTAAATCTTTCTTCCTCCTATTGACTTCTTGCCCTCTGGTACGCTGAGTTGGCTGCTTGAGATGCTTTCACTAAGTACAAAGTCAATTGACTGTAAGCAGTGATGAAGAAAACGTTGCGTGATTAATATTACAGTTCAAGCTCTTCTGATCAGTCACAGAAAGAGCAGTCGAATAAACTCAACTTCATTTCAGAGAATCACACACTCTTAATGGTGGAGGGTCTGCCTGGAGCCCAAAGGGAAAAAACAAGCCACTTGAGGCAAATCTCTCTTCTTTTACATAGAACAAACTAGTTGAGCAGTGTTAAAAGCTGCTTATTGATTTGTGCCCAGACTGAAAGCCATGCAGTGATGTAAATGAAAATGTGTCAAGAGTCAATATTGATTTTTTTTCTTTTTCTTCTTTTCTTTTTTTTAAAGCAAGGCCACCCCACTTGGGAAATGCTGTCAGCTATACCACTAGGCTTGTCAGTAAGTGAAGTAAGATCCTTTTCCACAAGACTACATATGTCCAGACATCAAAGTTACTTCTTTTGCTGAGGTAATATGGACAGCATGCTGAGAGCAGCTATGTTGACAAAACTTGGGTTTTTTTTAGAAAATTGTTAGGTAAAGAAAAAGAAATGACAGAGAAGAAATCAAATCTTAGAGAAGATAAATTTGCTGGGCTGAGCTTGCAGTCTAATACTTGCAGAGTAGACCAATTTTTTGTTTTTAAATATTTGTTTGCAATAGATTTGTGTAGCAATATAAATTATACTCAGTGAGAGCCAAGGACAAGGAAAGGGTAGAAAGGGGATCCTGTTTTCCCTCAAGGGGTATGCACTCAGCTCTAGTAGACCTGGCAAGAGTTTCCCTTTAGAAAGAGGGAGTTTGCAGATAGAAGACCTACAAGAGTCTCTGTTTCAAGTGAGGGCTAGCAGAAGAGAAATCGGTGATCCCTGAAGAGTAATCCAAATACATTATTTGTTGACTTCACACCATGCTTAGTGAAGGATATACAAAGCAGTTTAGGAAAATATAGCCAGCAGTTGCCTGTGTTTTCTCCCCTGAAGAATCAGATGCAAACTGTAATAACTGCTATGCTCAAAATCAATGCTTATAGCTTTTTCTATTACATTAGAAATTACAACCAGGCTCTTTTAACTAAAATTTCTACCTTGTTAACTCTTACCAAATAATATTCTTCCAGGTCTTTGACAAAAACTCCTTCTTTGTAGCCAAGATAATCTTTTTTCAATCTGTGCCACCAAATCTGTCAACTAATTGCTTACACCTCAATTAGAGATGACAAGGATGTGGCAGACAGCCCATTGCGGCTCAGATCTTCTAAGAATGAACAGCAATCCACAATTTAATGTGGAGTCAGGTTGTGAGATGTTTACTTTATTGGCACTTTCAAGGGCTTTGGATACTTCCACAACTCCTAGCTTTGCTTCCTGGGCAGAGCAAACATTGTTCCATTTATGGCTCTCTTCATTCATCCATCTCTGCAAGCCTCTCTCCATGAAAGAAAACATTTCTCCTGTCTCTATATCTACCCACAAGAAATCACCACCTCAACTGTATCCTCCTGGGGGCAACAAAATAACTATTTCAAACTGAAAATAAATAAACAGAGAAATTAAATTCTTACTTGGAGGTAGAACCAGACCAAGTATGACAGCAGCAAAATGGTAGTGTTCCAGATACGGGCAGTAAAAGGTGCCCTAAACTAGAAAAATGTGGTGATAAATCAAAAGTGCAACTCCAAACATATTAAGTGTGTGGAAATGCTCCTATCAATTTCATGTTGCTGAGGTTCAGCTGATTAAAATAGAAGTTCATTTCTAAGACTCCAGCAAATTGAATTTGGCCTTCTGTTAAAGGCTATAACTGACTTATAAATGGATGCATGGGCTGATGAACTGAAAGTTGTCCAGTGAAAGACGTACACACAGCTCACACTTTATTTTTCATCATCTCAGGCAGGTTTTTGATAATTTTCTTTTCTTTTTTCTTTTATTTTTAAACATTTTGTTGCCAAACAGAATGAGAACTATAATGTAGTAATTTTTTTTTGTTGCTGTTTTTTGAAGAAGGGTAATAACATCTTCTGTATAAACTAGGTGTAATTTTTCGTAAATCTGGAAAGTAAGGCAATACTGATGTTGTTCATGCATTATTCTGGTTTGTCAGGCAGCTTGCTTTCAATTTTGTGTTATAACCATTCAGATTTATTATTATTAAAATTCAGGCAGAGGGAGACAGAAGAAGATATGAAACTATTCCACTGTTCCGCTATGTTCTGTACATAATGTGCAGAGATAGTCACTCAGTGGAATTCCATAATAGAGGAAACTAACAAGAAATATGAAAGGCAAAAGACTTACAGAATGGATGCATTTTATAAATCTGTTTTAAAAATGCATGAATGGGAGCGATCTGACACTACTTTCCAAACATTTTACTTGTCTCACGATAATGTTCTCTGTGTAAATGATTTTATTTTGTCTACACCACAATTTCCAGTGCTGTCTCACACTTTTCTGTTCTGGGCACAATAATTGAATGCAATGAGTGACTTCAGCCAACTTTGGAAACACCTTCTTCTTCTGTACATAATAAGAATTAAACAGGAGAGAGGCTGTAAGTTATATCCGCTTGGATGCTCTGGCATAGGGAAGATAGGTACTGACATGCAGAAGATTTAGCTATCATCTCCTGGACTCCCAATTCCCTACTGTGGTGCTCCACCTTGGAATTGGGCAAGACCCACCTGTACTAATTAGGAATGAAATTAATGGGAAAGAAGCATCTGCCTCTGGCCAGACAAATATTTTCTTTCTCTTGACATCCTTGACTGTAAACTCTGCCCTACAGATTGATGACAAGCCTTCTTTCTGTATTTTATGAATCAGACAAAATGTTATTTCACATTTTTCCTTGATATTTCTTTCATTCATTTATTCGCCTGGTGTGAATAGAGGCTTGTGATTAATTATTTGTTCTGGAGAAAGGACTTGAATCTTGATAACCTAGCTGAGAGACCTACTTGTTGGCAATAATTAACCACAGCCTTATACATGTTCTTTAGGCACCTCTGTGAACCAGCATGACTAGAAAAATGGGTAAAGAGTTGCCTTGTTTGAGAATTCAGCTTTAGGGACTTGGGTTATTTGGGTTGCTCTAGGACTCTGAGGTGCCACGACATCTCTTTAAGCCTGCCCAAAGAAAAACACTGCCACAATTCTGGCACCTCCTCCAACCCTTGGGAAGAGAAGCCAGTTTCTCACCAGCATAAAATCAACAGTTGTTGCTGAGTTCTACTTGAGCTTTCTAAGATGCTATTTGGCTTTTTGGGGTATTTGTCAAGGCAGTGACCTGACCACATGGTGACCTCGCAGGTACACAGTATCAGAAGCTGCCCCAAAGCAGACACAGGCTGCAGCAAACAGGGGAAGATCTCTTTTCCTGGGAGTCCTGCTGATTCACCTAACCAGTCACCTGGAAGGTGAGGGCTCACATGCTTCACCAGACAGGGCAGAGGGAAGAACTCAGAGCAGTCACTGGTTTAAATGGCAAGCAGTCTTTGAAGCAAAAAGCAGAAAACAGGTCTCTTTCCCAGCTGAGTGCCCTAATTGCTGCCCTATGGTTTGGCTCTGTCCTGCTCTCTGGTCCAAGGAATCCTTAATTATTTAATGTAAAACAAAAGAGCCTTTTCAGGAGCAGCACAAAGTGCTCTGTCCATCTCTCTGTCTCCGGGTACTGGCATATGCATGTGCACACATAAAGACGCCAGCACACAGATGAAGAGGTCGCAATTCTCTCGGGAGGTGAGATGTGTGAGTTTGAATCCTCTTAGGCTGGAGGGCAAGGGAGGATTAATTTTGTTTTGTTCATAGTCTTATACTAGAAGATGATTTCAATGGAAGTCTTGAAGGAGGGTTAGTAGAGTGACCTTGGGAATGCTCTGTGCTTGGTCGTATTTTGTTAAACGCTAAATTGTTTAATGGGATAGAGGATGATAAGTAGAGGAAAAGAGGCAAATCAATTTATCTCAAAACTGTATTGGTTAAATTAATCATTTAAATGATCCCATCTAGGGGCTTTATAAGATGCACAATTTTATGTATAAGTCACTTGTCTTTTTTACAGATTAAATGCTTTGAAGTCAGTATAATGATATGTTCCATTTCTCAGCACAGGACACAAGGGGTAGACATGATAACAGCTTAATAGCTGTTTTTATTTTTAGATGAATCTATTTGAAATATTGCCAATATGCAAAAAAAGAGGAAATAATAGAATGGATGACAGTAGTTGTCCACTTTATCTGAAAAGTCTCTGTGACAAAAAATATAAATAAATCTGTTTTTAAAGATTTTCTTTGCTTCTTCAGGTGATACATTCAGGGGTGCATTCAGAGCTTAAAAGAAGAGGCTTTTCATGAGTTTCAGAAAATAACAAAATATGTGACTCACATTTTGAAGAAAAGAGAAAGAGGGGAAAAAACATTACTCATTTTCCTGTCTCTAACCCAGCACTTTAATCTTCTTTAACACATTCAAGGAGATGCTTCTGTCCTCTCGAATTCAGCACAAAATCCTTAGTCATGTACCTGGAAGAGGGAAGAGTCTGAGTCCCACTGCTTCAGGGGTGTGACAGAGTGGGGAGATGAAAAGCAAAGTTTTGGTTTTTGTTTAGAAGAAAAGGAGACACATAGATGGAAGGAAATATTGTGTGAATACAAATATAGAACACACATTCAAAAGCCTTTAGAAATCCAGCCCTCCTTCCTTTTCCCTCTACCCACCCCATGAAATTATTCTGGCTTTGATCCCATCTCTCTCCCTCTCTCTCACTTTGTTCAGTGGCTCAGAGGTATGTGACCCTGAAAGGTATCAATTGCCATTTCCTTTCCTGCTTAACTCTGATCAGGAGAAGGAACTATTTGAAAAGCAATGGTTATGAAATGGATTTTTAATGTAAGCTCAGTACTTTTTGTGAGTGTTCATGTCAGAAGAATTTAACCTGCCTGATTACGTAGAAACAAGAGCAAATAAATGTAGGCTGAAACAAGTTAAAATGTGATTTCTAATTTATTGTAGTGCTTAGGAGCATATTTTAACTCAATTTGCCACACTCTCCATGATTACTGTAGACTTGTCAGTGAGAAAAACTCTTTGCAGTGAAATATCTGGATCCTTGCCCTTAAATAAAACAGTATTTTTTATGTCTTCTAATCAAGGATATTGTTTACAAGGCAGATAACTGTTAAGTCTTCTTTCCATTATTGACTACATGATTAATTTCCTTTTGCAACAGCGTTTTTGCAACATGTCCTGACTGTTTCTCATCTTCTGAGTGCCCTGTTCCACTGTGTGAATGCAACCCAGTTATAGCAGTAGAGCTGAGCACGGGGCTGAGTCCAAGCTACTGATCACCTATTCCAAATAGCTGTGGCAATTGTTTTTGCTTTTTGTTTTCTGCTCTGTGACAGAGCATCTAAACACTCTCAGGGAATAGTGTATTATTGGATATGGGTATAAAGGCTTCATCAGCCTAATGGAACAATTAACTCAACCATTCTGCTGCTCTTGATCTGCAGAATTTTGCTTTAAGATTAGAGTGATAAGGTGAAGATTAACACCTCTGGGTCAGTGGGGCTGATGAGACATGATTTATTAATCCTCAAAGAAAACCTTAATTGGACACTGGAGCACTCTCTTCCTCATTGTTAAACTCTGCCAATTCCCTGGATAGTTAGGGGAGATGTTGAGTATGATAGACTTATTGTAATTAGATGCACCAAAACTAAAGTAATGATATTTTCCCCAGGGAACACCATGTGTTATTTTTTCCAAATAAATCAGTGCTGATATTTATGAACACCTGAGAAACATCCTCTACACATGGTCATTGACTACCCAAACATAACTTATAGAAGGGAGCTGCAGAACAGGATCCATAAGAATCCTTTGATTTAGAGGAACTGTCTTAAATCCTGGCCTTCAGAGCGCAGAGAATTTACTGTGCAAGCAGGTTAATGATCAGGTTGATTTATCCTTATTTTTTTACCCCCCATTACTCATTCTTTCATCATGTTCCTTCCATTACGAGGCACTGATTTATAGGAAGAAGCACTCCTCTAAGGAGTTCGGTAGGTTTTGAAACTAAGTCTCCGAAATACTTTTTTTTTTTTTCTCTGAAGAAATGTCTTTTTGCAGGCAGTATAATAAATAGGTTCATTATAATGCAGCATGCAGCTAAAGACAGGAGAAAAGTCCATAGGCATACAATTCCAGCTGCTGTACCTCAGGCTCAGGAAACGGAGCTCTGTGGCTTGAGGATTCATTAAGACGCTTGGTGTAGCACAACCCTGATGAAATAAGTTAGCAGTCTCATTAGGGGGTTGGAGCAATCATTTGGAAAAAAGCCTCCTTTGCTACATTTGTTTACAGTGTCACAGGAAGCATGTCCTCAGTCAACTGGGATAATCGTTGTCAGTGTTTTACATAGTTACAAAGCAGGCTAATAAGCCAGATTGTCGAATTATGTCAATCATGTCTAAACATCAACAAACAAATTGCTGAATGCAGATGGGAAATTTGTGAGAAAGATTAAATATTCAGTTCAATGGGAACAGTGCACACTGTGAGGTCAGGATTTAAGACTAATATCTGGAGCAAAGTGACTTTCCAGAATGTGGCTCTGAAGGAAGATTTCTGTCTCTGTGAAATTGTTTGGTGAGGCTTTTGACATTTAGGGCACTGACTGAGGAGATACTTGTTTCATTAGGCATTGCATCCTGCTTCTCCTATCCCAACACTGCACTACCATTATCACACTGGTATATTAATTGTCTTCCTCTTGCCTCTGCTGAAAGTCCTCAGGTTTTATTGCAGCTTCACACCCACACTGACTTCCCAAGGCTATAGCCAAAGTAGAGATGAGAGCTGAGAAGCAGAGCCAGAATATTTTCTGCTAAAGAAAAAAGGAAAATTTCATGTATTCCTATTCAGCCCTGTTGGGGTTTTTAGCCCAAGGATCCTGATGTCAGCTTTCTGAG
Source organism: Vireo altiloquus (assembly GCA_013396875.1). Taxonomy (NCBI): domain Eukaryota; kingdom Metazoa; phylum Chordata; class Aves; order Passeriformes; family Vireonidae; genus Vireo; species Vireo altiloquus. The sequence goes on along the minus strand of VZRF01002627.1, from coordinate 478,875 downwards.
TGACAAGAGCTTTTGGCACTTGTCATCTTTGCACCAGACACCACTCTAGGAGGGGAAGGGGCCTGTTTGTGGCTGGTAGTTGCTGAGTGCTTGTGTGATTTCACCCTGCCCAGGGTGATACATAAGGGACAAAAGAATGAAGAGTTTAAAAAATGCTATAAAGCTTTCAGAGTGCTTAAATAGACTGAAGTGAAGAATGCACAAAAAAAGTAAGCCAAAAAGTAAGGTGTTAATCTGTAGAAAGAGCAAAAGATCTATTAAATTAATCAATAGGTCTTTTACAGTGGCAAATATAATTTAGTTAAAGAAAACATAGAGAGTGCAAGAAGAATATAATGAGTTTTCCACTTCTCCTAAAAGAAAGGATTGAAATAATCAGTTATTGACTGACAGGTATGTTCTTCATAGAGGAAAATCACATTCTGAGGATGTGTCTTGGAGCAGCACTGAAGCTACAGAATGTCTGCGCTGTATTTTCCCTCAAGAGCAATGGCCTTCAACTCACAGCAGAGACAGGTCACCTGGTTGGGAACACTAGAACATAACACACCAAAGCCAGTTTCTGTCCTTCCTCCTATTTAAGAAATAGCAAGAAGGACATATACATTGATTCTGCTGCAACTTTAACTGTGCTTTGGCAACATGAAAAATAATGATAGGAAAAACTAATGTACATTGTGTACATCTGTCCAGGGTCCCAGGTAATGTGACCTCTCTGTTATTGTACGTACCAGTGCAAGACACTCTTTCCATTAGCTAAGTCCCAAAGGGTTTGATATTGGTTCTGCCCAAGATATAAATTTGATTTTTCAGTCTCATTGAAATGTAGACTTGTTTGGTGTTTCTTTACTAATATAATGTGTCTTTAACCAAAATCTCTGTGTTCTAATACTGAACCCCATCATTTTTATGGTTATTCCATATTGATGAATGATTGACTCAATATTGACCTGTGTTTCCAAAGGCTCACTCAGCAACATGTTTTGTGTCATATTGTATTGACTTTCACTGATCCATGATTGTTATCATTTGGGATTCTTTCATTCATCCTTAGTAACACAGAGTGCTTAGTCCACATTACATTCTTTCCTTACTAACCTCTTTTCAAAATGCAGTCATGATCTACCCAGAGCCCAGGAATTTGGAGACATCGACTTTTGTAATAGCTTTCCCCCATAGCTTAAAGATTTAATTCCAAATCATTACTTATACTATTGTAACTTCCCAAGAGTTTAAATGTCACAGTCTGAATCAAGGTGCTCCATAGAATGTCCTGCCTCCTAATCCTGAATGTTCATAGCCAATTGCAGATAACAGCTATTCAACAACAATTCCCTGAAAGCTGAGCAAGAGGAAAGCCAGAAGCACTAAATTAAACTATTAATATAACACACAGAAGGGATGGGCATGAACTAACTCAACTGTATCATGCCCTATTTGTCTGGAGTGCTGATGTTATTGGTTTGAAACTTCACCAACCCTCTTGGCTCTTTAGCACCCATAAATGTTATGTTGGAGCCTGATTCTCAAAGAGGGGGAACCAGGGAAAACTTAATCTGCCATTATGAAGAGAGGTGATGATATTTTCTTTTCTCAGTGTGAAGCAGCCTTGGCTGAGCAGGAATTTAGGAGGCCCATGGGGTCTGTATGTGCTAGCAGGCACAGAGGTTCATTTTAACTTCATCTGGCCTTTTGGGAGAGAATAAGCACATAGAGCATCTTTCTTTCAACATAGCTTCATAATAAACTTCCAGAGGAACACGAGCTTGACAAATCTCACTGTAAAATTTTAATTAAAATGGATCTTCCATTTTAAAAGTCAATTCCATTTTAAAAAAAGAAACCTCCACAATCCCACTTGAATCTCAGTCGCCCTAAAAAGACAAGCACCAGTAAGCTGCTGAATCTTGTGAAAAAAACATGCACAACCCGACTGATTGATTTTAAAATGCAATCAATTAGAAATCACAGCTGACTTTTTTGATTGGAACTTAATTTGATCTGGAATGGGTTTGTGTCCTTGCCTACTATTAATTAGCAATAATAATAGTATTGTTCTTCTATGGGAATTTGAAACAGATCTGCTGTCCTATAAGGCAGATGTTTGGTACAGCTCAGAGCACTCTGAGTCACAGCAGAGGTCTCAGCTCCATTACTCCTGTTAGCTGGTGAGGGAAGGTTTTGGTGGAAGAAAATGGTAATCCTGAACAAAGGAAGAAGTTGTCAGTGGAACTGATGCCAGAATGATTTTTTGCTTTTTCTTTTATACCACTCTTACATACTCTTTTATAGTTTTATGTATTCTTAGTGCTTTTGACCCTACACACTTGTAATTTTCCAATCCTGTTAACTTAGCTGAGACCCACTGTACTGTTAAACCAGGAGACCAAACATCCTGGAAGCCCCAGACACCAAGGTCCTCTCCAGAACACATTTTTGTAAACTAAGATAGGCCCATCCAGGGGGAAGGTTCTTCAGAATGGAGGGTTCACTCAAGCCTCTCACTGGGCAATCTTTGATAAATATGTTAATTTTGCAAAGCCTGTAAGTGTGTGTATTTTGGTGTGACAGTGTGCATGCGTTTTGGGGCATCCCACCTGGAGGAAGTGCTGTACCCAAGGATCTCAAAATAAATACCGAGGTAAAAACCCCTTTTCACCATAAACTGTGTTTTGGTTTTAATTTTAAGACCAGGGAAAGGCAACAGAATGAGTCTGTCTTTTCAAAGGTGCGACCTGAGAGACATTTACAAGAGAAGAGGCTGCAGCATTCTCACAGCATTGCAGCCATCAAGGCTTGGATGCTGGGGCACTGCAGGGAAATGTGTAGGGATGCAGCAAGATAGAGGCTAGAGCCTGCTCTAGAATTCGAGGTGTTAAACTGGTGTCAAATATCTGATACACATTTCTATCTAAAGCATTAAGCCAGACCTTCCTTGGCCAAAAGCAAACTCAATTGCATTATCTTATGTTTGTTCAAGGGATAAGACCAGCAGCTGTTCTTGTTGTGTAACATTTATATCTTTACAGAGGCTGAAATAGCAGATAGAACGTTTATAGAGGCTTCATGTGCCAGGGTTGGTCCCTTCAGTGACCTTGAAAGGAGCAGGATGCTCGGCCTGGTGCAGAGCAGTCTCTCACTGACCAGAGACACAGGGAGGATGGCTTAATTTTTAAATGCTAGCCTTTTTTTAGTATTTCATTAATATTCAGCTGACAGACCCAATTTCAAAGCAAGTATTTGTTATTTTCATAGATGAACAGAAACTGTTAGCATTCCTAGAGATAAAGGAGGTTTTTTTTCCTTTTTTTTTTCCGCTTGGTGCATCAAAGCATACAAACACATTCATATATTTGGTTTCTCCAACAGACCTTGTTAGAACTGTGACCATTTAGGATAAGGAGTGGGAATGTACCTGGAGTGCCTGTTTTTTTTTAGTCATCCCTGTTATCCACACAGCAGTGTGAATATAGCCTGAAGCTGGGCACTGCACAAACTGATGTGGAATGGCACCTTTTGGGGTAAGCCAGGCAGAATGCTGCTTAGTGCCAGTTTTTATGTAGTACTAGACTAAGGGTACATGCAGAAATCCACAACCGGCATATATAAATAGCACAGGCGCTAGGGATCTCAAGGTGAGAGAGTGCAGGGAAATGCTCTATCCCTGGGTCTTACCAGCTGTATGGCTTGTCCCTGGTGGTTCAGGAGTGTGGGTGGATTTGGCATGAGTCTCACACCTTCCCCATAGGACAGGCTTCCCGATGCCTTAGGTTTTAACTTTTATATGTTTCAAATCCTGTACTGCTAGTGTAACTCTGAAGTTTTCTGTAGCTTGTTAAGTGCTGTTCTCTCATGCTAAGATAGACATAACGAAGCCTCTCCAGCTTGCTCTCCAAGGACACCCAGACTGTTCTGGGCCCAAGAAGTGTAAACCATCATCTTGGGGAGGGTGGGAAAGCTTGGGGAAATCACATCATTGGCTGGGTTCTGGTTGGTGAATTTATGCTGATATAAAAGTGTAAAGAACTTGTGACCTGTCGTCCATTTTGGGATGCACTGAGTCAGGACCCTCTGGAGCCCAGAGTGTACCTCTGAAGGCCTTTCAAATAAATACCTCCTTTATTCCTGTCTAGTCTCTGTTCCTAGGTAGCCATTTAAGGCACCATTCCTACCAACAGGAAACGGGAGAGGCAGAGGGAAGCAGGGAGCAGTCACCCCATAGCGGGGAATCAGCAGGACACACCTGTACTTTGCTCCAGTAGTCACAGCAAGACCATGGGAATGGTTCCTCTGATATGGGGTTGTTTGATAAACCTGCTGTTGCTGACACTATTTTGGCCTGTTTTCTGCAGGTAGGTTTAGCTGGTGAGGGCACTGAATCTGTCAGAGACAAAAAAATTCTTCTACAAACACAGAGGGGAAGGACAGAAGCATGTGTTACAATGGAAAACAAGATTCTCTGCCTATAATAAACTTCAACTCCATGGTATCTTTTTTACCTACTACATATATGTCTTTTATAAAGCAGAATTTAGTGGCTTCCTTACCTCACCTAATACAAAATAAAGACATGTCTACAACCACAATCTGTGAGGTAACTGTTAAATAGACAACATTAGGACCATTAACTTGGAGGTAAGAAGTGCTTTATCTCATTCTGCACTCTTCAGAAGTCTAGTTCTGTTGATGATAACATGGACAGGGCCATCATCACACCTGCTTGAATTCTTAGTTGTGGTCTGTATCATAGAACTACTAAATACATTAAATTGAATCAAACACACAAGAGTAAAAGTGCCTGCTGTTCTCAAGAATGAGAATTGCTCAAGAAAGTAGTATAGGACATTAGTATATTAATGCACACAAACCCCAGAAATATCATTAGAAACGAATAAGGTGGTTAGCTAGCAGCAGGAATGTTCATAGAGTCATGAAAGAAGCGTCTTCAAAGACTGAAGGGCTGAAGTGAACCTGTAGATAGGACAGAAATTTGAAAGAGATCAGTGCATTAATCCATAGTTGACACTAGCAAAATAACATTAGGTAATACTGTAATATTGTTTCCTCATTCTGCACTGTGACCTTAGATTTGCCAAAAATGGGGCCTGTTGCAGAGAGGCCAGGAGGCAAACTGTTCACCTGAGGGGCTGTCAGAACAGGGGAAGGAGTTGTGCCATCCATCCTCCATCCCGACAGGGGCCTCGGGTGGGGATGTGCCACTGCCCTGAAGCACAGGCAGCTCCATCACCGTGTCTCCCAGCCAGCTGTTCATTACCACCTCACACACTGCGGCTACCAAACAGATATCACCAGGGCTTCTTTGCATAAGGTGAGCCACAGCTGGACAGAAATGACCACGAGCTCACTCCCACTAGAACATCCTCCTTTTTTTTGCTAGAGGACTTCAGTCACAGAGCCCTGTGGAGGAGCAGGAAAGGGGTGCACTGCAGAGCTGCTTTCCAGCAGAAGTTAAATTATTTTGGACTGGTGTAACTGAGCCTGCTCTTGTATCAAACAGTATAAAGTTTTCCACCAGGCTAAGCTGGCCTCTGTCCATTATCACATTCTTTTACATGTAAAGCTACCTATATATATATATTGTTAAATGGAAATCTTCCTGGCGTATTTATGATATGGAAGAATTTATTTCCTATTCCTTCCTCCACAAGAGAAACAAAGATAGAGAGACAGAGAGGAAAATAGAAATATTCCTTAAATTGATTTTATTTACATCTTCTTGTTAAATGGCAGGATGAAAACAGTAATTAGAATTCAAGGTCAAAATGAAATTCTGTCTACATCTCAGTCCTTTTCACATCATTTTGCAGAATGAGAGCGGAATAAAGGAAAAATGAACTGATTTCTTTAAGTTTAGTCATTGCAAATGCAAAATGAATATCATTCTGCAGATATGGTGCCAGAGGACAACACAAGCTAACAAAATAATGGTAGTCCTGATAAATAATTTATGCACCATATCAAAAACTGAATGAGATAAAGACATGGAGAACGCATTTGAAAATTTGGAAATTGCTCAAAGCTCTTCCTCCAGTGTCTCCCAAGAGAATGAGCATGGAGCACTAATAAACTCTGTGACTGTGTATAATTCATAAACTTTCCCTCATTTTTTGATTTTCAGTGCTTGTAGTTTATAGATAACAAAGGAACAGAGTGGAAAAATCCTGGTGAGAGTTGAGAGGAGAACATAAACCAGCTGATTCCTCCACTTAGTCTATTCATAAAGGGCATCTGTTCTCATCCCAAACTGCCCATATATCTGCCATTAAACTTAGTACATTGAAAGCAGAAAAAAAAGCCTTCTACTCACATCCTTATGTCTACTTTATATTTATATTTTTATGACAGCTATTGCAATGTGAGATTATAACACAAAAAAAGCCACTTCCAGATGATTTGTATTAAAATTATTCTGTTGTGGCTGTTGGTTAATGTTCAGACTGCATTTCTAAGGAATTTATTCAATGACAGCAGAGCAAACTCAGAGCAAACTAGTGAATGCCATTGGAAGGCAGTGGGGTGTTTCTGGATGAATTAGAATAGAATGAAACCTCCCACACCCCACAGCCATGTTGGAAAGATGCTTCCAGGTTAAAGAAATCTAAAAATTTCATTCAGATAAGGTTTGCTTGAAATTATTTTGATGGTCGCAGCCGTGTGAAGTTGTATTCTGAATAGACATGGTGGGCAAAAGGGTTATTTTCAACTCTGCGTGTCAGCAACTTGTAACTTATTTTCTGGCACAGCACAGTTCAGTTACACAACCAAGATTTTTTTTCTATGAGATAACTAGAAGTTTTATTTTTTTTTACTAAAAACAGAGGACAGTGTCCTGTGGCATCCTGAGGGAAATCCCCTGTCTCCTGGTCCGAGTACACAAGCAGAGCGCAGCACATTTCTCAGCTCCATGACAAGTTTTGAGCTGCTGGGAGGCTGAGAGGGCCCCCAGCCCCTGCTGCCATATGTCAGAGCCAGCAGCGTCTGGCCTGAGCCACCACAGCTGAACCCAGTGGAACACCAGAGCAGGAATTTCCACACAGCTTTCCTTTAATTTTACTTGTGATCCCTCTTGTGATCCCTCGTGCTCAGTCTGACAAAAGGGATCCATTCTCCCAGTTCCTCCCTACCTGTCCTGCCTGCCTCTGAGACCCTGTTGAGTGTTGTTTGAATATTGTTTACTTCATTAATTTCCTCCTGCCATCAATTGATGAATAAATTATTCATAAGTAAATTTATAAATTATTCTACCCGTTCTATTGATGATTGAATAATATTGACCAAATAAATTATTCACTCTTCTTTTCCCCCACCAAATGACAAATAAATTATTTGTGAGTATTGTTTTCTTCATTATTAGATCACCTCTTCCATCTGTTGAGACATTCATAAGATGTCACTCATTCTGATAGCTCTACAATTTGTAAGCAGGACCCTTTAGGACCTACCTTTTCATGGACAAACAGAACTAGTTTAACTTTATTCTATACTTATATAGCAGTTGCTTTAAATATGAGGTCCTTCAGAGTATGAGGAAGTGTTTTGTGTGTTTCACAGCCAATTAAACAAAAACCTGATATGTTCTGTGGTTAATTGTCACCCAACCAAGATATTTTGAATTGTGCAGCATATTTTACAGTTTTTCATATTTTGACTAAATAGTCAGGGTTGGGGCTGCAGCTAGCCCTTGATACTGAAAGGTATCAGGTTGTAGGTTCTGTAAATAAGCTTTAGGAACAAAGCCAAAACAAGATACCTTAACTAATGACCATTACAAACCTGCACTGCATAGGCCAGTTATTTCATGTTCCTGAATAAACTACGTGAGTTTTCCATCTAGTTAGATCCATGTCTTCTGTCCCTTTCAATGTGTTACCAGTAACTATGTGCCAAATAAGAGACAGCCTCTTCTAGGGGCAGCATTTCTAGTGTGTTTTACCATGCAGGCAAAATATTTCTATATCCAAAAATATGGACAGTCCTTGTGGTTATTGTCATTGTGATGGGTCAGGGAAAAAAAAATAAAATTAATTTTAAAAAATACATCTCTAGGATAGTGATATTAAGTCACAAGAGCCCACAGAGAAAGGATGAGAGCCTCTCTATTCCATGGAGCCTACATTAGATTAAGTCTGCCAAGCCAATCAAGCCACATTAGCATGAAATCAGTAAAAGGACCATGAATAGCACACTGAAAAATATTGCCTAAAAAGTTGCTCAGAAAGAGACAGAGAGAGAAGGCATCTCATGCCAGCAGAGGAACAGCCCTTCAGTAATTTTCCAGGTGTGACTGCCAGCGAGGATCAGAAGCACACACCTCTCTGCTGGCATTTGCTTGACTCAGAGACTTACCAGTAAAGCACATGCTAAGACGTTTCAGTTGACTTTTTGTGTTCCTTTTTTTAGAATTTAAAACCGTGAAGCAAGCATATTTGCCAGGCTGTGTACGTGTAAGAGAGTGAACACAGACCCAAAACAGCAGTTATTTCTACAGCTCAGGCTGCCCAGGGAGAGGAAGATGAAAGAATGGGCTGTGCCAGGACAAGAGGACTGCTTTGTGACCAGGGAGCATGTCTATGGGGAGCTCTCCAGCACTGGGCAGCTCTGTAACACCATAGCACTGTAACAGCTGTGTCTTCTTGTTTCCCCTTTCTTTTCCACCCAAACGGGGGCTGTGAGCCGTCACTCAGGTCAGTACAGCAGTGTAATGTTGGCCCTTAGAACACGTGCAGAGCAGAAAATCCCAGCTCTTTCATTCTCAGAGAAAGCTGTTAATAGGTCTGCCTCTCTCACTGAGGCACACTAACAAGTTCTTGTCTAAACTGTCATTAATGTTTTCACTTAGATTTCCACATTAAAATAGGCAGCACTTCTAAGGGAAGTGCCATGGTCAGGACTTACAGGGTAAGTACGAAGACTTTGCATTCTGAAAAATAACTTAATGATCTCTGAGGTCAAGTTTTTAAATTCCATTTCTCCCTGTTTTCCCAGCAGAATCCCCACGGGATACCCAGACACAGAAGTCTACAGAAAGGTGTGACTGAGAAAATGGGAAGGTGGTAACATTGTGCCTAGGCAGAAGTGGTGTATGCAGAGAGCCAGAGTGGAAGAATGCCCTTTGCAGCATCGTTCAGAAGGGATATGAATGAAGCACTCTTGTATTGGTCAAAGGCAGAGGAAAGACCACTGCAGTAGTTGGGATAAAATGGTGAAGGGAACACATGGGAAAATGTTAGGCTTACATAGATGTGTAACAGACTGAATCTTTAGGGCATTTATGATAAAGAAGTTATGAAATTTATCCTGCATGTGAGATTACAGGGAGTGGTGTGAGCTGATCGCATTTCAGATTCAGGATCTGAGTAAAAGACAGAGATGCTACTGATCAGAACAAATGTGGGTGCTCCGTATTAGACAGCATGATGTCTATTCATCAGCAATGGGATAGTTCAGAACATGAGTTTGGATAAGAGAAAAGAGATGAGTAAGTGTACTATATAAAGATATGTAGGGCAGGAGAGAGCTGCACAGAGGGATGAGGGGTGCTCTCATACAATGGTATTTTTTCTCAGTGGGGAGTAAAAACCAGGAAAAAAATCTACTCAGAAGGATTTACTGTAAATGCAGTGTACCATCAAGATATATTTGCAGCTCTGTTAAGATTTTGCTATTAGTTTTCTCATTAATGCTTTTGACTCCTAGTAACTTTCTGAATTATTCAGTTTTGCTACTTTTCTGAAGGGAAGTCACCGGAAAACAGAGCTGCAAGCAGCTGCAGAAGGCCACAAAGATTTTGCCCAATATCTAAGAGAAATTTAATTTAAATTATCTGCCAGTTTCAATTAATTAAGGAACCTTCAAATAGCCTTTCATATATCTTATTTCAGATGTGATATTATTTGAGAAAGGATAATTTTTCCAAGAAAAAAAAGGAGCAATAGTCTGTGGACATGATTCTAAGTAGTGGAGAAGATTATTTCAAAATTACTAGTATGTGAAAAAAGGTCATTTTATTTCACACTAAATCATATTAAGCAATACTACTCTGCCTTCTTATCCTGCTCAGTGCAGCGAAACTGTTCATGACGAAGACTGGACCCTAAATGAAGGACAAAAGAAGAAAGCTCTGGGTATCTACCTACTTACCTTTTTCTCAGAAGACTCATAGTCTTCTTCTCTGTCTTTCCCAGAGCTGAAAAGAAACCACTTGTTCCTAACATGACACTACTGTTGGACTCCCTTCGTGATTTCTCTTTTAACTTTTGCAGGCATTGTTTCCCTCTCTTCCATTTCACTGAATTTTTTTCCTCAGCTTTCTTTTTCCTGTATTTTTGCTATTTCTGGTTGCAGTTGTTGTAGTGACAGCTTCAAGAAACAAGGCTGATGTTGTCTTTTGAAGACTCTAAAATTAGTATCTATTATAATATCTCTACAACCAGATTTGCATTTCCACAAGTTTTCTATCTTATTGTCTTCAGCTCTGCCATTCCTGAGAAATGGAGCAGACAAGGAAGGTGATCATTTCAGAAGAAAAGGAGGGAAGTAGCTGGGAAACTACCATTAATCCACAGAAAAGGGCCAACCCTATCAGATTAATCTTATACTCTATGAAGAGCAGTGCAGGGAAATATACACAGGATGCTGGCAAGGATACAGGCATCTGTATTTTGGACTAATGAAGTCCTATTAAGATCTATGTGCTTGGAAATGTTCCTGGAGCACTGTAGCTAAGCGTGGATCACGGCAACCCAGTCATCACTGAGCAGAACGCAGCCTCCTGCCTTGCCGGCTCAGATGCAATAAGGCAGTTTTCCTAAGCAGATGTGTCTGAGACCTCAAGGGCACCAAAGCGCCTGAGATTCCTAACTACTCTGACAATCTGGCAGCGGATCTGTTTGGCACGGGGCACCACAAAGTCAATAACAAGCTTTTGAGTTGTTTCTCTCTTCCCAACACCATATTGCTCTATGTCTTTCAGTGAGATGCAAAAAGAAACAAAAAAAAGAAGGGTCAGGCTGAGAAGGGAATGTGATAAAGAGCTGGTTATGGCCTTCTGTACTGCTGTCACTTGACACAGCAGCTTCCTAGAGATGGAAAAATTATGGGTAGATGAGTCTTTGGTGTGTCTGGAGTGAAATGTCCTGTGGGCAGTGGGCTAAATAAATAGTCATTACCACTCTATAGAGTAGAGAGAACACAGATATCTGGCTATACCACCCAAACCAGCCCCGATGGGGGATTATGAGCCACAAATAATCTTTCACCACTAATAATATGCTAACTTCTCAGAAATTAACATATGTTTTCTTATCTGGTATCCACATACAGATGCTGATTTTGTGGGTGGTCTCAGAAGCAGCTTTTCTGGAGAAAGGCATTTACCACTTCTTTACACAAAACACTGGCTTCAAGGGCAGCCTAAAGACAGTCCTAAATCTCAAAACTCTACAATAGCAGGCGAAAAAAAGGGTATTTTTAGATTGTTGTCACAGCTCTGGTATAACACTATAGGAAATCTTTATGCTGGATTTTATCTACTTTATTTATTGTTTTCCGTCAGCTTTGCTGACATTTTTTTCTCCATTCTTTCAGTCAATATGAGTCATGAGGAGAAAAGGACATATCTGGTACACAGGACCACTTACACGAATCTGTGAACTTGTTCTGTGTTATATTTCCTTCTTTCCTTCCTTTGAAATCTGAATTGAGCAAGTGTGCTGCATTAATCTTCTTTCATCCCATCTCAGTCTTACGCTATAGAGAAAAAAATTGAAGACTGTAATTACTCATAAGAATTAAATTTCTTTTTTTATTTTGAAATATGAACCTTTATGGAAAATAATAAAAAAAAAATCCAAGTTTTTTTTCTGCAGGGTCAGCACTTTACTATTCCCTAAAAATTTCGGTATTTTCAAATCTTTCGGTTCCCATTACCAATTTCATTTTACTGTGTCAAAAAAGAGAAAAATTTTGTCTCTTAGACCATTCAATGCTATTAGGAATGAAAAATCCTCTCTCTAATGAAAAATCATGTTCTGCTTTATCATGATTATTCTAGTTCTTTAATACAGTTCGCATGGTGCAATAGTACTGTTGCAATTAAGGAAGCCACCGAAGCGCAGGCTACTGAGGAAAAAGTACAGCAGCACTCTATCTTTTCCTTGCCACTAGCCCAGACCTTCCTCAGCAATGAGACAAAAAATGGGATGGGGAGGACCTGGAGGAGAAGCAGGAGCAGCAGCATGACTGGTTCTTCCAAGCAGACCGTGACTAAGATCATGAGCTGATGAGAATGCATACAATTTTGGGGCTAAATTCCCTCCTTTCCCAAACACCATGTGATTTCATACCCCAGAAAAAGTCTAAGCACTCAATTTGTATGAATTTTAGTTACAGTGAAAAATGGAAGAAACTGTAGTTAGCATTCAAGAGACATAATGCAAATGTACCCAGTGATAAGTTCCCGGACTTGTTTTCTATCACTGTATTTAAACTCCACATAAACTCAAAGATCTTTCTGCAGTATATGACAACAAATATTTGGTGGTCAACAGATGACCCCTGCTGGTGTGAAAAATAAAAAAAGAAACATGCCAAACCATAAATTCTACTAATAAAAACCACCTCCTAGTTATTATTTTTCCAGCCTCCTTTGTGTATATTTGCCTTTGTTTTGTACTTCATTTTGATTAATCACATCACTCTATCAGGACTGTATCTCTTCAGCCTGTTTGCCAAAGGAAAGGATGTTGTTGCTGTTTCTTATACTTCCATCCATAATCAACCACATGCTATTCATTTATCTATAGCTTCTTCTCATCTCTGCTCCCTGTGTCCAAAAATTTCCCTTTGATCATTTTCAAACAAGTTCCTGACAATCTTCTTGTTTCATTGTCTATTTATTTGGAATAAGTAATTATAGCAGCAGATTCTTTTTTTCTGTGCTTCTGCACAATTCAGATTTTTATCAATAATGCCATCATTGTTAGTATGCTTCTTCTTCTGTTTTCTCCTACTCATTTGACTTTGACCTAACTTGAACCAAAAACTAACTTTTACAACAGTTCACAAAAAATCTACATTATTTGTCCAGCATACCCACTATCTACCTTTATCTATAATCCCTTCATCTTGCCAGGAATGATCCATCTATTTTTCAGTTGGTGTTACCATCAGAATTCTACACTGTTGTACTGGCAGTCTTCTCTTGGCAGTTCACTCAGTAACCCTAGTCCTTCCACCAGCAAAATGAGAATGTAGGGAAAGGGGTTAAATGAATCATTCACATCCATACACTAGTAAGGCTACTTTCTAGTGCTTCTTTATTGAACTGTACCATGTCAGTCTAACAATTCAGATCAGATGTACATCTGAAATCACAGAGCATATTTTACATTTAATTTACACATAACTTACAAATCACATTTTTTTAAAATATACAAGATGTTGCACACATTACTAGAAATCATGCATTCAATTCTTTGTATTGCTCTTTGCACACTGTGACTCTCTCAGATAGCCAGGAACAAACTTTCATGTATGCATATTTGACTAAATTGTCCGAGACAGATTTTCCTGATGTAAGTCCACTGGAGCTGTGCAACAGTGTGCTGTCATCTCTTTGGGTGAGAGGTTCCACATTCAGCATTCGGCTACTGGGAAAGTTCTGCCTGAGGCTTGCTCCCAACCCTCCTCCTGCTTTTGTGCCAGTTCAGCTCTTGTCCCTGAAAGAGAGCAAAATTTTTTTAAAACACCCTTATTTGCCTCAAATAACTGCTAAAAGTCTTGTCACTTTGGATTACATTTTATCTTGCCTTCCAGCTTCTTGTGAAGTTTAAAAGTATGTGTTCCTTATAGAAAACTTTGTGTACCTTATAATATGTCCCAGAATTTTAATTTCTTCCTTTTCATTTCTCCTTTCCATTTCATTTAAATGTTGCCATGTTAGTCTCCAGCAACATTTTCGCCTTAAGGACCTTCACCTTAATCACATTCTGGTTGTATTAACTCTGTGTCTTAAAGAGAAATGGGTTTTTTTTGTCCTCTCCTCTGGCACATAGGGCTATCTCAGTACATCCCTTGCAAGATGTAGCCTCTTCTGGAGTCAAGATATTATTTTTCAATATGTTTTTTCAGGTAAAAGTTGGCATCTAGGGAAGTTTTATTGAGACTACCTCTCTGGACTAAGACTTCTTCCATGGCCTTTAAATTAGATGCTAAAAGTGAAAACAAAAATGAAACAAACAAATAAATAATGTTATATTTACATTTCTAGTGTGTGCTTAATATTTCTCATTCTGTGGAAAAGTTTTCTGTACTTAGGAAGATGCAAACACAGAACTGGAACTGGTTTGGGTTTGGGCTTTTTTTTTTGGCTGTTTGATTTGCTTGGTTTGTGTTTGTTTTGTGGTTTGGTTGGTTGGTTTTTTTCTATTGAATATTATTTCAAACATTAATATTGAGATCATAAGGCCTTGTGGAATCTATTTCAGGAAACAGATTGACATTAATTTGATTTTGTTGTGGCCTGATGACTTCCACAGCCTCACTAAGGCTTACAGGCAAGACTGAAGTGGGATCCAAGAGCCTGTATAAAGGAGAACACATGGAAAGCACTTTAGTTTCAAATATAGTGGGCTGCATTTGTATATGTTTTCTGAAGGCTAAAATTTAGAACCAATTGTTGTATCGTTGAAGGGAAACTCATTTAGAGGGAGCAGCACTGAAAGATTTCAAACTTGGAACATATAAAAATTTATCCTCATCCTGTCCTTCTCTTTCATCTTTTTTAATCATCATCATCATCATGATGATCATAATCATCATCATCATGACATTCTCTTTCATCTTTTTAAATAGTTAAAAGAGTAATTAGCAGTAACATATCAACACAGAGGTATAGTATCTGTGCACTTTTCTTAATAGTTCATCTTTGGTTACCTGTTTTCTGCCTTGCTCAATGTATAGAATTCCTCATTTATACATTTTTTTAATGGAAAAAAATAGTATATTACAAAAAGGCAAAAGTTTGTCATGTAGTTAAAGCACTAGGAAGGAATTATTTCAGACTGAATCTCACTGGTGCTACAGGTTTTCTCTGTGACCTTGAGCAAACCACTTACTGTCTCTGTGCCTCTGCTCCTCATTTATTTTTTAAAGGATGGTAATACTTCTTCTGTCTCTGTATTTACATTGCAAACTCCTTTTACTCTGTGTTTTATATTATTCTTGTTGCAATAAAGAACTTACCTAAGAATTCTTATTATAGAGTTGCTTTTATCTTCTATCTATGTAAAAAGCAATATACTGTGTGTGTGAAAAGTTATCCTGTATGATAGGTTATCCTTAGCTATGACCTGGCTTTGTAAGGAGTTATTATTATCATAATGGAAGTGTTTTAGAGACCAAGTCAGACTCAGACCTTCAGCATTGCATGGCTCTTTTATGGTGGGCTGACATTAGAAAAGTTTTCTCTATGGCAGTAAAATGAATGTGCTTCAAAATGGCTATTCAACCACATTTGAAGAAAACCAGTTTGGAGTGGTCCATCTGCACCTTTAAACCCAGCCAGCACTAGGGCAGGCAGGCTACATGAGTGCTACCTGCTGGAAATGGTTTCCAGCTTGTATTATATCCCTGACTGTATCCTGGATTCTTAAGAGAGCTTTCTGGGCCAAAAGTTTAACAGCATGAACAGGACAAAGAAATATTCACAGGCTCTGTTAGCAGTGGCCAGTCAAACCTTTCACTCTCACCAACAATTCTGCCTCTGTACATAGATAGATGCTTAAAAATAATCTATCCAAGTCTTGCTTGATGTAAATCCTAAGGCTGGAAAGGAAGAACATGTGCCACAAAGGAAGCCTTGCTGTAGTAAAACATGAGAAACTTGACATCAAAAATTGTTCAAAATATTTCCAGCCAAAATTTGGAAAAAAAATGTTGTTCAAATTAATCCATAATCGAGTAAATATTCCCTGATGAGAGGGAGCGAGACTCTGGATCAGTAGTTCAGATGATTACAGTTTATTTTTCTGATTTTTGTATGAAGAGGATCCATTTGGTGATGACAGCATTCTTTTAGTAGGTAGACAGTATGGCATTATATACCCTGAACCAGTGAAAAGATTGGAACTTAGTTCTCCTGTATATCTACAGGAAAGCTCAGAACTGGTACAGAAAGAAGAAGCATGTCATCTTTGACTGTGCTCTGAAAGGAGGAGCTGATCTTTCTCCTCAGTTCATGTAAGAATGTATTAGGAATCCAGCTCTGAGTCTTTCAAAGAGATCTGCGATTCAGAACACAAATGTAATGTTTGAGGAAGGGTCAAATCAAAGACACACAGTTTTATTCAGCACTTCCTTCTACCTTACCTAGGAACCTCCTGGTTAAATCCTCTTGGCATAAGATCACGTCTTTTTACTACTGCCTCATAACTACAGCATTTGAAGCAATGCTAATCTATGGGATTTAGATGGTCTCTGGAGCACACCAGGAAAATAAATTTAAATATATGCTTTGGTGTTGTTAAAAACTGAAGATGCAGGCACACTTGTTTCAAGGATGACAGTTTGTGTCTCATCAGGTCTTGACGTGACAGTCAAGCCTGGTGTCAGGAAGGTGAGGAGCTCGAGTAGTTCTCCACAGAACAGACCAAGGTGATGCCCAGCACAGACACAGCTGATAGAATACACTGAAAAATCATTATTGTGCCCATCCCAGCTACCTGCTTCTCAGGTCTGTCCTAATTGACTTGCTGGCATGGATCAGGACATCTTCTTTAGGTTTCTCTCCAGCATACATTCTAGTAATCACAGACACCATAAATGCACCTCCATAAGCTGAACACAGGACCTGCAAGCCTAACTCCTGATTATTGCTGCCTTACTCGACATCAGGGCATTTAAATCTCTGTCGAAATCTAGCTCTGTCAGATTTCAAAAGGCTTAAAATTTGAACATATTTTTCTAACAAGATATCCTATAACAATGTGAGCTTTTACAGTCAAGACTGTATCCAAAAGACACTATCCAACAGCCCTAGTAATGGTGGGTGCAGCTGAACTGTCACTTAAAGAATTATTATCCTAACCCAGATACATTGCCATGTGAGACAAAAACAGTAGCAAACAAAAGAAGTTTAATTACTTATTTTGCAGTTTTGCAAAGATTTTGCAAGCGTGGCTTAACCAGCTGCAACTGCTGGTTAAACATTACCCTGCATATAGCTTTCTGATGAGTGTTTTATGTGTTCTTGTCTCTGCAGACTGAAGAAGTCCTGAAGATTGATGGAGGGCCATGCTATTCAAACAGCAGGCGTTGCTGAGACAGAAGCTCTTTGTGCTAGGCAGCCTTGCTATTGGAAGTCTCCTATATCTAGTTGCCAGAGTTGGGAGTTTGGATAGGTAAGTCATTAAGTAGCTGCTCTTTTATTTACGATGGGCTGAGCTTGTCTGAGATTTTGCTTCAAGGGTCTGATTTATTTCATTCTTTGTTTTTTGGGTTTTGTTTTTGGGTTTTTTTGGTGTCTACTCATGTATAAAAAGACAGAAAGACTGGCTATTTTAATAGTGGTTTTCATTATTTATTCTTACCCTTTGGAGAAGAGAGTAGGAAAATAGTCACAGTCATCTCTGTCAAAGTTTTTCTGTCTGTCCATTTGTATTCTGAGCACACTGACACTTGTTTTCAGAGAAGAAATAAACCAGCATCCAGTAAAAATGTCATTACAGTAGCTCATTTTGCCTGTGTACATCTGTGTGTTGACCTCTAGTTTCAGCAAAACAGTTATGATGTATTTATACATCTCCTTTTCTAAATCTGTGAGCAAGCAATTAATGTGCTATGGTAGTAGTTAAAATTAAGTATGAGCCTGCAGAGTAGCTCGTCAAGTTTTGAATACTATTTCATTTGAAAGATTGCTTCAGGGTTTGAGAATTTTAACTATGTTAATTAGCTGGTATTTTCTGTAGCTGAATGTGCTAAATAAGTGGGTTTTCTCTGCAAATTATTTCCTGGAGAGAAGTAGAAAATACAGCAGAGAAAATCAAAAAGCATTTGGCACTTCTGACCAGGCTGAGTTTTGACTGGTTTTTGACAGTGCAACAGTAGTGCTACCTGCACTGACACTGCTGTTTCTGTCAGCTTTGAAATGAATGGCCTGGGATTGCTGCAGGAAGTGCTGCACAAAGGAACAACACATTAAAAAAAAAAAAAAAAAAAGAAAAAAAGCTGTTTCAAAAGAATGAATGAAAAAAAGACTACAAGATTTCCAGAAGCTGGTAGACACTTGCAAGTGTTAATGCTGTACTTGTGTCCTTCTTTTAAATTAGTTGGTTTCAAAATCATAACACAATGCTGTATGGCTATACAGTGCTTGGAAAGTGAAAACACAACTGCCTACTGTCCATTTCTAGGTAATGGTGGGCTCCATTGCTGGTCACTGGGTGCCTTCTTCAATTCCTCAAATCCACTCCAGAAGAAGAAGGAGACCATGTATTCAGCTAGGACCCACTGCATTACAAATTAAGCCCTGGAAGTTATATCTTCTTTCCCCTGGTGGTCAAATCATCTCTGATATTTCAGAAGTAGAAACTTCACTGAGACTAATGTGATTCTGTAAATGGAGGCAGAAATCCTTACTGGTCCCTGCAAAAGTATATTTTATGCCTGGAGGCATGAAATCTAATTAACCTTCTGCTATTATCTATGCTTGCACATCTACAGAATTTACTGATGGCTATAAAATTATCTTGCCATAGTATTTGACTCACTGACCTCCTGCAGCAGTGAATTCCGCTGGTTTCATACATAGTGTTGCCAATGGCAGTAAAATTCAGTTTTGTTCTCTTGCTTTACCCAGCGTGAAGCATACCACACTGCTATTAAGTCCTGTGTATGGACTTGTTATGAAATAGAGAGAAAAAGCAGTACTAGAAAGGACAAGACACAGATGAATTAACTAGAAATATTGTTCTGCCTCATCGTTGTTGAATCTGTCAGTAAAAGGATGCTGAGTGGCTTCAATAGACTTTGGAATAACTAATTGTTCAGGAAGAAATCCAGATTCATTTATGCTTAATTTATGCTTATCTAATTTGAGCAAGAGAGATGGGGATGGCTCATGTTTAATAGCCTCAGATTAGGCTCTCCAATGGCAGTGTCTTGAGTGCTCTTAGGCCCAAAGGGAAATTACTACTAGTTTATCTGATTCATTGAGTCATAAAGTCTGATAAGATGAGCACTTCCCTCCAGGGGAAACCACCTTCCTTCAGCTCCTGAGTACATGGATCTGCTTCACATGTGGAAGCTCAAATGGATTCTGTGGAAATTTTGAGAATATCTGGATTAATCTTTGAGTTACCTGACTCCCCAGGTGGCAGTACCAGGAGCCTACACTCATGATTTCTGTGCTACAAACTACTCCTGCTGGAACCAGGCTTATAATCTTCTGCTGCTCTGTCACCTCCACCGGAAGAAAATTAGCAAGTATTCTGGATCAGGAGAGACAGCTCATTAAGATTGCCCAGACCTACTTCAGTTGTTTTGAAATTTTTCAGAAATACAGTTCCCAGAGATTAATTGTTTTATGGTGGGTTTTCTCAAGAAGAATAATTGTGGAGTTTTACTGTAGCAGTCTGAGAAATTATCTGTTTTGGGAGAGCAACTCAGAGATATAATAAGTGCCATATACTATTTCTTAGCAAAGAACGGTTATTTAATGAGAAAATGACTTAGACAATCAAAAATATTAGCATGTTGTGACATAAGAGTAAATAGTTACATCTAGGATTAAACTATGAGGATCTGCCTTTTACCCACCACTGCCAAGCTCTTTTAAAAGGTACTTTTTTATTGTTTAGAGAGAGTAGAAGCAGGGGGAAATAGTAACCTGAAATGTACAGGCTGAGGAAGGACTTTTAACAACATCCAGTCTTTTCCCTTAGGCTAGAGGATATCTTGAGTATTTATTTACTTTTAAAGGAAACCACCCTGTTTGACAAGCTGTTGTGTTACACTGAAGGCAGTGCTAGCTGTCTTTTTGAGCAAGAGATAAAATTAGTTGAGATGGGTCTGGAACTGCTGTTGTGGAATCCTCTTTGCTTGAAAACAAATAACAAATACACAGAAGGAGAGGGAAGAGAACAGAGACAGTAATTGCAGCTTCTGTTTCTTATGCTTTTAACTGCCACCTTGCTGATGCATGAAGATTCTCACCAGCCGCACCACAATCTGACCAAATTGTAGCAATGTTAAGACTTTTTTTTCCTTTTTTTTTTTTTCCTATATGGGCAGGTTTGCATCAGCATTTCAATGATTCAGTCTTTGCCACCAAGTCAGGCTTATTCAGTAGATGGCAGAGAGCAAAGGGATAGAAGAAGCTAGAAACTTGAGAACAGAAATAAGAGAAACTTGCTTCTCATCACACTTTCTAATTAGTCTGCAGGACTTAGCTAGAGCTCATTTGAACCTGGCAATGTCATATGGATTGTTTCTTCGGCTCTATCTGGACAGGCTATATCTCTCAGCATCTGGATAGTCAAGGAAACAGCTAGCAGGTCAGCCAGGGGGATCAAACTTACTTTGTCCCAACCATCCATTGTCCTAGCATCAGTGTCAAATTAGAGACCCCAACAAGCAGTGATGGATGGAAAACCCAGGAAGAAATAAATAATTATGTCCTGAAAGCGGGGTTTGAATAATATACAGTAAATGAGTAAGGGACCACATGCTGAGAAACCAGAATAAATACTGAATACCTAAACAGCTATTAATGAGCATTGCCCATCTGGTATACTGGCTAAGGAAGGGCTCCTGTGAAAAGTAATAGCATGCAGCCGTGCAATTTAAGAACTGTATCATAATATATGTGCACAGCAAGCTCACACTAAAACTGCCTAGGCAACCTTTGTTCTTATACATCCTTAATTTTGGAGAGCATGGCTCCACAAAACTAGTAATAATATTTTTTTAGGACCTTGGAAGCTCTTTGTACACACCAATTTAATCTTCAGTGAAATATTGGCCTGTATAGTGTCCAAAGTGCTGATTTGAGAGTGAAGATGAGAGTTTATTCAAGGTTCTGTAGTAGCAAAGTTTTAACATTTTTCTTACTGAACCACTTCTTGGATCCAGTGGCATCAGATACAAGAATGAAGAACTAGAGAAGGGGGAAAGAGGGGAAATAATTGTAGCTGAATATAAAAGAATTGTACAAAAATGCAGTTGCAAAAGAAGAAATAATAAGGCACAAAATGACATTCAGTGGAAGGAGACAATAGCAATTATAAGAAAATAATTTATGTAATTATGCAATAAATGCATTTTTGAAAACTCTTCTTGCCATTCTTTTTCTACCTTGCTAATCTTATCTGAATTAGAACCTCGGACTTTCTGATTCCAACTGGCAGAGAAAACACTCGACGTATTGTAAAGAGGAGGACAAATATTGAAAAGTGATTCCTAGAAAGCTGCTCTTCATCCCTCTTGCTCCTCTTCACTAAAAAAGCCGTCTCTGGATCAACACGATGGAAAGCACAGGAAAGACTTCAGCTAGAATAGGAAAAGTGTGGGAAAGAGATTATTTAAATGAACTGGATTTTCAGATCAAAATGACCAAATATAATTCTTCTTAGAATGCTATAAAAACCCATCACAAAATATCAGGAATGTGTATGTCTAGGCAAGGTTCAAGAAGACCCAAGAACAGTAATCATAGTTCCAATGCAGGCACAGAACAGGGGGGTGAAGTTAGGATTCACCCAGCTGAATCAGAGCAAAATACCAGATTAAATAATTTAAAAATTGCAAATTATTTCACCACCGGCAGGATAAAATAAAAGTTGAAAAATGGGCACATCACATTGCATTCAGAAAGGTTTCCAAAAGCACGATTCCCTTATACATAAAACTTGTCTAGAGAGATATTCTCTTTTTACGAATACCTCTTATTTTACTTGCAGACTGCAGCCCCTCTGCCCCATTGATGGTCGTTTTGGACCCCGTGGCCAGGACGAAATCCCGTTGCGAGCCCTGCAGTTCAAGCGAGGTCTGCTCCATGAATTTCGGAAGGGCAATGCCACCAAGGAACAAATTCGACTGCACAATCTGGTTCAGCAGCTTCCCAAGGCCATTATCATTGGTGTGCGGAAAGGAGGCACCCGAGCACTACTGGAGATGCTGAACCTTCACCCTGCAGTGGTCAAAGCTTCTCAAGAGATTCACTTCTTTGACAATGACGAAAACTATGCCAAGGGAATTGAGTGGTACCGGAAAAAAATGCCTTTTTCTTACCCTCATCAAATAACAATTGAGAAAAGCCCCGCGTATTTTATCACCGAGGAAGTACCTGAAAGGATTTACAAAATGAACTCATCTATCAAATTATTGATCATTGTCAGGGAACCTACCACAAGAGCTATTTCTGATTACACTCAGGTGCTGGAAGGCAAGGAAAGAAAGAACAAAACTTACTACAAATTTGAGAAGCTGGCTATTGATCCTAATACCTGCGAAGTGAACACTAAGTACAAGGCAGTGAGAACCAGCATCTACACAAAACATCTGGAGAGGTGGTTAAAATACTTCCCAATTGAGCAGTTTCATATTGTGGACGGAGACCGGCTCATCACAGAACCGCTGCCAGAACTCCAGCTTGTTGAGAAGTTCCTAAATCTTCCTCCAAGGATAAGTCAGTACAATTTATACTTCAATGCCACCAGAGGGTTTTACTGCTTGCGATTTAACATTGTCTTTAACAAGTGCCTGGCGGGTAGCAAGGGACGCATCCATCCGGAGGTGGATACTTCTGTCATTACCAAATTGCGCAGGTTCTTCCATCCTTTTAATCAAAAATTTTACCAGATCACGGGGAGGACATTTAACTGGCCCTAAACAAAACTCCATACAACACTTTCTGTTGCACCTGAGGCATGCAATAGGTGTCTCTGCTGAAATATGCACTTTTCATAGACACAGCTAGCAAAGTAACTTTTTTCATGCATATGTGTACATAATGCAGTGTGTGACCAAATATATGGTGGGATCGATTTTTTCTACAGAGTAGTAACTAACATAAATTTACTGTCAATATAGTTGCATCTTTTAAGATATAATAATAAAGGGAAAGGAAGTATTTAGGGAAACAAAGTCAGACACTGTTAAAAGGGTCAGTGTTCCTCTCGCTTAGTGAAGTGTTTATGTGACATACTTATTGATCTAAGCAGAACATTAGTTTATGCCATAAAAATTCTTGTCAAAAGTCTGTAAAGCTGTGAGAAAGCATAATCTTGAGGCTATATTTGGTATGTGTATTGCTAAAGGAATACTGACACTTTAAACACAGTGCTGAATTTTTACAATGAGAGTGAATAGTACTATTTTCTTATTATTTTAAATTAATATCTTATCTCATACAAACTACATTGTTTTAGAGTTCCTGTGGTGAGTTTGCACTATTGTTTTATTGTATGGACCATAGTGTCACTTGTAGCATGTCAATCATGTGTCAAGAAAAGGTCAAATAATTTTTTCTTCTATACTTGTGTGTCGATAAAGCTAAACATGGTGTACATAGTGTACAATGTTTGTAAATACTGGTTTCACACTAAGTAATTCTATTTTGTAAACTGAATATGGCTATTTAATTTATTGTGAAAATTAAATTTATTGTGGTATTTAAAAATGGAATGGATTAAAATTACCTATATGTGCAATGGCTTTTCACTTTTGCTTGATGTATGTCAGTGTGGTCCCTTAGCTTAGAGAGATCATATGGGTGCGTGAGAGAGATTTGCTCAGGTAACCTTGCTTTACAGACAGTTGACAAAACTGATACGTGCAGCAAAGCAGAGTTTGTTCAAAAGCTCATCCTTCTAGGAATCTGGTGTAATGCTCACCTCAAAGAACATTGTTGCTGTTCTGTTGTGGCACTTTGCTAAAATTAATTCAGTTGCCTGTGAGGCTAAAGCATGACTGTAAAAGCCTGTTGTAAGTAGGTATATCAAAAAAAACAGAGCCCTCATTAAAACTAAAATAACAGAGAGACAAACAAAATTAGAAGAAAGGTTTTGGTGATTTCATCACCAAAAGCTGGTGATGTTTCAGAAGTCAAAGAAAACAGTTGTGATACCTTTGCTTTCATCTGGTAATGCATGTATCTGCTCTGAAAAAAACAACCACAATATTGTTATTACTGAGATAAACGTATAGCTCATGTTTCCGTTCAGTAAGTGACAAGAAATTAGTTCAGGAAATTAATATTTTCATGCATTATACATTGTATGGCTCTTAAGATTCATAAGAAAAAGCAATGAAAGCAAATGAAAAAGTATTTTAAAACAAGAAAAGAAGAAAGAAGTGAAGTGAAGTAAAAAAAAAATCCCAACCACTATAAAACCACCATCTAGAGATTGATGGGGATACAAATTTTGGAAGGTGTCCAGAACATCTGAATATTCTGGGCTACAGAAGAAGAGTGGTTGGTAGCTCAGATTATAATAAGATCAAATGTTCCCCATGGGCTGTTTATTTTGTTCAGTGATTTGGAAGCATTGGCTTTTCTAAATAAGTGGTTTTTAAAACTCTTCTAAGAGACTGCTTCTTGTCTTGCTGTATCTTTAATCATATGTGCTAGCACTGTGAGCAATGTGCCCTTTCTTCATGCTGCATCGGAGCCGTGCCAGCACAGCACGGCAGAGCATATGTGGAATTCTCTGCAGTAGCTACAATACAACTCACTGTTTTCCTGTATGACAGCCATTTATCTTGCCCACTTCCAGACAAAAAAGACAGATATTTAATCTATCTAATAGTGTTCAATGGGGAGTTTTTATCCAATTTAACCTTTTCACGGTCTTCAGGTGGGCAGACAGATTCCAGGCAGCTTTGGGTGACACTTTGGTGTCATATAGTCCTGGCCACAAACTGACTGAAGGCTGAGATGTATTTTCAATTAAAGCAACAGATTAGTTAGGTCAAAGTTACCTCCAAGCACAAAATATGGATTTGAAATGAATATCTCTCTGCATTGATCAGAAGAGTCACAGAAACTGTGATCTACCAGGCACGACTATGCACATTCCTGTTAAAGACAGCTGGCTTAACTCCAGCTTGTCATTTGCAATTTTGGAGAGACGTGGATAAATTTAGGCTGTATCTAAGACAAATCTGGTTCAAAAATGCACAGAAGAATAGTCAGGAACAGCAGGGGAGGAAAGAGGGTTCAAAGGCATTGTAATGTATATCAGGAAGACTGGAAGAGCATGAGACTGATTCGCTTTCACTGAGCCTTCAATGCAATGTCGTCAGGTCTATTTGATATAACTCCATGGAAATTTCAAAACTGACTCATAATAGACAAATACAAGGCGTCACCCAAAGCATACTCCTAGGTTAATGGGGATTTTGCCTTAGTGTTCATAACCAGTTTGTGAAGTTCTGACCTTATGGTATTTACCTCTTCAGGAGCAATTTCTGAATATTTCACTTCAACCTCTTTGCTTTGCTTCCCAAATTCTGAGTGAATAATTTATATTCAAATTGATGATGAGTGTTCAGACTGGGAAGAGCATTCTGAGCGTGAGATTATGATTACAGATTGATGCACAGCTCTATGAAGTTGCAGCAGTTAACTTGTGGCATTTAAGTTCTCTAAAGACATCACATCTTTCCTATTTTCTGTACTCTAAAATTACAGGCTCACAGCTCTGGTAAATGTTTGTATTAAAACAGTTAATATTTCTGTGCATTTTTATCAGATTGTCCCAGATGCTATTTAAATTACATAGGGGAACTATTTGCAGTATAAAGGATAATCAGAGAAGAACATGAAATTGTATTTTCCAAAATTAGTATATAGGTAAATAAAGGACTGACATTTGGAGATTGGAGATTCATTTACCATTAACCCATTATATTTCATTTTCTTCAGGAAAGTGGAATAGATATGATGGAAATGCATATACCCTATTTTAATGGACTTTTCCTTTTTTGCCACAATGTCTAAAAATACAAGAGAGACACCATTTTTAAGAACATGTTTCATTATAATAGTCCAAGATTTTTAAAAGGCAATGGCCACAAGCTGAAAACATAGGACCACCATCTGAACATCAGGAAACACTTTTTTACTGTGCAGGAGACTAAGCACTGGCATGCGTTGCCCTGAGAATCTGCAGATTTTCCATCATTGGAGATATTTAAAAGCCATCTGCACACTGTCCTAGGCAACTGGCTCTGGGTGTTTGCTTGAGCAAGGAGGTTGGATTTCCCTTCCAACCTCAGCTGTGCTGTGACGCTGTGAAAATCTCTCTGTATCATTTAATTCTTACTAGAATTAAAAAGCTGCCCATTGCATGAGTGTTACACAGACCACAGAGAAAGTGGAAGCCCAGTGTAGCAAGCCAGTCCAGACAGTGTTCAAACCCAAGGTATGGAAGTACTGCAGGGCACATATTTACTCCCTGGGTAGCTGATCTAACTCATGCCAGAAGCCTGTTCAGCCTACTGGAACCCTCTGATAGGAGAGACCTTTTGTTAATGACAGTCCTACGGATCACTGCTGTTAGTTTTGGTATGGACTGAGAAGGCTGCAGAGACCAGGAAGTTCACAGAGGACCCTTCTTCATGAAGAAGAGGTCAGGAGTTGAATGTTACAGGGAGTAGTATCTTCTCTTTCATTTAAAATGGGATAAAATGCTATATCTTTCCTGTGTAAAAATAACTTTAGAAACAAGATGTGTAGAAGGAGTCTACAATCCCTGGCAAATTGGGAAAAAACCTGTCAGTTTAAGTCAACCCTGCCAAGGTCCCAGCCTCCCTCCTCATACAATGTGCTCTTTCCCACTTCTTTGCACTGACACTGACAATTACCTGTCCCTTCCATGTGGAGTTGCTTCAGTTCTCTAGGCAGGCAGAAGACTAACCTGTTTAAAAAGATGAGTAACATCACTAAAACTGTTCTGGGTCAGAACAAACATCTTTTCAAACCAGGATCTGTCACTAGAAGCGGCCAGTAATTAATACTACAAACAGGACATAAAGACAAAGAAAACATGAAGACATTTCCATGCTCTAGTAGTTCTTCTGCAGTGGAAAGAGAATAGTCTTCAGATGTAGCAGCACGGAGTGCCTTCCTCTTCTGTGTACTTAGCCAGAAGCCCCTTGAACCCATGGAAGAGCTGTTCCCAAGAAGTCCTCTAAGCCCTCTTTTGTTATCATTTTGCTAGAATAGATGTTAAAAATGAGTCAGAGATATTTGGGCAATACGTTTCAAATCTGATAATAAGTGTAACAATATGCTAAGAGAAGTTTTATCTTCCTTCCTAACTCATTTTGAAAATGCTATGGATTGTCTGATTCATTTATTGAAAAAATACTTGCAGAAGCAGAATAAATAATGATGAATTTTACTTTTGAGAGAGCTTGTTTGTAGAGAAAAGGACTTCAGGTAAATTATTAAAAGTGATTTTAATAATAATCTCAGACATTTTTTGTTATTGTACTCATCAGTTCCAAGGAGAGCAACTGGCTATTTGGCTACACTGCTGTTAGTGTTCTATTTAATTTAGAGTCTATCGTGTAAAATTTACTTCACAGAGAAAAAAGAAAATTACAACTTATTAATATAGATACAGTGAGACTCAGATTGCATTGTAAAGCCTGAATTTTGTTACTGAGGGCTCATGCATGTTAGTGAAACAGGGATGTTCCCAAGCTAACCATCGTCAATACCTATAAGTTGATTTTTCCTTTGTTTATGAGTTTCTTTGAGGAGATACTTTACATGTGATATTCCATAGCACTCTTCTACCAACTGATCAGCTGTAGCTAATCTGTTCTTTAAAGACTGACTTACCTTCTGACAGCTTTGAGACAGACATAACAAACCATCTTCAAAACCACCAACTGCATCCCTAACTGCATTTACATTTACAGAGAAAGGATTTTCAGTCCTTTCTGCAATAGTGCACTGATGAAAGAGTCAAGCCCTTAGAGAACATCCATGTGTTATCAATCTGGATACCAGCCTTTTTCCCAGGGCTTGAATTGACAAGTGCAAGGAAAGCACAGAAAAGACTAGAATGCCATCGTCCATCTGCTGCACCGTGCTTAGCATATGGTAAATAAGATTACCTGCTGTTCTGAGATTCTTATTAAAACCGGCAGTAGCATGGCATGACTTTAGGAGCTGATGGTGACCAAGCTACTGAACTCTTTTTAGTTTATGTCCAGCTTATTTTCAGTTCAGCTTTGACTCCATTCAACTTCTTATCAGTTTCAAAGTTCTCTCTCATGGTGCTCAGTGATCCACAGCTCTCCCTGAAATGTACATCTTGTGAGACAGAAAAAGAAATGTCATCACAGGCTGTCATAGTCTTTGCCACTGTGACCACAGAGAAAGGTTGTGGTACAAGGAATTTAACTCTTCTGACGGCCTTGTGATTCCTACATGATGCCCTAGCAACTTCCAAAATAATTTCCTCTCAACAGCAGTGGTCACTAGGTTAGAATGTTGATGCTTCTGTGAAAGTGTCCTGATTATTGATCAGAATATGAATCATCTATATTTTGAACAGATTACAGTCCTTTGATACAGTACATAATATACAGCAAAACATCAGCTATGACAAGGAAACAATGCTACTTCAAGCCATCTGATGTTATGCCTCAGGCTGATTAAATAGACAAAAGGAAACATGACAGAATCATGCATATCTTACTGCTGGCCTTAATTGCAAAGAACTGTTTTATAATGTATGAGGCCTTTGCCATCCAATTCCTTGGCTGATTTTCTTCTGAAGAAAGACTTTCCACTTCATTGAACTGTGAAGGCTTCATTTCTATTTCAAACCAGAGAGACAGAAGAATTAATTTACAATTCCCTACTATATGGAAAAAAAAGGTGATACACATTTCATAAGAGGTGGGGCTAATAGCAGCACTGTTACTAACTTCATCTTCAGAAAATTGCTTCTGTTGTTGCAAGCTCCTCAGTGAAGCTCCAGTAGTAATAGAGCTTTACAGGAAAAGGAAAAAAAGCCTTTTTACTTTGAGTGGCTGAGGAGCAGAACAGTGCCTTGCAAAGATGCAGCCCAAACCTATAAGGTTGGTGAAGTGAAACCATCATTTGTCTTAAAAACTCCACATTTGGTATGCATTGAAACAGCCAGCCTGCATCAAGAAGATGAAGGAAATAATAACCATCTCTTTTTTCTTTTTTTAAGTGGATGGTAAGGCTAGTTTTCCAAGAGATAGCCACAAGTAATTATCATTTCCATCAGTACTAATTAGCAATGCATATCCCATACAATGGGCAGCTACTGTTACACCTTCAGGCTCATTTAAATCAATTTGCTCTGAAGTGCCCTGAGGATTAACCGGAGAAGAAACTTGCACTCAGAGCTGATTAGGTAAAAAGTCTGACTATATTTCCATCCTGGGCTCTAAAATTGCCACCTTTATGCACATAGCCTGCACTGGCACAGTGGCCTGCCATTCTATCCACTGATAACAAAAAGGCAACAAGCCGAGCTAGTTATACAAGTTTATTTATATTCAAGATCCAGCAAAATTTCCTTTGCAAAGCCACACAGGATTTATTTAAAAATGTTGTCAATTGAAGATTGAAGTTAATTATTTCATAGCTGTCATGTTCATTTTCACTTTTGACACTTAGATATTAAAAGAAATTCAGAATATAGCTATGCAGACAGCTTCTCAAGGCTTGGAGCTACCTAAACAATTCAGATTTCTATTTTTAATCTATTTTCATGGATTAGAAAAACAATTGCACAAAATGCTAAGTTACTTGATAAATAGCAGTAGTGGCAATGCATTTTTATGTTGCATAAAATAGTAAAAATTATCACAGGAGTAGATTAAAAATGTAGGTACCTCCTCTTCCTGGATGTCCCTATTTGTAAGTCTACAACACTCTTCTTAAGAGCTTTCTGGTTCAACCCCAAAAGTGCACTGATTTACACCTAAAGGCTGTTGCTGCTTGCACCATGATTAGGATATTCTTTGAACACAGGAGACAAGCATTCAAATCCACCCCAAGCTGAGGGAACTCGAATGCCAGGTACACATTTTGCAGGACAAAGACAAAACTAACAGTGGCAAATCAAGGTTGTGTGCTATGACTCTTTGCTAGACTTGCTTAGCACCAGCTGGTCTTGCACAGCCTCCTCAGGAAAGCTAATGGATGGATGCCACAAAGTCTTGGAGAGGTAAGGGGCTGTACTCATATACCTGGCATGACTGATTTGTTGTCTTGGTTGCTGAATCCTTAGAAGGCACTATCCTTACTCGTGGTATAAATAACCTAGCAGCTACTCCTGTGTTACAAAATCTGTGAGGTGATTAAAAAGTTTAGACATGGCAAAAACGATCCCCACTTACCCCAAATGTCTTGGAGTGACTCCCTCAAACTTGCAAATCTCATGTGTGAAACCATGCTCTAGGTCTGCAAGTTAGCAGCCAGCTTAAAACCATCTGAGCCTGCACAGGGACACCAGCACTGGCACTGTTTCCTGCAGAAAGATGAGACCAGGTCCTCAGCAATATTTCATCTCTGAACAGTGAATTACAGTGCTGACGTTGTCGGTGTTCACATGGCATAGGGAAACTTAAGCACTTACTAGTTTGGTCAAAAGGTTGGGTGCTGGAATTGCTCTATTAGCCACCAAGCCATATTCAAACCTAGTAATGCTTTATGAAAACAGCATTAAATTTCGTTTGAGTAACACTGGTGATCTCGTTTCATTTCCTTTATGTTACTTTAATAGCTACAATTCAACAGCTCTGATGTCCTTTTAACTTGTGCAGCTCTGTGTGTAATCAAGCTGAAGGTACAGTAGCACTTGGTTTTCAATTAATTCCAGTTTTTCCACTGCAGCTTTTTGGAAGTGCATTCTGAGAACCTGGAAGGAGTTAATTTTCCACACAAATGAAAGTCAAACCCAGGACAGAATCAGAGCTCACATAAATGAAATATCACTGCCTTTAATTTAAGAGACCATGTCTGCCACGTGTATAACCAAATCAGTGGAAGATAGATCTGTGAAAGCAAATTTTATGATCCTGTTTCCTGAGGAAAGCTTTAGACGTGGAAAAGAGTAGCTGGAGCCATTGTTCCAAATAACATATCCTGAAAGGCAGACCAAGCCTGTGTAGTAAATACGGTTCTTCTGTAATGATTTGGGTTCTAGCATATCCAGTGCTTCCCAGCAAATTTTCTGCTTGCATCCAGATTGGGAAAACTCCTTTGGTATTAAGCTGCCATGCCCTGAGTATTCCCAGGTAATCAATAGAAACCTCTCTGGGGGACAGACATAGCACCTGTGGGAGCGCATGGGCAGCCATTCTTCTCCTCCTCCTCTGCCTAAGCTATCCAGTCACCTCCCCACTCTGGATCCCACACCATTGCACTCCCCATAATCTCTACCAAAAGGAAACACAAATCCAGCATAATGACCATTGTGGGCGGGTGTAGGTGGTGCTGACTTGTACCAAACAGATGAAGGGAAAGAAGCTCCTGAGCCAAGAAGCAGCCTCAGTGCAGCTCCCTGGGTTGCTCCACACTCCCCAGCTGGCAGAGAGGCTTGATTTCGCCGCAGGAACCAAAATCTGCCATGGTGGGAGAGCAAGGGAAAGCAGGCTTGTTTGCTGATTCACTTTGGCCCATGGCTCAGTAAAGAACTGTGTTTCCTGGGGGAGCTGCTCTGATTTTCTTCTTAGGGATATAGGGCAGGTCTCTCCCTTGCTACATAACCTTTCTGTATACGTACATGCAGAGCAAGCTTCATTCTAAATCTTTCATATTTACCTGGGAGACACACACTGGCATGGGTCTTTTGTGTCTCACCTTAAGGCTGTTTAAAAAATCTCTTGCTTTGCTAAGAGTTTGTTTGTTCACATGTATTGCTGTGAGTTTGCAGTACAGAAGGGACTTTGTGACTTTTGTGTGCTGGCTTTATGTCTTTTTGTAAAGCAGTAGCTATGTACTTGCTAAGACTTCTCACATGCGAGAAATCTTGCCCTTTTGCTGGGTTTCTTGCTTGATGACTTACCAAATTTCCAGGGGGGCAGAAAAGACAGCTCTGTGTCAGGCCAAGGGTACTATGAGCATGACTGACAAAGTTTATTACCCTCCTAAACAAAGCATAGGAGAAATTAACCACTTAAAAAGGAGCTCAATGTTTCAGTTGAAGGAAGATGTCTGCATACATTTTGAGCTACTCCAAAGCAGGGATAGCCAAGCTGTGATTCCTGACCCACATGATTTTTGCTCAGGTACAGTTAATGCTTGCCTTTCAGGCAAGGATTATGTTACTTCTCCAACAGAGAGAACTTGCCAGACTGCAGGAGGCAAGGGAGTCTGCAAAAGTTGTGGATGAGAAATTTTATGTGTCGGTCTAACCAACTAGAATTGCCCAAATGAATCATTGCGGTAATCCTGTAGCTCGTATCTTGGAAAGATAAACAGCTTCTGTCTCTCAGAATAAAAGCCACTTTAAAATTAAAAAGGAAAAAAAAAGGAAACTTGGAGAAAAATAAAAATAATAGAAAAAAGGCACTAGTTTCTTTGAGAGAAAAGAATACATAGAAGCAAGCCCGGATGTAATTTAACAAGAAATAGGAATAAAAGCCTATGGCTGTAAGCATGAAAAAAACATATTCAATATAGGCAGAGAATAAAATAAATCTATTTCCATATGTGAGGGTACAATATATGAACTGAAAATAAGAAAAACTAATAAATTACAGACAAAGTATTTAAGAGAGATCAAAAAGGCTTTTTACAGGAATATGGGAGAAATGAAACAATAGAGAAAATAACCTGATAAGTAAATAAGTAAATAAGTAAATAAGAATGACTTACCTGAAGTGAATCTAGTATTAAATCAGTTTAATACTAGATTTTTTTTCAATTTTCCCTCTATGAGTGATAGAGGATCATTTCAAAGGATTCACTTGCTCAGCTGAGTGCTTCAGTTCAGATGTGAGAGCTGGCCTTTCTACCCTGTTCCCAGCAATTTCCAAGCAATCCTGCCCTCAGCCCACCTCCAACAGAGAGACCAAAAAAGCACCTTCCACAGTAGCTGGATTCTTAGGTTTGAACTCCCTCAGCTTTCGGAATCTGTACTCTTGGTGTCCACCTGCAGACATCAGGATTGAGATTTCATAGAAAAGGTAATTTTGGCCAAACTGAACATGGCTCTCTCTGGAACAGCCTTCTCCTCTCGCTTCTCTGCTTTGAAAGTGCTGCTAAGCTGGGTTCATAGCCAGGTCACTTTAAGATGTTACAAAGGCAGGTAGTCCTAACTCTGAAGAACTAATGAAGCTGTAATTCTAAGAATAAAAGCAACAAAAACAATAATAATGATAACATAGAGACTGTAAGAGCTGGATTATCCAACGGAGCTGGTGGAGAGACCTCTCTGCTTATCACTCAGAAGCAGTGGTTAGTTTTCTATTCAAAGGCCACAGTCATAACTTAAATGACAATCTATACATATATATTATGAGTAGCACCACAGCTCATCATTTTGTCCAAGGGCATTTCTGCTGAAAAGCTCATCAAATTTAACATAACTTCTGTGGTGCATCTTTTTAATGTGATATCTTAAATAGACTATTATTTAATAATTAATTACATTTTTAAACACAGAAAATTAATGACTCAAAGATATTTAATATTTTATCAACACTGATGATCATAAAAATCTTTCCCTAGCCATTCCTAGATAACATAAAAATTGGTGAGAGAATAAATAAGCAGAAAGCCAGCTACTGCTACCCAATGATTGTATTTTATTGTCATTTTGACTAAAAATACATCATTGGTTTATTGAACTTGACACAAAAAAAGATCAGGATCAGCTTCTATGCAGAATTGTTCTATCAGTGTCAAGAGCATTTACATTATGTCTCCTTCAGTACCACCATCCCTCCTTCCAACTTTATTATACGATACTGAGCAAGTCCCTTCTGTATCATCTGCAGGATGAGTTATATAGTTTCATAGCTCTCTGGGAGTTACTATATTTCTGTTCTTTTGCAAATGTCTTTGGCATATGAGCTATTCTATTATGCACAGCAGTTAGGCTGACAAGGGTAGGATTTCCAGACTCCTGGCAACTCAACAGGCTTAGGCTCAACAACTTCACTTGGGATGCTGAATATCTCCCAACCCAATGAACCCCCAACCCAATGGCCAAGATCCCTAAATCATGGATGAGTCAAAATTGTTTCTAATTGAAATTTCTAGGGAAAAAAAGTGCGCATGCTCTAGGAGAACAAGATCACCTATTTCACGAAGAAGCCTCAGAGCAAACCAAGTGGTTTGTTTGACAGTCCTGTTGACTGCAGGCTGCTCTGAATAGTACCAAATAGCCAACAGCAGCATGAATTTCTCTACCATAAGTTACAATAAGGGCAGGACAAAGCAGGACAAGAGGAGAGAGGCTGATCTGGTCTTCATACCCCTCTCAAATCCTTTGCTTTTCTGCTGATCCATGTGAGAGGGTCTCCTGTTCATACAGAAGAATATTTCAGAACCTCAAACATTCTGCTGCAGTAAAACGAGCCAGCAATATGGGCATGTTCTGTCACAGACAAGGTTTCTAAAGATAATAGTAGTAACTAACTGGTGAAAATTTTAGTGGTAGTTTTTAAAAAGAGATCACTGAATCAACATTCAACAGAGACTTCTGATGACTGAGAATGGACCAGTTTAATGTCATAATTAAGACAAAATCCTATGAGTATTACAGAGATTATAGAACAATTAGCCTAACGTTTTTTTCAGTAAAGCATTAGATATCATTTTTTAGAGATCAGATGAGAACACTTTAAAAAAAAGGAAAATGCCTTGATTTAAATGTAGTAAACCTTCCTGAATGAAGCATAATCATGTCTCACTTAGAAAGGTAATAAGGCAGTTGACTTCCATTAATCTTCAGTAGATGAAAATGATACAGATAGCATAATTAAAACTTCAGTAACTGTGTAACAAAGTTTCACAATGGTTGTAAAGATTAATGGGTTTTAAAAATATTGAAGAAATTTTTCTAGTATTTATATACTATAAGACTTTGACAACAATTATACTGCTATGAATATCCATATGGGTTTGCCAATTTAAGGTTAAAAAACTAACAGTTCCAAAAGACTGATATTTGTGCCAGTTTATGAATTATGAAGTAAAACATAGGAAGATTATTTTTAAAAGTGGTATTGACACTTTCAAGAATATATTTTACAATGTAGAGAAAACTTTAAAAAAAGTCTCGAAGAAGCAAGTCAGCAGATGAAGTAGCTGAAAAGCAAATATTTATGAAAGAACTTACAAATACAGATTTATGTTTCTAACCTTAGGCATTCCAGCTAGAAATTATTGACTTTAAAAAAACA
Source organism: Vireo altiloquus (assembly GCA_013396875.1). Taxonomy (NCBI): domain Eukaryota; kingdom Metazoa; phylum Chordata; class Aves; order Passeriformes; family Vireonidae; genus Vireo; species Vireo altiloquus. The sequence goes on along the minus strand of VZRF01002627.1, from coordinate 443,442 downwards.
TATATGATCAGAAAAAAAGGAGAAGCTCATCCTGCTATTAAAGCTCTCTGAAAACTCAGGCACTATGGCTGGAATTTCTGGCTCTGCCTCACACTCCCTGTATGACCTTTGACAGGTCATTTATGTCTCAGTTTCTTCTCAATAAAGTGGGAATCAAGTTTCTGTGCTGTGCAGAGGTTATGCTAGATAAATTCACTAATTTCTGAGCCTGACAGTGTACAGAGTAAGAAGCAAATAAAGTAGACGTGTCAGAGAAGCTGGTGGCTACAAAAGTCTGCTAGTGTTACAGAAAAATAATTTCATAAATAAATTTTTTTCCCTTGACATTTAGAATTGCTGGACTTTTACCAAACTACAAAATGTCTTCCAGCTTCAGTAGCTGAGCCTCAGCCTGATAAAGCAGCAGATGCCACATGAGAGAAGGCACCTGTTCTGTACCCTTGTTGAATTAGGTAATTATGTACAAAACAACTTAGATATGCAGTCCCTGAAATTCAAACCATTGCCTCTATCAAAATCTTGAGCTACCCATAGAAGTAGTGAGAGCATGCTGAATGAATTCACAGTGAACTATGCCTTGCCTTCTCAATTAAACTGTGTGTGTGTCTACTAGAGTGTTTGCATCCATTCCTGAGTGAATCTATGGATATTCTTTTTCTTCAAGAAACTGGCTAAACTTTCTGTTACTGATAAAGCAGTAACAGAAAGTTAAAGTTTGTCTAAATGAATTGGAGCCAGCTGGTGAAATATTATAAACTGAAAGGTTCATAAGGTCAAACAGACATATGGTTGGAAGGCCAAAATGTCACATTAGGTCATATAGCTTCACCACAAAAATAAATACACAGGAGAACTTATACTTTAGAAAAGGTCTAGGAAAGAGATAATGATCTGTCACTAATGTGATGGTGAATGGTGCTGCATCCAGCTGGTCACTAGTGGTGTCTCCCAGGGATCAGCCCAGTCCTCTTCAAAGTCTTTACTGATAATCTGGATGAGGGGATTGAGTCTACCATTCGCAAATTTGCAGGTAACACCAACATGGTTTGGAATGCTGGATGGTGGGAAGGCTGTGCAGAGACATGAGGACAGGCTGGATTGATGGTTGAGGTTCAGCATGAGGTTCAACCAGACAAGTTGCTGAGTCCTACACAACCCCAGGCAGCTCTATAGGCTGGGGGAAGAGCAGCTAAAGAGCTGGCCAGTGGAAAAGGACTTGGGAATGTTGGTCAGCAGCGGCCTGAACATGAGCCAACAGTGTGCCCAGATGGCCAAAAAGGCCAATGCCATCCAGGCCTGTGTCAAGAATAATGCAGTCAGCAGGACGAGGTAAGTGATTTCCTCCTCCACTCAACACTGCCAAGGCCACACTTTGAATCCTGCGTTTGGTTCTGGGCCCCTCACCACAAGAAGGACATTGAGGTGCTGAATTGTGTCCAGAGAAGGGCAATGGAGCTGGTAAAGCGTCTGGAGCACAAGTCATAGGAGGAGCAGCTGAGCAAGATGGAGTTGTTTAGCCTGGAGACAAGAAAGCTCAGGAGCAACCTTATTGCTCCCTAAAACTCTCCGGAAGGAGGTTGTAGCCAGCTGGAGGTGCGTGTCTTCTCCCAGGTAACAAGCGACAGGACAAGAGGACATTGCCTCAAGCCGCATCAGAAAGGTTTAGGCTGGACATTAGGAAGGCTTTCTTCACAGCAGGGATGATTGGAATGGAATGTCAGGGAGGTGGTGGAGTCACTGTCCCTGGAGGTGTTTAAGAAAACACTGAACGTGGCACTTGATGCCATGGTCTGTTTGACATGGTGATGTCCACTCCTAGGCTGGACTCAGTTAGCTCAGAGGTGTTTTCCAACCTGATTATGTGATTCTGTGATCTTTGAGCATCATGCTAATAGCTAAATCTGAACATTGGCAGTAGTCATAAGACAAGGAAAAACAGCTCAAATATTTTTTAGAAGTTTTTCTCAATGTGACCAGTGCATACTTTCATGAAGAAACTACTAATCCACAGAAACAATATAAATTTATACTCAAAATAAAAAAAAAGAAATATTTACATTTTTTCATATTTGCACATTTAAAGTTTATTTGGACAGTATGCCTAATGAACCATACATCTGTAGAAGTAAGGAACAGTTCAGCTGTGTTCACTGCCTTTTGCTTCTGTTTGATTTATGTTTGTTTGCAAATGATTCTAGATTCCTAATTCCTAGGTTTATTATTTACCAATTTTTACTGTTATTGGATTATACATACATACAGGAATTCATGGTCCAGAGATTTTTACTAACTGCACAGTGAGAACTGTTCCCAGGGACCTTTTCCAATGAAGTCAGAGACGTGCAGGGAGGCAGGGCCAGATCCTAGATGCATCTGGCACTTTGGGACTGAAGGTGCTCAAAGGTCTCACAGGTGGGGTTATAGAGGTGTAATTTTACAGAACCAAGGAAATGAAGTCAAAATCTTGTCCGTGGTACATATGTACTGTTGGACAAAAGCTCACATATTTCTGAATGCTGCAGCCAGATCCACCAGTGTGAGCACTTAGCAGTAACTAAGTGCTGTTCTATCCTCCAGCCTTCACTGCAGACTGCAAGGGCTGGACTAGACCTGGCTTTGCATTGCAAGAACTGTATGTAATGCCATCATCACAGAAGCATTTCATGTTTTTACTTAAAGAGAGTAAGTAAACTTTTTCATTCTGATACAGTTGTGGAAAGAAACATCCTAAGCAGGCCCAGTATAACTGCTCCCAAAGGCACGGCTGTCAAGATCTTTCATTAAAGCTGAATACTTCCGTTGGGGTTCATGTTAATTTTCCAATAATCTGCACAAAAGACATTTACGATTTTGAGGCTGCAGAATACTTAACTTGCCATTTTTCACAGCCCAGTAGTCAAATGAAAAGTCTCATTAGTTCATGGATGAGGAACACAAAAAGTTTAGTTACTGATAATGAAGTCTTCAAGAGATGGATCATGCACCTACTTAAGATGTTAGTTTCAGAGGAAGCTGGGCATGCAATTCATCATTTCTGAGTTGTTTGCCAGGGAAATAACTGATGCCAGGAAATATTGACGAATGTAGAAGAGCACCAGGTTCAGCAGAATATATTCTTTACAAGCAAAACCCTATCCTTGTGGGACATAATGTGCAGAAAACAGAAACACTAATATCAGAATAAGGTAAAAAGCAGTCAATACAGGCTAAGTACCTTTTAAATGCAGTTTATGTAAATAATAAACCATTATATTTTTTTATTTAATTTTATTTCAATTCTAGAAGTCTAAAGAACTAGAGTGGTGATCTAGAATATCTCATTTAAACAAGGGTATTGATACAATTAATAGGTGTATCAAGAATTTGTTACAAGGAAAGGAACCTGTTTAGCACCATGGCTACTCTATTTATCTAATTATATATCTAATTATATCAATCTATCAGTAATCTATTCAAGGGTAGGTCTCAGCCTAGAGCACTGCCTCACCATGATCCATGCTTCTAGAACTCCTTATGGTAAGGAAGTGATTTGTAGCAACAAGCAGTGTGCAGACACCTTCTTTATTGGTATATACACTGGTATACACATATATATATATGTATAATACCAAGATATGAAGCATACAGACAAGCTACAATATGATTAAGATAAGATGTGTGTCACATATACAAATAAGAACACTCAGCCTTTCTTTTTCGTATCTAAGCCAAATGTATTCTTCCTTCACTATTGCTAGCTGTAACTTGGCCGCTTTACATTCCCTAACAGATGAAGTAGGGAGGTCTCAGTCTTCTCCCACGCTCCAGGAATGAGAGTGTCTGTTGGCCATGACCACAGGTAACACCAGAGGCAACATCATAATTAAGAGTAGCTTAATATAAAACAGATGGCAGGGATAATGAAAGGAGATGCTTTGGAGATGGAAAACCAAGAATCCCTTGGGGGAACCATCCTGTTCTGAAAAACTGGGATAAGCAGCCATAAGACTACCTTCGTTCAGCACAAGGCATATTCACATTTGTACCAGATCATGAGCATCAACACTTTACTGAGTCACAAAAAAGACCTAGAAACTTTCTTCTGTTTATTACTCAACGCAAACCACCAAGCTGAGACAGTTACAGAACAGTCTGGACCTATAAAATCTGCAGAAATCTGTCTTCTCCAAGATCTTCATTTCAATTAATGTTGTGCTTCCCCCCTTCTTGTTAACACTGCCAATATCCACTGCACTCAGAGTGCATGCTGAGCCTTAGCTGCACAGGTACAGCTGACAGCAGTCACTGTCACCAGGAGTCACTTTCTGAAAGGAAATGGCTGTATTCAAAGCACTTGCAGGACCTCAACAGCAACCACTGCCACCTCTGCAGCAGCAGCAGATAAGCTCTTCCTCAGACAATATCTTCTGCCCCTGCTGAGCAGTGGTTGGCCGGAGGGAGTGAACGGCAGCAGTGCCCAGAGATGAAATTCTTGTTCTCACAGGGGGCAGCTTGCTCTGCCATGAACCCTGTTAATCCAGTAGGAGCTGGAAACTACACCTCAGCTACATGTGGTAATTTTTGGTCTGTGAATGGGCCAATGTGCATCTTCATTTGCTCTTCATTTTGTGCATGCTTGCCCAAGAGGCAAGATTTACAGTGCCAAGTCATCCTGTAAGCCTGGCCGGTTGCAGCCCTACAAACTCCCTCTGCCCTTTGAGGGGAAGCTTCCCCCAGTCACAGTGAACTGTGCCTGTGTTGTCTACAGGCTGCACAACAGAGGAATGGTGGTAAAGTTCATCTTTAGACTAATGTCTGCCTTATCACTGCACAACTCCCTTATGTTTGTGTACGGAAAGTGAAAACAGATAAAATGCAGCATATTCAGATTATAATAAAGTAAGTTAATCTTGCTCTTCTTCATGTAGAAATCTTACAGAAATAAAGATTCCTTTCTTTCCAGCTGTACTGAAGCTCATTAATGCCTAAGGCCTGCCTAAAACAGCATTACAGAAACCATGTGACTAACAAAGGCCATAAAATTATTTAAATGCTTGCTGGTTTTGTTGTATTGCAGAGGATGTAGAGGGAAGTCAGTGGTATGTTGGTTCATGGCTTCCTTAACCAAATACTAAGAATTATTTTTTATTTTAAAATACAGGGTAACAAGAACAAGAATCCTTGAGGTTTCAGTGGTTAGCAACTTAGCCTGTTCCTAAGCATAATAGGCAAAATTGGTGCCCAGGCACACTTGTGAGGGTAATCTATTTGCATTTCAAAGGCAGTAAGGTTTTAATCATGTAGCTGTTCACTCACAGAGTGCAATTATAATTCCATGTTAAAACGAATCTCTAAGTAGAAAAACAAAACAAAACAAAAAAACTCCAATGAGGTGGGGGGGAGGGGAAAGGGGATGATCTGTTTCAGTAAAAGAGAAATACTCTATGTTCCAGGAAGAAAAATTACAGCTGGAAGATTCTACCTTACTAAGAGAACCTTTGAACCTGCAGTTAAAAATGCAGTTCATTCTACATTCAAAATGACTGGGGTTAGTACTCCCTACAGAATTTGTAGCACTTTTGTATATTTTTCTCAAAGGTTGGGATGAAGAACACATCTTAAAATATAAAATATTTTATTAATTTCTCTTTGCATGCCACAAAATAATTTAATTTTTTTTTTTACATTTAACTTAATGGAAACTTTTATTCCCCAGAGAGTAGCTAGGAACCCTGAAAAGTAGTACATCCACTCTGGTCTGGGAGAGGCTGAGAAATTCTGTGCACACAAGGAGCATGAGCTGGGAGCACAGGAGAATGTTGCATTCCCCTGAAGATGGCACAGAAATCTTGGTTACAAATCTTTACTGTGTACTAATTGAACGGGGACAGCTGGAAAAGCAGTGTATCAGCTAGAAAATTAAGCCTGTTGCAAATGAGGGAGAGATTCATTCCATCAATTGGCTTATTAGCATCTTTAGAAAATATTCCATTACTTTGTAGGGTTGGGGTTTTTTCCAGTGGATTTCACCTTGAGTCGTTTTCATTAACTGGAGCTCCCCCTCAAGGAATACAATGGGAAACTCCTTCTGCAATACAAGATACAGATTTCTCATTTTGACTAGAAGAATCCTTATATCCTAGCCTACAAAATCTTAGAGATTTTCTTCAGCATATTCCCTCACTCACTGCTGATATATAGTTTGCAAAGCAATTTCATATAGAAGTGAGATTGTTCCTAAATAAAGAATCATAGGCCAGAGAAGAGTAGAATATTGATTTGGGTGGCTTTGTGGATTTAAGTATGATTTTATTCAAGCTCCAATTCTTGTACTATAAAATAACTGATACCCACACTCCACAGTAGCACAAAAAGCCTGTGTTTTGGCTCACCCCTGTCGCTCACACTTCATCACAACTAAAATAAGACCTCCTACATGGGTCATTGCAGAGAGCTCTTAGCAGAGCACCTCTCCAGCAGCCCCACTGCCCACTGTCAGCCAAGGCAGTACATTCAGAAGAGATGAAATCTCCAGGCCAGAAAATACTCAGTGTAAAAAAGAAGGGACACAGGAGGACAAGTCACCCACAGTCTGTCATGGAGGTCTAGGCCATGGTGTCCAAAACTGTGGAAGGAACTCTTTCGAGACGTGAAGACCCTTAGTCTTAAATTCTGCATTTCTTCCGCCTTACGTCTCTGATATTTTTCAGTATAAATAAAGAAACCCAAATCCAATCAAAATAACGGAATATATCAAATAAACCACAGCACATCACTGTTTTGGGGTGGAGAAGAATGAGTCATATGTGACAAATATCAGTCACCTGGCTGAATTCATACTGCAGCATCATTAATAGTGTGCTGATGCCCAAACGGGAAGTGCTGAGGGAAAGGATTGAATACCCAGTATTAAAGGGTTGTCACTAAGTAGGTGAGCATGAATATTAACATCAGCAGCAGGAATGGGACTTGACTTTGTTCCCTTCTCAGTGCCTCTAGTACCCCCAGTGTCCCCTCACCTTGACTTGTCATAGGACAAGTCACACAGCTATAAAATTATCCTAAACAGGAAAAGATGTCCGTGACTCCTAGGATTTGACCAAGATACCCTCTGCATAGTTTCAGTGGCATTAGAGCTTTCTCTGCCTGTCCACATTCAGTCACACTGAGACAGTATAATAATTATGATTAAATAAAATTTTGATCTGGCTAAGAGGTTTGTCCTAACTAAAAGAACATTCCTGTCGACTAAATACTAGCAGTCTGTGGCTATTTTCTCTTCCTCATATTGAGTAAAGACGATGCTGGCTGTGCCACTCCTACAGGCTTCACTCTCCATATTTTCACATTATTTACTGTTTGATTTCTTCTTCAATTTGTGGCAGTTAGAAAGATATTTAACAAGCCCAACCCTCCCAGGGATGGATGCCTTGTTTGTTAACATTGAAATTATTGTTGTTCCTTGACTTTTTATTTTAATTAATACTTGGAGATTTTTTCTTAAACAGTTCATATGCTGGGTCTCTGCAATCACTGGGCAGAGAAGAGGGGAGCAGAGGGAGAGATGGTAGCTGAATGTTCTCTCATAATGATCATAGTTAATAAAGCTTATGACTAACCTGTGCATTATTATAGTACCCTAGATGTATGACAGCAACTTCAAAAATACCATTTTTAAGGTTCTTCAGGGACCTGGTCCCACACTTAGGACTCCATGGTACAGTTGAGCATGGTATTATCAGCTGCTAGAATCTGGTTTTAATTTCACTCATTCCTGGAAGTGAATGAACTCACAAATCTTTACCTGACAGAGTATCTGTCACTTGGCTTTCCTTTTAATGTTGTACAGTAGACAGAGAGCAAAATGATACATACAATTGGCCACAGTAACGTCACTCCACCAAAGTCCTTAAAAGCTACAGTTTCATGCTATTTTTCTTGGCACGGTAGTCAGAATTTGTATTTTGCAGGCACTCACAGCTTTTCAGCAGACTGTGCACATACAGCCTTGCCCAGCACTGGCTGCTCAATCGTGAAACTTCGGAATCAGGTACTGCCCCTTATTCCTCCTAAGCAGCCGGAGTGAATGCTCAGTCATTCAGGAGCCCAGTTGCCAGAGATCTAATAGCAAATCCTTGTAAATGATGCATATTTATTCAAGAGAAACTGCAAGGCAGACACAGCCAGTGAAACCAGTGAAACCAGAGAGTTTCCTGGAATCTACTATACCTACCTACCTGTAAGTGTGGTACAGCTGTAGAAGCTGCTGAGAGAGTAGTTTTTGCTCAATTTAAAAAAACATAACATGAATAGCAACTGTTTGAAAGTGAAATAAGTTGCAGCTAAAGGACAGAAGGGATTTAGTTGACTTAAGTGTATCAAATTTGGTTAATTATTGTTCAGCTGGTGCAAACTAAGCTACTCTTCTATGCAAAATCTGTAGAACTTTAAGTAAATACTTATTATTCTTTACTCTCTCAAGAATTACCTTAATGTTAATATAAATCTTCATCAGAAGAGCCTCAGTCTACTTTTTAGTTGTAACGACACCCCTTTCTATAATCAACTAGCACAAAAACCTCTTCCTTGGTTCTCCAGCAGCTCAAGTCTCAAATATATGACTTTGAGGGGAAAGCAGAAATTATACTGCTCCACAGTTGATAGTCCTTTCCTGCCCATACACATTTACTGAGAAAAAAAAATCAATGTTGTCTGTCTTTTGTATATACTGTGGCCTCTGGTCTGTGACCTGAGAACTCCAAATATTTCAATCTACACAAGGAGAGCTGGAGGTAAATGGATTAGCAGCCAGGCATGTCTCTACTCACAACCACATGAAGCCATAGTTTATATTTTGAAAGCAGTGCAATTACAGAAGGATTTTTTATTTTTAAATATAAATTAAATCCCTCAAATAACGGGATCCATGTCTGATCTTATAACTGTCTGACATTAAAACTGCAGAAATACTAGATACACAGCAACACTCTATATTGTTTTTTTTCTAGAGAACGTTTATTTTGACTCTTCTTTCTGTTAGTTGACTAAACCTTTTCCTTCCCCACCTACACCTTCATTTGCATGGACATACAGACATGTAACATACAACACACAGACATTGCAAACAGTTCAGTTACTCTATTATTACATTTATACCCCACATCCTCATTACTGCTGGCCTCTCATTTGTCACAAACAACGTGCAAGGAAGCAAATGCAAGCTTGTAATGAAGCCTAGGGTTTTCACTTTTATATTTTTCAAACTCTGTACTGCCTAGTGTGTAACTCTGAGATTTGCTGTAGCCTGCTAACTTCTGCTCTCTCATGCTAGGTAGATATAAGAAAGCCTCTCCAGGCCTTCTCTCTGAGGACACTCAGACCGCCCTAGGACCAAAAAGTGTAAACCAACATCTTGGAGATGGGGGCAGGCTTGGGGAAATTACATCATTAACTGAAGCTTTAATTGGAGAATTAACCCTGATATGCAAATGAACCAAACTTATAACAGTGTGAAGAATTCATGATCTGTGGTCTCTCTTGGGATCCACTTGGGCAGTAGCCTCTGGACCCCCAGAGTGTACCTTTGAAGGCCTTTCAAATAAATACCTACCTTTATTCCCTTATTCCTGTCTAGTATCTTTTTTAGGTAGCCATTTCAGGCATCAGTAACATCCAGGCTGCATCACAAATTTCTGTTCACGCAAGAAGGAATAATACTGAGCCCCGTGTCAGCTGGCTTTGTGGTTTGCAACGGCTGTAGTATCGTGGGCTGATTAGAAAGGAAATGAAGAATGCAGCTAATGCAATTGGTTTTGCTACTGCTACTCCCACCAAAGAAGGCACTTTTCATTTGTCTCTGTAATGAGAGAGCCTTTCCATTCACAGGCACATTAAGAAAGAATGTGTGCATGGTGGGGTCCCCACTGTGCAGTTACCCTGATGTTTCCAGGACTTTTCAGATGGCTTCTGCTGAAATAGATGCATAAAGGAAGAACTAATCCTGCTGAATCAGGAAATGAGACAATGGGGATACTCTGTATGATTCCCATTAACTTTATATTATAGAATGCAAAGGCTACAGCTCTGAATATTTTATACTTGTCTAAGTCCTACTGAAATCCATGGGAATTTGGTGTACAAGTTCAAACAAACTGCATGGGGAATGTGGAGGGCCCTGGCAACCACAAAAAGAACATTTTCTGTATTATTCAGGAATTTAGAGCCTATATGTCGGTGCTCTGAGTCTCATCTATAAAATAGGATTACTGAAGCTTATGAATAAGACTGAGAAACAATTTACAACCTTATTCTCTAATATGCCTTAAGCTTTGGGTGTTGTACCATTAAAATTTAGAATCATAAGGAAAAAGTTTTATTATAGAGCAACAAAGTTCATTTTAACTGCAGTCCATATGCTCCAATATCACCTATCTTTCCATATTGTTAACCTAACCAGTGGCATCAGCTTGTTTTGTTGAATAAATAGATTCATAAATTTAAGAGACGCATCCCCATTGTCTTCTATTCTCTGCACAAAAAAAGACCAATCATGATGTGCACTTAAATTTTGTCAGTAAAATATGTTTGTTTGATAATGTAGGCATTTGCGTTTTATCTACTTCAGTTACCACCTGCTAATGGTAATTTTATCATTCAATAAATAACACTAAAGAGATCAACATTAATGAAGACTGGAGAATTTTTTAATATAGTGAATAATTTTTGGTTTATTTCTGTGAACTGCAGCTGCAGCCAACAATAAACAGGATAATGCATTAAAACTGGAGCACAATAATGAAGGCTGTTGTCAAGGTTCTGGCATAGTGGATGACCAATTCATGTTCCCAGAGCACTGAATGTCTCTACCCTCTGCTCAGGAGTAATATGTGAATCATTATGCTATGGACAGAGGGGACTACTCCAGAGAGACTGAGATTGCATGCTAGCCTAGCAGAAGTTCCAGGAGGCATTCATAGCTCGGATAAGCACAGTGTCTCCAGCAGGGCAGGAGGAACCTGAGTATGACCAAACTCTTTTACAGAGTGAAGACTTTAGATCCCAACTCAAGAAAGAGTGCTTCTTAGGGAGAGCATTCCAGGCCTGCTGAATAGTTAAGTCAGCTTGACTACCACTACCAGTTTAAATACAAACAGGCTTGATTACAGGCTTCTCTCAGGAAATGTATGTTGAGATATGCTTTTAGGTACTTTTTCGCCGCCTAGGATTTTAATTTGACTTTTTTCTCAACCTATCAAAGCACAAAAAATCTTTTTTAATGTTTAAAATATACTCTGGGTTTGATCCTCTTTTCTGAGGTATAGCCCAGATTTTTTCTTAAGTGAGATCAAAAACTATTCTCTTAATTTAGAAACGTCAATCTAGAAACTAGCTTAATCCCAAAATAAAGAGCTCAGTCATCCCCCAGCAAATTCCAGAATGCCAAGGTCTGTATCTCCATGCTCACATCTTCTGCACTGAACATCATTTGTAATTCAAATCCTGGATCCAGGAAACGTGACAGAGACACAGAAGCAGTAGTACTGTATCCCATCAATAAGTTAAGTAAGAAGAATTAATGATAAAATGCTATGTCCTGTGGATCAGACCAGTTGTTCATTTGCGAAGTACTTTCTGCTTGGCTATGTCAACAGGAGATACTTCTTAGAGAGACACCACGAGCAGAGCATTATCCACTGCTCATTTTGTTCATCCCTAGCATCCATGATGATCAGGGGTGTTGGAGGACACATCTTCTTTCTTTACTATCTGTTTATGGACACATTGTCAATGGATTTGTCTAATCTCTGTTTGAATTTGCTGATATGGTCTGTATTCCTCAACCACCTTCAGCAACAAAATCTGGTAGTATCATCAATTGTCGCAGGTTGGTTGGATTTCTAGAGGTCACCTAGTACAACTTCCTGTGCATTTTATGGTTAACTTCACTGTTAGACTGTATTTCTCACGCCCTCATCCACCTCAGCTTTGGAAATCTCCAAGAATGGAGATTCTACAACATTTCTGGGCAATGAGATCCTGTATTTAACCATGCTCTTTGTGAAAAATATTTTCATAATTGGAATTTTTCTTGCTTCCATGTCCTTGTCCTTGTCCTTCCATTTCCTATATTTTGTCAACCTTTCTCTTATATTTTTTTTTCTCCACTATGTTGGAACTACTTTTTTTATTTGTTTTAAAATAATCTCCTAGTTTCAGAAATTTCCCCCTGTAGACGCATGTGGTGAAAAGTGCCATGGGTCTTTTTACAATATAAATGAAATTTCCACAAAAGAAGGAGGATTTTTCTCCCTTGTATCAAATGCAGTGAAGCAGTCTTTGCTTCTGTTGAGGTGGAAATGTGACTATATCTCAGTCTCTGGATTATCTATAATCCAAGATGAACTATGACAGGAAAATTGAATATGTAACCAGTGATTTATTCTTGATTGGATGTGATTGATTACTGCAAAATAATTTATTCAAAATCAAGTTCGTAGATTGAGCAATGTCTGTGAGCACAGGAATGTGTAACACTAGCAAACCCTTTGTGTGAATGTCCTTCTTTTGTACAAAGCCTCAACAACCTGTGGTTGGAGCAAGTACAGAATATGTAGAAAGGATTTTGGATCTGATTATTATGTGGTTCAGTACTTGATGGTCAGCTGTCTCGGACAAGAATAGTTATTCCCATGACAGCATCCTACCTATGCTTTATTTTGCTTGAAATGTTTATAATTTGAACAAGCTTCTTCCTGAGAAGAAATTTCCTATTATGTTTTCTCACTCACCCTCTAACTTTCTGTCTTTTACTAAAAGACCTGCTAAGTAATTGCTTATCAATGAAGTGAATTTTTCCCATTGATTGATGCCATCCTACTATAAACTGATAAAAATAATCCCTCATCCATTCTGGAGTCTTCAGAGGTAAATAATTTCCCATGTCAACTACTTCTCTAAATAATCCTTAGTTTATGAGCTTCTAAACCCTGTGGACTGAGGCACCACTTCCTCACTATTATTCTAAAATAAAACATAATAAAATATTTTGTCATTGTCTTGAGTAAATGATGACCTCTCAGGCATGTGTTTCTAATACACAGCAGAGGAAAGATTAAACACAAACAATAAATACAGACAATTGTAAGTAGAGTGAAACACTAAAGCAAAATTCTTTTGAAGAGAAACTTGCCGTTGTTTCCAGTGGCAAAGAACAAAGGAAAAAAAAAAATGGAATTATGTTCTGCAGGAAGTGTGCCTAGATTTTGGCTCACAAGCCAAACCAAGATGGGAGGAGCATAATGGCAGTAATGATCAAGTAATTCTGCCTGGATGCACGTAGCACGAGAAGCTGAAGTACACCAGAGGCTACTCAGGATTACCACATCTGTGGTGGGCGTTGAGGGAGAAGCAGCTCCAGCAGTTGCAGGTCTCCAGGACCCATTGGTCTCTTGAGCCCAAGCACAACTGCCCACTGCAATCTATGTTGGTGACAAGGTTCAAGGCCAGGACAGATGGGGCTGGGCAGATGTGTGATGGCCAAGGTGACACTGACCTCTCAGGGCTCCTTGCTGTGCTGTTCTAGCTCCTGTCCCTTTGATCCCTGCTGCAGCTGCAGGGATCTCCTGCCCTGGCTTCTCCTTGGCTTCAGGTGATGCTCAGTACTTGACACCTAAAGCCTCCTGATCAAGTGTTTGGCTCCTGGCCAGTTCAGAGGGTGCTGCTGGTGCTGTGGACACCCAGCCTAGTGTTGCTGTCACATCCCTTTGGATGTCTCAGTCCGGCACTCAGCTCACAGTCTGGCTGTTTTCCATGTTTCCATTGCTTGCAGTAATGTACATGGGATGAACACAGGCATCTCATCCAGCGTGTTTTGTCTCTTGTGCTGACATCTGTGTGAACCCAGAGGGCTGCACTCAGGATACCCTGCATTTACTTCTTCTGAATTGATGTCAGAGTCATTTTGGGGATAAAAAGATCTCTACTGGACAATGCCTACCTCTCATTAATTCTTAGCTATTTCCCAGTCCTTTAGTCCCCACAGAATTATTTTGGCAGTGAATGTCCTCTGCAATTTTCACTTACCAAAAAGATTTAAAGTCTTTTTCAGTAGTCTGAAGACAAGATGGCTGTTGCCCTCAGTGAGCCAATTTGCCTGAACCCAGCTGAAGGATGAAGCCGGATACTCGGGCTCAGGTGAAAAGGAATAGAGCCACCCCCGCTATTTCTTACAGTTCATTTTAGTGAATTTAGTTCCCATTGGAGACATGAAAGCAGATGACAGCAGCTATTATCCTGCTTTGTTCTGATTATTTCTGGCTAGCTCTAAAAGTAATTTACTATGGAATAACCTGTGTTAGAAGCTGTGGCTCAGAAATTTTACACAAAAAAAAATAGCTTGAACATTCTTCCTACATTGTCCAGAAAAAGAAGAGTCTTCTCCTATGTTGAAGAGAGTGGATTTGTCCCAATGCTCCTTCAGTACCCAGTCTGTCTGCTAAAACAGCCAATGAGGTTGCCACTGGTAACAGTGTTTTATTTTGAATACAGAACCGTATTTTTTTTCTAGGTCTAAATGTCTGGCAAGCCTATTAATTGTGCTGCTTCCAGAAAGAAGTTGAAGAGATGTAATTGTAACACTTAACAACCAAATAGTCACTAATTAAAAAAAAAATCTAAAAGAAAACAACTTGAAAAATTAGTTTCATGCTTAGCACTAGAATAGTCCTCACTTCTTTCAAATCCATTAGAGTGGAATATTGTTAGACTGAGAAAATGCAATTTTTAGCTACACAGGCAGCTTCAAGGTAGGGTAAGAGTTGGACAATTTTTCCCTTTACCATTATTTTACTAAAATCAAAGTGGCTGTGCCAGTTAAGGATGAGTCAAGGATTTGCATCATTGCTCTATTAAAATGCCAAGCCACAAATCAAATAGGAAAGTATTGGTGCTGCTTGAGCTAATCAAATGGCCATGTGAAGGCTGAAGTCACCTGAAATAATCCAACAGCCTCCCTTAGCCCTGTGTAGCTGACCTCAGACATCTCAAGCTGAATCCCAATGGTGTTGGAAGGCTGATCTATGCGTAGGCTGTCCAAACCACTTACCAGGAAAATAAAATGAGCTATTATATTGCACCTACTTCAGGAGTTTATTCGGGTGATGGAGAGTCAAGAGTGAACAACAATCAAAAGTAAATATATAACCTGAAACAACCTAAGGGACTATGGATTTTAAATTCTGAGGATAAGGTGCATACTGGTGGGCGGATCACCTCACTCTTTTGTATTAAACCCTGAGACATTTAGCAGGCAGATGCATTCCTTTCATTCCCAAGAGAGTCAGTGAACATTTATTCCTTACACCATCCTCCTTACAAACTGTTCAAACAATTGTGGCAGAACTCCGTCAGAGAGCCAGCTGAATCAAAATATAATAAAAAACAATTTTCTAGAGATCCACCCAGAGACCCAAGAGCTCTCCTGCTGGCAGAAATAGTGATGTGTGGCATTTGGACTCTGCCAAGCTCATGCCCTGTGAAAGACGACAGACAACAAACTCTGAGCTTGAGAACAATGAGACAAGGCAGGAAAACAGCACTTACTGCTTTCCTTAAAGCCAGAAATTATTGCCTTTACAATCTTTTGCTATCTGCACTTTATGCTATTGGAGTTTTTTGTTCCTTAGTAATACAAAGGCAGGTTTATCCTGTATGTGGAAAAGTGTTAGGTTTAGGATTGCTGCCTCAGCCAGTGCAAATCAAATACTTGCTTCATCTTCTGAGAAAAAAGGAAAGTGTATAGTGTGTACTGATAGGGAAGCTTTCAGGAGGCAAACACAAAAAAAAAAGCAGCTACATTTATTATTATTGTAAAACATAAGTAAGCAAATCACCAGCTCAGTATTTTTTGTGCACCTTAAGAAAGGGATTAAAGTATGATCACATTAGGTTTATTACAAAGTAATGACATAGTACTGGTATGGAATTGGCTGGTTATGGATATTCAGTAATTTATCTTGTGGGTTCAAGTTTTGCCTTTGACAAAACTCAGTTCTCATGACAAAGAACATTCCACCTGAGATTAATGCAAACCAGTTTCTTTCTACTTTCCTGAGTTTACAAATGTCCAGCTATATATTTGAGCATATTCATGCATTAAGGAATAGAGAATTCTTAAGAGGCCTAGGGTTTTATTTTTGTGTCATTGGAAGGCGGTGCTTTAAGAAATTCACAGAAAAGTCAGTTGGGATTGGAATAATACTGGGACGACTGAGAGATGTCATAAAGATGATTTATTGCAGGATCAGTTTCAGTCTCATTGACGGGTGAGACAGGAGAGACGTTACAAGCAACAGCATTATTATCAAAAGCCAAAGCCAAAAATCTCACTAACACTAATTACCAGGCCTTATATACTTTTTTAAGCCAATAAGCAAATGCCACAAAGCTGACCAGCATACTTGTACCAATCATCACTTAATATGTTTTACATGGTTCTACTGCAATGCATATTTTTTAAACCAATCATCTTATTGCTACCTAGGCCTGATGCACAGGCCTATATTGCTGCATTTTAACTTTCTAACAATCTCTACTATAAGATTTATTGCTAAACTTAAAATTCTTAGCTTTCTTACTTATAACTTTTTACTCGCATAAAATATGCTTTTACTTTCTAAAAATATATTTCTGCCTTTATAAAGTATATCTACTCACTAATAATATATTTCTGTTTTTATAAAGTATATTTCTTTAAAACTACAAAACTACATTTTTGCTTCAAGCTGCAAAAGTTCACTGTTCTAACTCAGGCAGTCTTCGCCAAGGTCTCAGATTGAAACATGTATCCATTTCTATTTCTTTGAGCAAAATGCCGTTTATGTTCTCTGTCAGCACCTGAAAGTTTTCTGTAATTCCATTCTCCACAGATAAGGAGAAAAAGCATCTCTCGGGAGACATGCAGGAATATTACCCAGATATTATAAACAGGAATATTACCCCACCTTCCTTCACAGAGAATGTTAGAATGTCATTTTATGTAATTATCCCAAATACCATTCAACAGGACGGTCTTTGAACATCATTGTCTTTGAAGGGTAGTTGGTCTCCCTTCTAGAAGGATTGACATGGGACTGTCTGTGCACACTTGTTGTGTTAGTGAACAGCTGGGTGATACAGGATTTTGCTCGTGTTTTACAGACGCACAACATCGGCTCATGAAGCTGAAAGGTATTACACTGGCAGAGAATTGCAATGATGTAGGTTGCAGAAAATGTAGTGATCAGTACTACGTTCTCAGAATTAACGTTTGTACCTGAATTGCAGAGTCACAGAATCACAGAAAATTTGGGGTTGGAAGGGACCTTAAAAATCATCTAGTTCCAAGCTCCCTGCATGGGCAGTAACATGTTCCACTAGACCAGGTTGCTCAAAGCCCCATCATCCAACCTGTCCCTGAACACTTCCAGGGATGGGGCATCCACCGCTTCTCTAGGCAGCCTGCTACAGTGCTTCACTACCCTCGTAATAAAGAATTTCTTCGCAATGTCTGTTCTAAACATAATGTCTTTCAGGTTGATGCCTTTCACCCGTGTCTTATCACTACATACCCTTGTACAACGCCCCTCTCCAGCTCTCTTGTAGGTTCCCTTTAAGGCTGCTATAATGTCTCCCTGGAGTTTTTCCCATGCTGAACAGCCCCAGCTCTCCCAGCCTGCCTTCATGGAAGAGGTGCTCCAGCCCTCTGATCATCTTTGCGGCCTTTTGCATCTGCTCCAGCAGGTCCATATCCTTATGCTGGGGGCTCCAGAGCTGGATGCATTACTCTGGGTGGGGTCTCAGGAGAGCAGAACAGAGAATGAGAATCACCTCCCTTGCCCGGCTGATCACATTTCTTTTGATGCAGCCCAGGACACAGTCAACTTCTGGGTTGCAAGTGCATGCTGCTGGGTTGTGTTAAGCTTCTCATCCACCAGTTCTTTTCTTTTCATGATGTTCAAAACGTGTTTAGTCTGAGCTGATGAATTACTTTAATGTATTTTCAAGAACTAGTAAATATATTTACTAGTATATATAGCAGTATCAGAGGATGTCAGAATGTCTCAGCCCACTTCCTTGGCCTCATTCCCCTTCGAATAGTCCTCACAGGGAAGAAGCTCAGACACCCAGACCAGAGAATGCTGCTGGCTGCTGCTGCAAGGGAAAATGGGCCAGCAGTCTGTGCTGTGAATCCATGGGGAGGCCAGTGAGCCGGCCACACAAGGGTCCCCGAGACCCCCCTGGGAAGGAACGACCCTGAGAGGCATTCCCCAAGTTAGGGAGACACCGGAGGCTTCTCTCAAGGACACGCTGTTCTGTTATGCTGTGTACCCCTGCTCTGCTCCCTCAGACAGCCCAGCTGGTCCCCCCCATAGACCTCTGTTCCTCAGCCACCCCCTCTATTTCCCCATCGGTTCCCATACCCTGGCCCCACATTTGTACTGCCCCCAAGCCCCCTGAGGGCTGCCCCCTGATGCTCTTTCCGCCCCTACCACACCACACTGAAACCTGGACCCTTCCCATAAGTCTTGGTCTTTGTCTGCGTGTGCAGCTGGAAGAAACATCTCTGTGGACTTAACAAAGACCCTTCCTGCCTCTTTGCCATCACCTGCTCATGTTAGCAGCTATCTGGCATGCTACACACCTGCTGTTTAGGTGAAATGCAGACATAATGATCCCTGTGCTTCTTTTCTTCACTAAAAGCTTGAGCTATCTCTATTTCTTGCTGAAATAACTTGAATGAGGCTCACCTTTCATGAAAAAATTGTTTATGGGAATAAAGAATCCGGTCTAGATGTTGTCAGTGAAATTGCTGCAGACTTAGTTCGAGGTAAGTGGGACCAGAAATTGGGGTATAATAATTTGAAAACATTTAGAGAGTGTCATTTTCCCCAGAACTCTTTTATCAGTGTCACTTGGTGTGTTATTTATTCACCACATATTATACTGCAGTTTTCTGACCAGACTGTGACATCTTGCAGCATCATTTCAGCATTATTGTCAAAATTGTCTAAACTAAACGCTAAAACTTTAAAATAATCGATTTTGCCAGATTGTTTTGGTCCTATCTTTTCCCCTGGAATATTTCCAAAATCTATAACAGACTGAAATCAGTCCAAAATGCCTTCTCTAAATTTCAAAAGAAATGGAGAAGAAAAGAAAAAGAGCTTTAGGTAGCCTAGCAAGTCAATTAAAAAGAGCTACAGTCTAAAGAAGTGGTTGCATGATCTAGGGAAAAAAAAATCACAGCAAAGTCTTATGGAAGACATTGACTTTAAGGTCAGAATTGACACTAAGGACAACAAAGAGGAAAAAAAAATTGTTCCTTCCTCCTAATGAAAAAGAAAGAAGAATTTTAGTATTTTCTGCTTTGAATTGCTTTAAATAAACCTCCAGCCAAACAAAATACATCACTGTGTGCCCCACTAGCATGAAATTTTTTGCTTAATTGTGTTGCCCAGTCAATTAAAAATTGTAGCCTTGTAATGGATGGGAAAGCAAAAAAATAAACTCTCAGAATGACTTTTAAGAAGCAAAACCTGCAAAGAGATAGACTTTATGCACAAATAGCCTTTATTTAGGCTTGAATTTGTCCAAAATAAGAACTAATACTAAAAATTACGCATTAACACAGTAAGACCTAAATACAATAAATTATTTTTCTGTGTCTCTGCTAGCAATTTAATCAAGCTCAGGACAGCTCTGTGGCATTGAAGTCAACTGGAAGAGTACAGCGCATGTTCATAACATAGATTTACCTTAGCCTTCCAAACCGGATGGCCACATCCACACTGCCTATTGGAAAAGATCCATAACCATACTCAGTTCTGACCCACAGATCTGCTTGCACATTAGAAACCTGTATAACTTCCTTGCTAAGGAAAACTTTTCTGTCTCAGGATTTGAGACAGACAGTCTCTTCAGTGACTTTTTCATATATATCAGGTTGCATGATAAATGGGAGCTATCTATAGGAACAGAGTTTAATGGAAAGTTACTTATAGCTAGCTAATAAAAAAGCTCAGAAGGACCTCCAAGATAGGTGCTCTCTCTGGTTGGAACCCACAGCCTGCTCCTGAAAGCTGATACTGACTGTAGTTTCTCTTCAACTTTTCCTCTAAGGCATGTCTTAAGCTGCCTTTCTTCATCTGTACAGTAGTTTAATAGGTAAATTGTTCAGTGTGTAACTATGAAATAAGTGTTCCTTTCCTCAGGCTCTCCCTTAACATGTTTCTGTCCTACTGATTCCTAACAGAGTTTCTCGGGGACTATTATAGCAGATTCCCTGATATTTGACCCTGAAATAACTGTCTGTAAACACTGTGCTCATTTTATTCCATTGGTTTCAATACAGTTAATTGCATTGGAATTTACTGTAGTATAAATGCAACAGAAGTAAAAAAAAAATAACCTCCGCAGCCATTGAAAATTATTGCCCTGATAAATAAAAGTCAGAACAGGACTTAAATATTAAGTTACGATTCACAGTCCTTAGACCCTAATGCTGCATGTTCTGAGCGTGTGATTTTGAAAACAATGCTACTAATAGATATATAAAAATATTTCAAAACCAGAAAAAACAATTTGACATGCTAAAAAAAACGCACATGTAAATTATTGAATTATTTCTACAAAAGGAATAACAAACATAAATGACATTTCTTGTTATGAATGATCTATAATTATTCCATAATTTCAAGTAGTATCATGAAGATATGCTGCTTTCTGCTTAGTCATTTACAGTTTATTTCCTTTGCTATTCTCTTTGTGAAAATGGCCATATAGACCATGTAATGCATTTTGTCCTGTATGTTTCTCACATTGGAGAAACATATTTCCTTAGATTCTAGTCTCACATTGTTTTCAGCACATACGTTTTTAGCTATTTACACAAAATTTATAAAAATAAATTTCTTCTGCATCATATGCATAAATATTGATAATAAACATTTGCACAGTTTAGATTTGGCAAGTAAGCTGTAAAATATATTGGTATCTTTTAAATGTTATTTCTTCATTATCCAGATCATAAAGACTTGGGAAGTGAGGGGGAAATATGTGTTTGTTGCTGTTTGCCTCAGAATGACATCTCCAGCTAACGTGGTAGGAGACATGCACTCAAACACAGGAAGATGATGTAACAGATGTAGTGGCATCTGCTTGCACTTTTGGAACCTTAACTAAGAGTGTTCTGAGGAACAATTTCCCACATCCTTCCCAGTGAGCATCAACTTAGCTACCCACTGATAATGTTTTAAATGTCAACATCCTTCTATCACTGCTTATCAGAGACAGAAAAGGAATGATTGCAATATACCATGAAATTTCCACAAACCCCAGCCTGGAAAAAGTTTTAACTTACCAATTATATTCTGCTTTTGCAAGCTGAGGCTGAGCTGAGGGCACATGAAAGTCAGAAGCAGGAACCTCAACATTAATTTGGAAGGTGGGGTACATATTCATGTGATCATGTATACGTGATCATTCATCTGATCATACGACATCACTGGGTCTGGGGAATGTTTGGGTTTGGTTTTTTTTTTTTTATGAAAGGCTTTTTTTGTATTTTGAATAGCAAATGTTCTCAATTACCAACATATTTACTTCTCACATAAGGACAAGTTCCTGCAAGCAGATTTGTGGAGGCAAATATTTTGCAAATGTTGTTATGGATGGAAGAAAAAATACAAAAGTTGAGGTTTTATTGTTTTGTTTGTTTGTTTGGTTGTTGTTTGTTTTTTGGTTTTTTTTTTAAATTTTGGGGTATTTTGTACTTACCTTTCCTTATTCCTCCTTTTTTCTCTCTCACTCAGAAGAACTAGGAATCCGATTAACTTACAACCTCAGGATTTGTATGAAACACAAATAAAAGTTCTTTGTTTTCATTCTACATATCTGTTAACAGGCAAAGGTATACTAGAAGTGTACTTCAAAGACACCCTTGCAATAGCTTCTTTCACAGCTTTTCCTTTTTACTCCAAGAACATTATGTAAATCAAGAATCTGCGTTAGGAGAGTTGCAGTGGTTAACCTAATGGTGAATACAGCTCTGTAGAGGTTCCCTCATGATGGCTTCTAGAGTAAATGCCTAACTTTTGGGAGCCTATGTGGGAACATCATATATCATACTATATCGTATCAGTGTGCATGCTAAAAGATACTGATGCATTGAGATTGGGTGATGGAATTCTGCCATGATGGGGTGGCACTGAATAAAGGGGCCACTGAACACACATGATAAAAGAAAATAGGGCCGAGGAAAGTGTTTGCAGGCACACTGAGAGAGTTCCTCTCTCAGGATGCTCTGTATGTTGTTACCTACTCGTAAATGAAGTGTTTTGTGTCATCCCTTGGTGCTACATCATGGATACAAGCACGTTTTTATGGCCTGTAATCGTGACATTTGAACACATCACAGGAGCAATCTAGCAAAACAGTCCAAATGCATCAGCATTTTCTCTGTCATGGTGCTACGGTATTAAGCAGAAGGAAACCAGGGCAGTGATCATCGCCCTGAAAGGAAATTGTAGCAAGGCTGGGTTGGTCTCTTCCCCCAGGTAACAAGTGACATAACTAGAGGAAATGGTTTTAGGTAGCATATGGGGAAGTTTGGATTGGATATTAGAAAAAAATTTCTTCACTGGTGCTCAGGGATTGGAATGGGCTGCCTAGGGAAGTGGTGGAATCATTATTCCCAGAAATCATAGAATCATAAAATCATTAAGGTTGGAAAACACCTCCAAGATCCTTGTGTCCAACCTTTGACCAAACACCACCATGCCGACTGAACCATGGCACTAAGTGCCACGTCCAGTCATTTCTTAAACACTTCTAGGGATGGTGACTCCGCCACCTCCCTGGGCAACCCATTCCAACATTCCTCTTTTTTGGAAGACTGTTGTCAGCTTGCTGTCTGTACTGCTTGAAGAGTCATCAAGGATAGATGAGTTCTTCCTGTATGTGCACTGAACACTGAAACAGGCTTCAAATGCAATGGAATTCCATATTTTTCTTCTAAAAAAGCACCAAGAAACATGACTGAATGTGTTTCTCCTCTCTGGAAAAATGTCAGATTTTGGCATAAATCTTTATCAATCTTTAGAAACTCCTCGAACTTAAGACAGTGTAGAGAATCTGTCAGTTGTCCAAAATGCAGCAACTTCGTTGGGTGGATTCTCCTAACTAGTAAATTTATTATCTCTTATTTTCAAGTGCAGAGTCTGAAAACATTTGTCTCCTTAGCTTTTTCTTAAAGAAATCTGTAGCTACTTTCCCACGCCTGGAGCAGAAGGTAGGCAGACGCAGCTTCATGCGTCTGTCTTATAGTTCAAAAATGCAGTTCACAATATTGTGAATGTTGCATAATAACATCCCAGTACGTTTAATCATTGCCACCTGAAAATCTGAACCAAGAGACACTTCATAAACAGTCTTAAATTCTGCTTTAATTCAGGATTCCATGAAGAATAAAGTAGGGGAGAACTAGTTCATCAGGTTATCTATGACAGAGTAACCTCAAGTTTTCATCTTGTCCATGACAGAGCATTAAATGCTTGAGTTCAAAAAATATATGATATCTAGTTTTGTTTTTTGCTCCTCATGTTAGAACCGAAGCCTTTGGTTTCTATTATATTATGCTATTAAAGTCTAGGTCTCTTGGGAAAGTCAAGATATATTTGGAACTGTTAAAACATTTGACATAAATACGTACCAGATATAACTACTCAGTGCTCTCAAAATAGGTTTGGCTATTTAAGTAAACTGCAGTGAAACTAAGTAGTTTGGGAATCATTTGGAATGCAGCTTGTCCAGACCTTCAGCTGGTATAATTAGCTGAGGTGCAACACCAGCTGTTTGTGTAGACAGTTAGGCTTAAGTAAACTACAGTTTGAAGAAAAGAAGAAAAAAGATGCTTGACAGAATCTTCCTAAAGCTTAGAATTTAAGAATTCGTTCTCAGACCCTGAACCAGCTTTCTCCCTCTGCCTCTCTCAATGCTCAATGCATTTTTTTGACTTGCCTTCTCAAGAAGGAAGTATGGAAAACCTAAAATACAGACATGACTGCCTACCAGGAGACTTTGGAATTTGTGATGCTGGGAAGAGGGAGAGACCACACTTGGGGTTGGAGATATGAAAGAATCAGGTGAGATTTAGAGTCTGGCTATACATAAAGCACAAGTAGTCACAACCTCTCAGCTAAAGCACACTGCTTCCTTGTCACTCCTGACCATTTTAGAGGGCGACACTTCTGTTAGTCTTATGCCATTACATTTACTCTTTGTCTTTCTCTTAGCTATCAGCCTAATGGACATTGACTATTACTGCAACACCCTATGAGTACTCAGCAAACCTGACTCACTGTATTGCTCTTCTCTTTTGAGAACACGGGTCCCAGTAGTCTTCTTGCTGGTGAAGCACTGAGGCACTTCCCACACACCTGTCTGCCTGATCTTTGTCCACAATGGCCTTCTGATGGATGTGTCAAGGGACACGTGGACCTGCACAGAAACCAAGGAAGGGACAGAAGAGATGAGGATGGTGCATTAAGTAGACCCTTTTCTTGATCCAGATGGCCTGCTTTTGGGGTGTACAGTCAAATCTGGAAACAGGAAAGTGCTGTAGGGTCCAGTAAGATAGATTGTGGCCATTCCAGCTGTCAGACAGTCTTCCAAGATATCTGTTATTTAACCCTGATATTAAATATAACATGGGCTGAAACTGATTAAAAGGCAAATAAAATGCCATGGGCAATTTAATGGGGAATAAAAATGTAACAGTGAGTTTCTCCTTTATTTTTTTTAGCTTGCTCCTTAATCACTCCAGTGACAAGTAACATGTTTCATCCTGCCCTTCAAATGCTTTGCTCTACCAGACACCACCTGCATGAATATGATATTCCTGAAGAAATCTGCTTACCAAGTGAGGTGAGGTGAGGAGAGGAAACGGCAATATTAACAGAGATATGAGTGCTCAGCCAGTATATCAACACTGATGGCTCCAGGAAAAATGATGGCAGAAAGGTGTAGAGAAGAATTTGCTTCCTTTACCAAAGGCAGCATTGCATGCAAAAGGACAAAATATGCACAGTATATATAATGCAGTATTTTCATCTGGATAAAATATTATAAATTCTTACAAACTACCAATAAAGCACAGGCCCTAAAATGGGAAATGTATGTGGTTTCTAGAATGTAATGTTGACTATTTTTTTTTTTTTTTGAGTGGTATTCCTGGAGAAAACATCATAGCTGCATAAACACTTCTAAAACAATGACCTTTTTTGACTAGATTTAAGAGTAGTAACAAGAAACCTTTGCTCATCTTTGTTTCTGTTCTTTGACACCCAGGTTTGCTGTGCTGTAAAGAAATGCTATGGTGCATTGCACCTGCGATATATCCACCCTAACAACTGATGAGGAGAGAAGGAACATTCATGACTTTGCAATAATGAGATTGCTGATCCACGACCTGCTAGCAATTCCTGTACAGAGAAAATAAAGTCAAATAGAATTGCCAAGGACCTCATCTTCATGCTGATAACTCCACAGCTCCTCAGACACATCCATCGTCAGATCACTTTTTCTGTTATTAAAACTCTTATTGCTATGGCTAAAGTAGTGGTGAGCAGTCTTGTCCTCTGGGCAGTGAACTGTCTACAGACTCCATAACTCCATTTATTTTATCTGTTTTTATTCATTGGCAACTTTTTATTGTCAAGACTCGGTCAGATAAGACATTCAAACTGATAGGTAGCAATTCTAAGAGAAATTTCCCCGTTTACCTTTAATTGTTTTCTAATTGATACAAATAACTACGTGGATGCTGCTTTATACCAATTAGTCTCCAAAGATTAGAATCAGTTTATATTGAAGCTAACTCACCACTGTCAAATTGAAATAGTGTTTATACAGTGCCTTATGACAGTATAAACTAGATCAGTGCATTTTCCTTATGCAGACATATCTTTGTTTAATAACACTACACATGGTACACCAGTTATGCAAAAACTAGCACTGATAAGATGTTTGCATAGATGGTCAGTGCTCGCTGGTTTTTGCTTTCTTGAGAGATCAAGGGTTAATCAAGGAAATGGGAAGAAGAGTGAATCATGCTGGGATTAGAATGTCTTATCAGCTGTGACCTGCTCAGCTCCTGAGACACAGAAGAAATAAGGAAGTGATTTTTAGGTTATAGCAGCTCAAAATTCTTCAGAATTTTCTAGAGAACTATGATACTTTTCACTATCCTCATCCATGTCCTGCAATGGGCTTCATCTGGGGACTTCCTACCAGCAGACTGTTTCCTACTCCTCATTTGGGGACTTCCTATTGTCAGACTGTTTTCCACTAGCATGGCACAAGTTTCCCTCTACACGCTGAAAACTAATGCTTACCTGTCTATGTCCATACCAATTTCTGTAAATTGTACTGTTGCTAAAAACAAAAACATTCAACCCTAGCAATTTGCAAGCATACTAATACAGAGCTATTAAAACATCTTTTATAGGTTGTGAAGGCCTGTCTGCTACAAGTCTGCCTTTCACTCAAATTCAGTATTTAGCTTAGAAGTAGATAGGATAAAATAAATTAAAGCAGACACGGGTAAGTTACAAGTACAGTGCTTGATATGGAGGTCTGTGGCTCTGGGAAATATATTGTGATGGATGGTTATTTTTTAATCTATATTTTTGAATGTCATTTGAATGTCATACATATTTGTCAGATTTTTCTCAAAAAAAGAGTCTGTCTTTCTTCAGACACTACCAGATGCAGAGAATATCATTCAGTTGTCTCACTGAAAGCAAGTGTAATTTAAACCGATCTGTCTTTGCAAACAATGAGCACTGAAAGACTCTATACACCAGGCACGGTAGCAGTCACCAATAAATAGTATTTAAACTGAAAAAGCTAGTGTCAGACATCTAAGTTCTTCTAAAGGTGAAGGTGTACCATTTTCTTTAGTTCTGTTAAAACCTTCAATACAAATAGGAAAAGTTAATTACTTTTCTCTCATTATGCTATACCTAGCATTTCAGTTTTCTTTTACTCTACCTTCCTACTCCTAACAACTCTTTAAAAAGTAAGATTCTAAAAGAAAACATTTGAATAATGATACTTCTAGCCATTTATTTAAAGACAAGCATTAGAAATATTGAGTTATGCCACTTTCAATAAAAACTGCATCTTCATTTACGTGCTGTGCGCTGAAGACAGACTTTTCCTGGCTGTCAAACTGCCAGGCACAAAACTGCACAGGGAATCAGTTTTAGGCAATTGCAGAAGAGGTTCAGTGGGTGGGTAGATCTGTCCCAGGCACAATATGATACAGGTGAATTATGCTTACACACATGACATAGAGATGAAGACACTACACAGAGAAACAAAAGGCATATAAGAGAATATACTGGCCTACTTCTACTTAAAATGAAGTCATTTCCATGTGTTACTATCAAGATGAGGATTCACACAAGGATAAGGGCAAGTTCCCCCAGCTCCCAGACTACTGTACAGCATTAAAACAAAACCACTATTAGTCTTAGCACTTTCCAGCAGCAATTAAGGAAGAATATTCAGCAGTCTACCCTCTTGAAATTCAAAAGAAGTCAGTAGATAGCAATATTGCCAGTGCTTATTGCACAAATAAGTAAGCGAGCAAATCTGAACCTCCCAGTTAATTTCCTATTTAGTTCTCTTTTTCTATTTGTTCTTTAATTATTTTGACGTTCTGCATAAAGTGATTTCATTAGCAAGGTATCTATACTATGACACTTGTGTTTTCTTCTCAGGAAAGTGACTCCAAAACCTTATTTACCTTATGCTTTCTAGAACTTATGTAAGGTCTATCAACAGCATTAACAACAGGACAAGTCAATAGCATTGTCTGTGATTTGCTCCTTACATTTATGTGTGTGTGATCACAAGTTTGCAGCTGTGAATGCTGCTAATAGATATCCTCTGAAAATGCTGACTTTCACTGATAAAAAGGGGATGGGAGGAGAAAGGGGCATGGTTAGGGGTAAGGGAAGTGAGTGGGGTGTGTTGAGTTGTACTTTATGATACAAGGGATAGCTCTTCTATGAGGTGGTGAATTAATAAATATATTTCATAGGTTTCCCTAAGTTAGTTTGGAGGTTTTTTGGTGGGGTTTTGGGCTTTTGTTGGTTTTTTGGGGGGGGGTTTATTTGATTGTATGCTCTAGAATGAGGTAGTGTTAAAGGCCCTTTCTGACATTTGTTAATGTAGACACTCATCAATTCTTAGATGAACAATTTCCTTTACTTTTTAAGGAGAAGGTATGTTGCTTTCAAAAGGCTTTTTGGTTGATTTTTATTTTAGTTGGTTGTTTGGGGGGGTTTCTTTTCTTTGTTATGGATTTCATTTTTCTGTTTTGGTGTGGTTTTAATTTTAATCTTTTTTTCTCTTAAATTGGTTAGTTATTGAGTTCTGCTAAAGAGAATTGAGGTGTGTGCTTGGGGTTGAAGAGTTTGGATAAGTAAAGAGCTAGGTGATGGCAAGATTTCTAGCTGTATCTGTCTGCTTTTAGATTATTCAAGGAGACAGAAGGAAGGTGATTTACTCATTATTTCTGTGGTATTAAGGTAATGCCATTTCTCTATAGCAGCAGTTAAGAGAAAAGAGGTGCTCTAGATCCTCCATTCATGCTGTCTGTTTTAAAAATATCTTGGGGGGCGGGGCATGGTGAAGAGTGAAGGGGAGGATCTTCTGGATTTGAGAATTCTAGATTGCTTTTTCATAAGAAAAATAAAGGGCTAAACATTTACCTATGGAGAATTTCTTGTTCACTATTTGCATAATCATTTAGTGCGTTTTCACAGTAGATGTGATTTAGGATAAATATGTAAGAAACAGTAATACCTTGTATAGCAATGCTGGCTGTATATGTTGAAGATAGAAGTAACTCTTCTGTTTAAAAGATCCTTATTGCTGCTTTCTTTTATGTCCCTTCCTAAAAAAAAAAAGAAAAAAAAAAAACCACCATCCAAGGCACAACATAAATTCTGTGTGAAAGAGCAAGCTAATTTTAGTATAATTATGCAGGGAAAGGGTGAAATAAAGCTAGAATTCAACCAGTAACAGAAACAAGCAATTACAGGAAGGTATGAAAATAATCATCTTATGTTATAAAGTGTCTGTATGTTGCAACATAGTAAAAGGAAAGGCAGGCTTTCCCACGGATACTTTGCTATATAGTTTCTGCTTTCCATGGGGCCTGGCCTCAACAGGGCGATGTTCATGCATGTTTACCCTGTGAAGTGATGCTCCAGAGTTTCTGCCATAGCATTAGCTTTTGTGTAGCATGGCTGCTATGCTGTTCCCTTAACAAGCAGGTTTGAATGCATCTGCAAAACTTGCATTTCTAGAAGCGGGACTGGTCTAGGAAATCACCCTTGTATACACAATCTGTGAAACACTGGTATTTAAGTTTTACTGACCTTTAAATGTAATAGTATCCTCACTGTCATACTGAGTTGCTGTGAATTCAGCGAATGAATTCTTATCCCTTTGACTAAAGGAAAACTTTGTATGCTTGTTGACCCTTACTCAATATGGGTATGAGTTAGTATTCAAGGAGCTTCTCTAAATGAGAACTGCACTTGCCTAAATTCAGGTGTTAAAAGAACATGCATAGTCATTTTTGCCCTGAAAGCAAGATAGCTTCTCTTGATTTAGCCTATTTAAACCAAAATAAGCTATTCCTATTTGAGGTTAAGTACCCATTTGAAACTGATTGAAATTATTAAATTTTTTCTTCAGATGAGGTCCCTAATAAGAACTTTCACAATACATCACTGCTTTTATTGAATTCCCTATGTGGTGCAATAAAATATTCCTGATATTGAGCCAGCTGATGTGCTATTGTACTGTTTGTATAGAAACGTTTATCAGGCAACTACACAACGCTGAGTAGCTTCATAAACACATTGAATTTCAGTGGTCAAAGAAGCGTACAATACAGTGATTGCCTAGTACAAAATAGTGTCTGGAGCTTCTGCAGTCCAATCTAAGTCTGTTCAAGCAGTGACAGCATTGAGCAGGCTGAGATAAAAAGGAATTTAGCGGTAAGTGAATAATATCATGCCTCTTATAGTTTATAACGTCATGCAGATATTTTGCTGCACTTTGCACCAAGCAACAGCTGTAGAAATCAATTTTGTATGTTATCTCTAAGAGAGAAATTTCCATTTGGAATATGACAAAAGCTGTTTAAAAATGCTACACCACTTGGCTACATGACAATATGGTATCCTTTTGTTACAAGGTGAAGGGGTTGAGGAGTCCAGGACCCTTTTCTTAGCATGCCCTAGGTTTATCCTTAGGGTGTTGTGTGCATACACGTGGTTAACAAACTTATTTTACAGTTGTCTCTCTCTAACAATATAAAATGACGTTTTTATCATCTACAAGGACCTAGACTCTTGTGAGGTACCTCTAGGAGTGAAAACACCCTAATTCTGGGAACAAAGACCTAACCTGTGTTTGGGCATGTATTGGTTTTGTTGTGTGACAAAGATTATACGAATGCCTTGTTATCAAATAGAGAGGTACAAGTGGCAATAACCAGGGGTTTTAGGTACTTTTAGAAGACTCCAGAAAATCAACAAACCTTGATCAAGGCTCGGATGAGTGAAAGTCCCTAAATACAGGCCTTTCATGTCAGCTGAAGAAAAAGTAACGTTTAGTGTAATTGATGTGCACCCCCAGACTTGGCGTATCAGGTCTCACAGGTGTGAACCCCTGTATAAATGCAAATACAAGTAGGCTGGCTGAGCGTGAATGTGATCACGTTTCTCCTTCCTGCGTTTGTACCTGAGCTGAGTCAAAGACAGAAAAAGGCTGATAGATCTCAAAGAAAAATGATTCAAATGTTAAAGGCTTCTAGCATGACCTGCCTCGATTTTTTGGAAGAATTGCAATGTATTACTGTGAAGTGTGCTTTGAATAACTTCTAAAACAGGGATACTGAAGTGCAACACTTGCCAAGAGGGCAGAGTACTGATAGGGAGGAGTACTCAAAAATACAAAACCAAAACAAACAAAACAGAAACAGATTTTGCTGTGGAAAAGAGCAGACTCTTTCACTTGAGGAGGGGACAAGACACGAAACCCTAGCCAGTCGAGCGTCTGCAGCCGCCCCGTCGAGGGTGAGGTTCGGGCCTGAGCGTGGAGGAGAGCGCTGCGCGGTTACGGACGAGGCACCCCGCGGCCTCGGGCGGTGCGGGAGGGGCTGCGGGGCTTCGCCGCGGCCCTGGCGCCGAGCAGGGCCCGCTGTGGCCCCGAGCGAGGGGACTCCTCCTTCCCACTCCCGCCGCAGCCGGGGCCGGAGACCAGGCATCCTCTCCGCGCGTGCGCCAAACTGCTCCGCTGGGGGGCGGGGACACAGTCCGACGCCCGCGGCGGATCGTACCACTATGCTCCATGGGGGTGGGCCAAAAACCAGCATTCTCCAAGCATTCGCTTATGAAGAATCCCCACTGGCTTCTTCCTTAAGTCGTGTGTGCAACCAACGAAAGTCGGCAGAGAGAAGTAGGCGGGAGCTCACGTTGGCACGTGTGCGTCTTCGCCCCTTCCTTCTTTCCCTCCTCTCCCTCCGTCGGCGGCGAATTGGGCGCGTCCCGTTAGCCGCCCCTCCCGCTGCCAGGGTCCGGCCCGCTCCCGCTGCTGGCGGTCCCGGCGTCGCGAGTTCCCGCTCTCCCGCCCCCTCCTTCCCACCCTCCGAGCCGGCTCCGCGCTCTCCTCGGCTTCCTGCTCCCTGCCCACGGCCCCGGCGCGGCAGCCCTATGGCGTACAGTCAGGGCGGCGGCAAGAAGAAAGTCTGCTACTATTACGACGGTGAGCAGGGCCGGCCCGGGAGCGCGCGTGCAGGAGCGGGGGGGCGCCCCTCTAATGGCCGCCCGGGGCGGGCTGTGTCCCCGGCCNGGGGTGGCGGGGGTGGTGGAGTTGGGCGAGGTGCGGGTCGGGGAGCCGCCTGGTCTGCCGGGCCCGGCGGTAAGTACTGTGTCTATTGTTTGCCCCCAGCATACTCACTACCCACACACCCCCCCCCAAAAGAAAAAAAAGAAGAAAAGTTGAGACACTCCCCTCCATCCGCTGAGCACGGAGGCGTTGGAGTCGCTGCTGTGTCTGGCTCCTCCCCTGCAAAGAAAGTCCAGGCCATGTGTAGCTCCGGCACCTGGTGATTGTTGAGCTGGGGCCTTTCCCTGCCTCGGGCTTTCGTACCGAGGTCTGGGGCACGGAGGGCCAGGGGGACTCTGCCCCCTCCTCCCCCATTCCCCAAACCGAACACGGATCAGAGCAGAGGTCTGGCTCCCGCGAGCCTCCCTTCCTGCAAAACGCGGAAAGTTGTGTGCGTGGGTGTTTAATAATAGTCAAATTTGAGTTCTGTGTAGGCCCTCTGAGTTTGACACTCGTCTGGTGGGGAAACAGGGGCTTATGATCTGCGTTATCAGTCATGGTGAAGAAGTATGTGAAGCCTGTGCTTGGTTTTTCAGCAATTTGTTTGCGGTTTGCTCTGGCCACAGCAGCAAGAACTTTTCGTTTTCTTCTTGAGCTTGAATTTGTTTAGCCCTTTTTGTACTGGGAAGTGAGCTCGATGGACAGATTAATTAAGAGATTTGATTAAATTGCCTCCTATTGTGATAATCTTGTACGGTTGCATCTGAGGCTGGTGTTGGTAGTAGCCAGGAAACAGAGGTTGAGGATGTTCAGCCGTAGTGCTTTGGTGTTTTCACCATTTTGGAAGTGAAGATGAGTGGCTAAACTCACTCAAGATATCAAAGGGTGTGTTGCTGTAGCAAACCTGCCATTCTTTGGAAATGGCAGATCTTGTGAGGCCTGTCTTGGCTTTTTTTTTTTTTTTAACCACACTAAAGGAGGCAGAGTGGTGGTTGCCGCCCCCTTCTCTTTGTTGCTAGCACTGGTTCTTTGTTCAGCCTAAAGGGGAAAGGAGGCCCCTGTTAGGGATACTTTTGGTGAGGCTAGGATCTTACTTTGCCTAGGGAAGAGGGATCACTTTTTGCCTTGTTGAAAGAAATACAGTAGTGATAGTTTAGAAGCCTTCTCACTGCAAATATTTGCCTTTTCTTTTTTTTGTTTAATCAGTTTGCTTTTTTTTTTTAAATAAAGCCAGGTGGCTGTAGTTTACTAGATGTTGATATATTGTTTTTCTGTGATTACTGGATTTTGGTACTCGATGCAAGCATTACATTCCTGTAACAGCAAAACAGCTATACTTTTGAAGAGAGGGGAGAAACTGGAAGAGGAACAAGTTTGGAGCTTGCAGGATAATGGTGACTTCAAGAAGTTGTAGCTCATATGTATACTAGGATAAATGCAGTTAATAATGTAGAGAAAATAGTATTTGTGCCTTAAAATAAATGTTTCATATGTGGCAGAAACAGTTTTGGAATATTTTTGATGTTTCTTTTATTTTTATTGCCAAATTCAACACTTACTTTATGTGTCTTTTGGAAATAGAGTTATTAGAAGACATTTTAATACCTAAAATAAATATCCTGATGCTATTGTGTGGTTCATCTGGCAGTTCTGAATATTTTGTAACTGTTGTACCAGCAAAGCCTTTGAATCACAGTGGAGGGAGCGTTTGAAACCTTAAATAACCTAAAACAAAAAAATACTGAGGTAATGGTGTATCTTTAAAGGGATGTCATGTCTGAAGTAAATTACCCCTTTTTTTAGGACATAATTGGCTCTCTGCACATAATTTTACTCAGACTAAAAAGTCTTGAAAAGTTCTAGAAGCATATGCACTTATTTTCTTATGCACTTATTTCCTCATGCGATAAACTTCCCCCTGCTTTTTGTGGCACTTGGTGTGATTGCCGTTTAAGGCTGATTTTTTAAATTAGCCTATCACTTTCTCCGAGTGTATTGGTGTTAAGGGTTTTTTTGAAAATCAATAGTTTTAATAGCCTTCATACTGTACTTGGAAGCACTAAACTTTGAGTAGAGAAAGCTCGATTTTGTTACTTTGAGTTTGCTTGTACTAGACGGTCAACCCCATCCAGTTTGCAGAATCGTCGTTGCTTGCAATCGTGCTTGGGTCAGGAATTTCGTTTAAATTTAAACCAGTAAACTGTGGGAAGAACTAATTAAAATACGAATTAAAATACTTTAGTATTTTATATAAAATAATACTTATTTGAAATATTTTTCATAAATGTTTCTAGTCTTAATACATGTATGGCCTTAACTTAGCAAAGTGTGCTCCTCCCACTGCTTAGAACCATGTTAGATGTGGAAGGATGTCATAGCTTTTATTTTTCTCTTGTTGTGTATCTGCAAGTTGTTGTCCTGTTTTTGCAACATTGTGGCTCAGGTAGTTTAATTCTTCCAAGGTGTTGTGGAGTTGCCCACAGCAATGAGAACAGGCCCCAGGTGGTCTTTCCAGCTCTGTGCTCCTGTACAGCCAAGCACAGTTCTAGAGAATCACGCAGCAACAGGCATGGTTACAGTGAGTTTGTGTATTTATTCCATGCCAGTGCAGTAGCAGTATTGTTTAGATTGCTGCTTGTACATAATTTAGTGTGGGTGTTCAAAAGGCTTTACCTTCATGAAAAATTTGAGATCTGCATCAGAGTGTGGTTGGTTCCACCCATAAAGACGAGACTAAACCTGTTTTAGTAGGGCAATGCGTTACTATAGTCGGCCATTGTTTAAGTAGTACATATAGTTAAAGCTTACATCTTGCAGATAAAATTAACTTAAAATGGAAAACTTATGGAAATTCATCAGTACTTTATGCAATACCTTCCAAACATGGTGATGGTGTCCAGCCTCTGCTCAGGGCTCAGAAGTCAGATCTTTGCTACTCTTCTGCTGTCCGCATAATTTTAAAACCAGAACAAAATGCCCAATTCTTCAGAAACTAGTGCAGTAATTTTAAGCCTGTTTGAATAGCTGTTTGTTGGACTCATCACCTACTGTTGATCTTTTCTTTTACATTCAGCTTTACACGAGTTCACTCCTTAGTATTGCTGAAGTCAATTCAATGCAACTACTGCTATTAAGATATGTTTTTTCATGTGGTTTCTGTTGGAGCAATTAGGTTTCTTCACATAGCCCAGTTCTGAAACACCTCATCATTTCATGGTAACTATATTTAAAATAAGCTGGGATGTGGTCCGTGTATGTAACAGTTTATCTGTTCAAAGTTATAAAGTAATGTAACTTACAAGTTACAAGGTATCAAAAAACAAGTGTAGATGTCATCTCTTGTCTCTTTGTTCAGTCGTTTTAAACTGTTTTGTAATAGATAAATTTAATGGTGTTGTTTTTCTGTGTGTCGTAGTAACTAGAGATACTAATACTTTTTTGGGGGCATAGCTTTTGTTAGTTGTGGGGTTTTGAGCAGAATTACAATTCCCTTAGGGCATGTAGCCTCTTGTATTTTTCTATGTGTTAGAATATTATCTATGGGCCTTGCTGAAGTCTCAGATAGAGAAGTGGGTGTCTAAAACTTATGCTCATCAAAGGAATCGTGGGCTTATTTTTATTTGATAGTTCTCATCATTTTGGCATCCAACTTGCATGAATTGAGAAGAAATTTTATATATATATATTTGAACCCAGAACCTGACAGTGTATGTAACAATTGTCAGGTAGGTCTTTTGTATCACATTTGTATCGCATAATGAACAGTGCGGGACAGCAAACTCCTACTAGCACTTGGTTAGTCTCTTTTTAATTAAAAACTCAACTTTTCAGAGATTATATGTTGCTACTTCTCAGTGGGAGCCATTTAGCTGGCATTTTTACTGGTATAAAACAGTAAATTTTTTTGAAGCCTCGCTGTGAAAGATTAATAGATTTGCAAACTTTCTGCACATACTACTTTGCTTTTTTCCCCTCCTCTTCCTCATTCAGTTACATTCTCTTTTTTGCATTTTCCATGTGCTCCCACGCTGGTAAGTGATGTAAATGTGTTCCTAACATTTCTGTATGGTTTTTACTTTCATATTAGTAAGAATTTACCTTTATATTAGTAAGTATAGAGTCAAGTACACATATTATCTGCAGTAATAGTCTTGTGAGCTTGACCTCACTGTGCCTATTTCTCATGCATTTTAGTCAGTTAGTCTGGCAGAGGTTTGTGCAGAGGTTTTTATCTCCATCAGTGAGTGAGGTGTCCTGTCCTCACACATACTACCTCTTGATACACCTTGCTTTTCTTCCCAAAGTGCTCCAGTAAGGTTGTGACATATGACAAAGAGATACATAAATTTCAGGATCAGTGGATGAAGTGTTTGTACCAGGAAATGCACCACCTTCTTCACTAGGTAAAGGAGGAGAGACTTTTGACAACTTTGCCTCCATCACAGTATGATGTCTCTGTGATGGGTCCCCTTTTTGATGCTGGTTGAAAATCAAGGTGCTAATGAAGAAAGGTCTTTCCTCTTTTCCTTCCTCACCCCTGCCTACACAGGCATCATTAATCCCTTGTAACTTAATGGGCTTTTTGACCATATGCTTCAAGAATTTTTTTTATGAGGCTAATGCCAAAATCCTTTTTTTGTGGGTGATGCTAAGACTTGAAAGATAATACATGGTGTTCTGTTACTTGTTGCTAAAGTGTATTATGTTGATATTTATTGTTAGTCACTACTGCTGGCCTCTAATACAGAAGGATCAATATTCTTATGCCAGGTACTCACCTACAGGTCTTCTATTTGACAGATAAACTCCCATTAAATTTACCAGTGTGCCAATTCTTTTAAAATTCTCTTCTCTGGTAAAAAAAAACCTAAATGAAAGCTAAAAAATATGCTTCATTTATTTATATAACTGTATGCTGCAGTGTATGATATACAGAATATGTGTAAGTTAAAATTTGTTTAGTTGATTAATTGCAGTGTATTGAAGGATATGTTACAAGTGTATTTGGGAAAATTGTTTATTTTTTCTCTATTTCATATGGGAAAAATAATAGATAAGATAAGATATAAAATATTTCTTAATTATCTGCTTCCCCATACATCAGCATTCTGAAGAAAATGTCAGTGATGACTATAGAAGCCAAAGTAGTTAAAATTTAAATGAACTGGTAAAAACACCCATTTTTAAGCCACAATGCATTTGTAGTGAAGTTTCCTCAATAATATCACATTATTTATAGTCATTATTTTCTTAAAAACCTCAAAATTTAAAGCTCTTACTAGCTTGAAGATTTCTTAAAACCTGGGACTTAACAGTAACTTCAAAATGTAAAGTAGAGCTAGTAAATGGCTGTTTTTTGTCTTCTAGGCATTAGTTTCAAAGAGCTGCGGTAGATTTTTTTTCCTAAACATCAAATATATAAGGTTTTCTTTTGTAAAGTGCTTGTAAATGTTTTTTCTGGAAGGAAGGAGTTTGTTTATACTCTACCTTTTGCTCTTGACCTGCATGGCACCAAACCTGTAGGCTTGCAATAAGTAACTGAAAAAAAGTGCTATTCTTCCACTTAAGTCCCCAAGTTAGAAGGTCCAAACTCTTCAAAGTTCTTTACTTAATGTTAAAATTTGGTATTTCTCTTGTTGTGGGATGGCTAAGAGCTAGGTATTGAAGGGTAGTTTTTCTAAACATCTTCTTAGGTTACATTAGGTTATATCTGTTTTCTTAAGTGTCCTTACTCTCCTTGTCTCTTTGAAAACGGAAAGCTTGAAGGATTTTAGAATGCTTTGAAACTTTTAATCTTACTGTAATACTTGTTTTTCTTGGTAGTTGGTGATGCTACTGCAAGCTGACATTTATCCTTCCTCCATGAAGCTCATGTTGAAGAGGTGAATCTAAAGCTCTTATGTAGTGGTGCTGCTTCTTACCTCTGACTGATATAATTTACAAAATAATATGACATTGTGAAAATAGTGTTTCTTTTGTTCCCAGTGGACAAGGCAGAGCATGTTGAAGGATGTGAAAGAAAAGTAAAAAGTTCAAGAAGGTAAAGTCCAGTAATCCTATTGGGAAATTGGGTCACAAAAAAAGAGGTGCTATTATGAAGAGTTGTTATAGAAATCTGCAGCTGAAAGCCATTGACAACTGAATATAACTTGTAGGCTTGTTTATGTTTCCAGAAACAGTTCTGTTTAAAATGGTTCATTTGTTGGGAATGTCAGTGCTCAAAATGGGGTTGTGTGTGTTCTAACAATACCTGAGCTCAGAAGAAAACTTAATACTAGCCCATGATAGCAGCTATTCCTTTCTTGGAAATGAGTGTCAAACTTGTTATCATAATTGTGTGCCTAGTTGGTCTCCAGTTAAACAGAGGCTAATCTGGATTATAAGGTTCTTGTTAAACCACTGTGGATCTCCAGAAGCAGTTGTTTGGGGAATATTTGTGCATGTGGTTGCCACAATGGATCTGGAGCTAACTTCTGGATGTAACAGTTAGGGTTGGTAATTAAGGACAGGCTGAGGATGGTATAATAAAGTCAGCTCATGCAAAATGGTGAGTTTTAGTACAGCCTCTGTTGTGATACTATGTGGCAATATCATCAGCAGTGTCTCCTCTTAATTC
Organism: Vireo altiloquus; assembly: GCA_013396875.1. Taxonomy (NCBI): domain Eukaryota; kingdom Metazoa; phylum Chordata; class Aves; order Passeriformes; family Vireonidae; genus Vireo; species Vireo altiloquus. Next base: position 404,897 of record VZRF01002627.1, on the reverse strand, counting down.
CAGTTGTTTCCCATTTTTTTGTTCTGTTCTGGCCTGCTGTTGGGCCAGAACTTCACTCTTGATTTGAAACCATGTCTTATAGTTATCTTTGCTCTCCCACTACTGTCTGCTTGTAGTAAAAGTGTTAGATTTGGCTTCTTTTTTCCCCCTCTGTTTCTGACATTCAAAAGTTTGTTTCCCTTGTGTTCTTTTTGAAGTAGACAGTACTCCCTCTGTGGGGTTTGTTTGTTTTCTGGAATCATACCTGTTTACTCATCTTCTGAGAATGATTCTTAAGTGGAAGTGAAACTTGTTTTGTAATATGAATAGCTATTCTTTTGTTTATTGCTGACAGGTGATATTGGAAACTATTACTATGGACAAGGGCATCCAATGAAACCTCACAGGATCCGAATGACTCACAACTTGCTGCTAAACTATGGCTTATACAGAAAAATGGAAATTTATGTAAGTATAGGCAATAGAATGCTTCCACTGAAGCATTTTAAGTTATTTTTAAAGGGTGTCAAGTATTGTCACACAAATAAATGGAGAGAGGTGGAAGTGAAAATAGAGAATACTTAAATAGTTTATTCAGGGCTCTTTTACTGTGAAATGAAGCAGTATTTAATGCAGCTGTATATTCCAACAGAGTAGCCCTTGCTTTATGTGAAACACCACTACTATCTCTTTCCTTTCACTATTTTCCCTTTGAAGTAGGTGGGATTTCTTTCAAGTTGTCTGTTTAGCACGTTGTTAAGCTGATTTTGCAAAGCACTCTGATTATTTCTTTAACTTGTTCTTGTTATCAGCGACCCCACAAAGCAACTGCTGAGGAAATGACCAAGTACCATAGTGATGAGTACATCAAATTTCTCCGATCAATAAGGCCTGACAATATGTCTGAGTACAGCAAGCAAATGCAGAGATGTAAGTACCAACATCAGGCTAAGTCTATATGTACATGCTTTGATGGTTTTTGTTGTTTGAAGCTCAGGATTCACTCATACAGAGGTTAGAGAAATACTGTAACAAGAGTAGCATGTGCCTGCCTTCAGCTACACCATTTTGGACTTTTCCATTAAAAGCAGTCATCTTGACAAAAATGTTCTTCAAGCATATGTAAGGATTTTTGCCTCTTCTTTCACAGGGTGTATTCTAGATGTAAAATACTGCTGTTGATAATAAGGCTTTAATGCACAGATTGTGAAGTGTTTGTGAAAGTGCCTTGAAATCTTTCTAAAACAATGCCTTTTAGAATACTAGAGGAATAAAAACCAATGTACGAAAATATGTTTAAGTCAAGAAAAGAACTTGCTAGTTCCTTTTGGAGGGAGATAGTAAAAATTGTACATTGTTCACTGTTCACCCTTTCTATTATTAATTTATTCATTTAATTATAGGAATAAGCTCAAAGTACTGTTAGGAATGCAGTTTGGCAGCTATTATATCAATTTTAAAGGCAGTATTGTAATTGTTTATGATGCCTTATTGTCAGCAAATTATTTTTCTAAGTAATTCTACATTTCTTAACATGACCTGTGTTAATCAGCATTTCTTCAAAAATCTAAAAATTATCAAACTTCTTCTTCAAACATGGAGACAAATCTTCCAATGGAAACTAAAAAGAATTTTAAAAGAAAAGAAAGAAAGATTAGTTTGGAGTTATCTTATACGATTAGGACCCTACATTGTTTTTAGTGTTTAAATAAACCTGACAAATAAGATGGGGAATAAGTAGTTAAAATGTTGAATGAACTATGCATCTGTAAGTGTTAATCATGTGCATGATGCTGTTGGAATGGTATTTTTTAAAAATAATATGTTTCTTGTGCAGTTAATGTTGGTGAAGATTGTCCTGTATTTGATGGCCTGTTTGAGTTTTGTCAGCTGTCAACTGGAGGCTCTGTTGGTAAGTATAGGTTGTTTGCCAACTATTTTATAGCTTCAGTAGGTTTATGTCAGCAACTTAAAATTTTGATAGTGCATTTAAAAATGAAGTAAGTATAAGGGATTTTTTAGATATTTAAAAAAATAGTCGTGTATCAGTTACAGGCTAAAATATGAGATGTATCAAGTATCTCAGTCTTGGTAAGAGATCTGTTCTAAATCAACTTATTTAAAAAATAAAATATGATTTAATGTAACAGATTTAAAGGCCATCAGAAATTTCTGGCTCTATTTCCTTTCATTCTTCTATGTGTCTTTTTACAGCTGGGGCAGTAAAATTGAACAGACAACAAACAGACATGGCTGTCAATTGGGCTGGGGGACTTCACCATGCCAAGAAATCGGAGGCATCTGGTTTCTGTTATGTCAATGATATCGTGCTTGCCATCCTTGAGTTACTGAAGTAAGTTTGTGATAGGCACAAGTTAAAATTATGGAAAGTGTCAAATTTAAGTGTTTAAATGTTTGAAGATATGGATTGTAGTTACTATTTCAGTGAGTTTTCACAGCCCATGTTGAACTTTTACAGTTTCAATTAAGAAAGCTCCAAGTTATGCCTAGCTTGGCTTCAGCAAGACTTTCAAACTAAAATATAGGCAAGAATAGGAGATAAATCCAAGCAACAGTGTTAAACACCATGTGCTGTAATTCTAGATGGTGGGGAAGGACTAGAATAGCAGACTTCAGAAAATGGACAGGCTTTCTTGCTTTCTGTAAATATTTCTGTAATGTCTCCCTTTGCTATGCATGGAGGCAGAACAGTGGGCTAGATGGATCACTACCCTGACCCCTTAGGCCAGTCATTGTACTCAATCTTACACCCATTTGGTTTCATTATATATCTTCTTGTTTCCTATCATTTGCGTTGTTATTGAACCAAACAGGAATATTCAGGGAAGATCATACGCTGAGCTTCCTCGGATTATTACATTAGTTAATGTGGCTGGTTTTGATAAATAATGAAATAACAGCTCTGCTGCTGTGACTGCAAAATAAAAAATGAGGAGTAATGAAAAAGTGATCATGGTAATGCTTCACTAAAATTTCAAGTCCTGGGTGTTGTTTTTACTGCCTTCGAGGACTGTATCCCTAACTAACAACACATTCATCTCATTTGTTAAAAAAAAAATTCTAGGTGTTTGACTCTTGTGAGGAGACAGCTGATTTTGCTGATGAGGAACAAGGGAAGTAGCTGTAATCTGGAAGTCTAGAGATGGAAAATGTTTTTAAAGACACTAAGAATAGTCAGTATTAACATATTAAGGCATTCGTTTTAATGTGCAGCGTATATTCAGGAGCTGTCTCTGCAGTCTACAAGCTATGGCGTTCTGTGGTCCAATCTTGAATCTTTAGCCTTATGTCCATGTGAAGGAAGGAATCTTGCAAATAGTTATGGGTTGTGTAACTGTGAGAAACTGTCCCTGAAATTATGGCTGCTTACACTCTCATTACTCTGCAAAGCGTGATGAAAATGCATCTTCTGATAACAGACTTCATTCTTTACTGGAAGACATGAAATTTAAGGGATGTTTTCTGTTTCTTGTGCTCTACGGCTTCAACTCACTGGTTTCTTTATCCATCTCAAACTGTCCTGAAATTTGCAGTATTTAAGAAAATAATAAACAGTAGTGTAATAAATTTATGCAAACATAAAGTGTAATACATTTGGAACTAAGAATATGCCTTTCTTTACAACCTGGAAAGGTGAAGAAGAAAAGTCAATGGAAAATAAGGTTGGGTTTTTTTTTTCCAAGCTAATAGAACACAGACTGTGTTGGTAATTACTGAGAAAGCAGAAAGAAAGGCCTTGGGGTGAATGAAAGGGGTGAATTCAGCAGATGGGAACAACAAAGTGATGTGAGCAGAATCAGGAGGTATAGCTTCTACAAAGTGAGACAGGTTAGGGTAAATACTAAATAAATTACTTATTTTGATGAAGATAAACTTATTAATGTTATTCAAACTGTGCTGAGAATTCTAAGAGCATATGGTCACATCAACCAAAATCATCACAGTGATCATAATCTTGCATTTTAGTGTCTGGTTGGGGTTTTTTTTGTTAATGTTTTTCTTGTTTGCTATCAGTATATTATGAATATGATAGATAATGATGATTTCTTATATGTTCTTTCTAGGTATCACCAAAGAGTGTTGTACATTGATATTGATATCCATCATGGTGATGGTGTTGAAGAAGCATTTTATACCACAGATCGTGTCATGACAGTATCATTCCATAAGTATGGTGAATATTTTCCTGGCACAGGGGACCTTAGGGTAAGATTGAACATGAAATTTCATTAGGTGATAAATTCCCTCTTACTGTCTTCCTTGTAGATACTGTTTTTGCACTAGGCTGCAATAACTATCCAATAATGGTGTACAACAGTAACTTTTTAGAAAAAGCATTAGCCTAGAGTGATAGATTAGTTGAGGAATCTTAGGAAAAAATGATACAGCATAGTGGGGAACTAAAGTATTCACTTCTACATGAAATTAACATCATCACTTCTGGATAAATAGGCTGCAATCTTTGTTCAAATATAATTAGTTTAATTCACGCAGATTTTGGAGATGTCTCTAAGAAGACAGTATGGTATATTTTAACTATCTGTACATTTCAGTTCTGCACTTACAGTGAAACACAGCTGTTTGCAGATCACCCTTTAAGAATCACAAAGCTTAAGTTATAATTTGAATTTACTACGTTCTGTTTGCCTAGTAATACAGTTGACTCATTTTTGGAATATTTATTATGTCATGAAGTATGTTTTGAGTTCTCATGATGCTTACTGCCTAAGAACTTTAGCATGCCCCATAGGCAATTATGTACTGAGCATTATAGTTGGCCTGAGGGAGGGAGCATTTGCCCATGAAGAATTGTCATTAAAGCTGTTGTAGAATCTCTGGCAAAGCTGAGAATGGAAACCAAGTTTCCTGGCCCTTCATATTAATTTTAAGTTAGTCATTCGTCATGTTTGACTCTTGTCTGTTAGAACGGGAAATTGTTCCACTTCACAGCTTGAAAGAGTATAACAAGTATTAAGATTAATGTGTTCCTAACTTCAAATTCATAAATTAAACCTCTTTTATCAGACACTTCCAGGATATGTCATTCCTCTGTTGTTAGCAACTTTGCACATTAGTCTGTGCATACAGTTAGAAACTTTTTAAAAAAATTGTAAATACTTCTTACAAGCTGACCTACAAAAATGCTGTTCTGGGAAAGAGTTCATTGTTTTCCTAATATGTTTAAATTGATTCATGAGACACAAATATTTGTGTATTTGGCTAATACTCCTGAAAAGTGGGTTTCCCAGTCTGTTTCCCAGACAGAAGAAGGGCACAGGAATAAGTGAAAGTTGAGCAGTGAGGTGCAAAGCATTCATTTCAGTGTGGTTGTTGGAGCTGAATGTTATTATGATGGTTTAGATTCTGTTAAACTGTGTCCTAAATTGATTTAGGAAGAAATCAGATTAGTTTTTATCTGTGTGGTTTAACTTGACTGGCCACAAGGTGGTAGTGGTGCTTCAAACTAGAAGCAGCTCAGGCCAGGATGTTTATCATGACAAGCTGTTGTTACTGAATTTGGCTAGGATTTTTTTTTTGGAAGGGTTAGATATCTTGGCTTTTTAGAAGCAGCACTTCCCGTTGACAGAGAAGTTTGTGGACTCTTCACCTCACCACACCCAGAACAAAGAACTAAAAGATAGCACAGCTGAAATAAATAGAAGAATATTTTATACTTTTTGGGATTTTAGTTTTTTTAGCAATATCAGTGACAAACAGTATCTCAGGCATGGCAACTTTTTTTCTGAGCTGCTAGTAAGGATTTTGAGATGAGCATTGTATGCATACAGCCTTTAGCAGGCTATATTGCAATTATTGCATCCCCATAGAGATTTTTCCTATCTCCAGAGATTGCAAAGCTAAATAAAGATCTAATTCTCTGAAAAGTCAGTGTTCCCTCTGGAGGCCAGTACTGTGCTGCTTCTTTCTGCCTAACTTGATCTGCCATTGATGGATATTTTTCCAATTTTAACAGCCAAATCTTCTCTTTGTTTTTGTTGGTGGGCTGTGTTACAGCTTGTTTCTGTAATTCTTTAGTTAGTTGATCTAGTTTGCTGATCAGGTTACATTTATTTGATGCAGGAGCAGATCATATGTCAAATGATGATGTTGTGATTGCAGCTCCATCAGTATAGCTGAATCTGAGGTTTTCTACTTTAGCAGCATGCATCCATTTTCTACTGAATGTATTGTTCAGCCTAAACTTCTGGTGTCCTCAATAAGTTATTTGACCTTCTGTATGTCTTAGATGATAGCAAAGATTTTGTCATTTATACAAACAGATAGATCAGTTGAGACCATAATTCTCCACAGTGGCTCAGGTCCTTTGAGGCAGCGTGATCTGTTGGTGAATGGGAGTATTGTTTCTTTGGGTTTTGTATCTAATGCAAGCATCAGTTACAAAATAAGTTACTTGAGTAGCTCAAGCAATTACTCTGTTTAGGTGGAAATTGTGTGGACCTTTTACTTTGCTGTGTTTTAGGATAAGATAAATTTAATGGTTTTTTTATTTTTTTTTAATCTGTAAAGACAAGGAGAGGAATGACTCTTGAAGCAGTATAGGTTAGGTGTCAACCTGCTGGAAAGCAGCTCTGTTAGGAGGACCTAGGGGTCCTGATGGATGAGTTAACCATGAGCCAGATGTGCCCTTGTGGTCAAGAAGGCCAATAGTATCCTGGGGTACATAAGGAGAAGCGTTGACAGCAGATTAGAGAGGTGGTCCTGCCCCTCTACTCAGTCCTGGTAAAGCCAAATCTGGAGTGCTGTGTCCAGTTCTGGGCTCCCTCAGTACAAGAGAGACATGGAGCTACTGGGGTGAGTCCAGTGGAGGGCAACAAAGATGATGAGGGAACTGGAGCATCTCTCTTACAATGAAAGGTTAATGGAGTTGGCCCTGTTTATCCTGGAGAAAAGACACCGAGAGTGGACCTCAGTGCTCATCAATGCTTACAAATATCTCGTGGGTGGGTGTCAAAATAATGGGACCTGATGAATAAGGGACAATGGACACAAACTGAAACACAAGAAGTTCCATCAGAAAATGAGGAAAAACTACTCTTGAGGGTGACAAGAGCACTCTAGTAGTCCAGTGAGGTTGCCAGTCTCCTCTGGATATACTGAAAGCCCACCTGAATGTGATCCTGTGCAATCTACTTTATCAGGGGGTGGACTAGATGATTTCAAGCGGTCCCTTCTTCCAGTACTGACCCTTCTGTGATTCTGTGATCACCTCAGAAAATTCAGCATCTGAAAGCCCAGGTGATTCACTCTGGGAAATTCTGGGTAACTTGTGCTTCAAATCAGCCAGTTGAGTTTAGCAGGGGTCTTCAGTGTCACTTGTCCTGCAATACTATAAAATGTTAAGAATGTGCTGTGGGCAAAAAACCCCAACTGTTAACATTGTGTCTATGCTTGACTTGGCCATTTGTCCCCCTCCTCATCCCTGTCTATTCCCCCTCACACCCCCAGTAAATGTTATATTGATGCATTCCCTGCTAAGGAGGCTTTGTTCAGGAAGAGGAAAAAGTCAATGCCTTTCAATAGGTAGTGTTGACAAGTTTAGTATTTTTGTTGCTGGGTTATGCTACATATGACTTGTAGTTTTTCTAGGATGTTGGACCAAGTGTGTGCTCTTTCTGCAGTGCTGCTGTTTGATAATAGTTTATAGCCATACTGTAACAGGTTAATTCTCACTATCTGCTCCACTGAACTGCTCTGATTGCTTTCTGTCCATGTTGGTAATGAAATAAAGAGAAGAAATGGGAATGTGTCAAGCGGAGATCTTTATGTTTTATGGTGATCATCAAAATAGAAGTAGTTGCGTTCAGGGTGTATTCACTTGTTTTTTGGCGTTTTTTTGCAACAAACTTTCTTAATATATACGTTGTCTAGGAAAGCTGGTAAGATAGATTACTACAGTTCCTGTCTTGACACCTGATGGAACTGAGAATAATTTGCAAGTTTTTTGAGGTTTTTTTGTTCATTTAAATAAAAAGTCTCAGTTTCTTCAAGGGCACCTGTAAATGGCCCTTTTTGGATTTTTCTTCTCTCCCTTTTGCTGCAGCTATTTCCTCATCTTATGTGTAGGGCAATAATGTGTTTTTTAAAACCTCTTCAAGTCCAAATCTTCTATGCAGCACTGAAAACATGCATATCACCTTGCTCTTCTTGGTTATTTTTACCAGATTAAACTGATTGGGTATGATTTGTCTTTTTGTCTTAAATCTTTGAATTAAAAAATTTAGTGTACTTACTGCCGTTTTAATCTTGGGGTACAACTCCTACACTCTAAAATAATTTTATGGAAGAACAGGAATCAAGTAAATTCTGCCTTGTATCCCTCATAGATATGTATAATGGTACAGAATAGCTCAGCAGACTTGTGTAGACTTTTTTTCATTATACCATTCTATGTGCTTCTGTGTTTGTATCAAAGCATTTTTCATCTTTGTTTGTAGGACATTGGTGCTGGAAAAGGAAAATACTATGCTGTCAACTTTCCAATGAGGGATGGTATAGATGATGAATCATATGGACAGATATTCAAACCAGTGAGTGCTTTGCTTTTGTTTTTAAGGTCTCTGGAAACAACTAGTTTAATATTTTCATTATGTCAATTAATGACTTGCTGTTTTACATTGATTACAGATTATATCCAAAGTAATGGAGATGTACCAGCCCAGTGCTGTGGTATTGCAGTGTGGAGCAGATTCACTGTCTGGAGACAGGCTGGGATGCTTTAATCTGACTGTTAAAGGTAAACAGAAAAGTGTCTGTTTGTTGTCTGTAACTTTTTGCTTATTAGAAACCTCTACCCTTCATACTGTTTTTCAAGATACTAGCATGATGAGGACTGGAGTCACAAAGATTTCGTACATTACTATGATTAATCACCTCTTTCTTTGCTATACAGAGATGGCCTAAAGAAACTCAGAAGTTGCTCTTTCTTTCTGTCCATCTTAAAAAAGTTAAGAAGCTTGGTTTTCCATATGTTTCCTAGCCCACTCAATTGATTCCCTTTCTTCTATGTACAGGCTTTCTGTAGCTTTAAAAGAGTGTCCTGGAATTACAGGACAAAAGTCATCTGCAACACTTAAAATGATGGGCAAATAAAACCTAGTCAGTAGTCCACTTAGTAGGACTACAGATGCTAAACATCAAACACCTTGTTGGTGTAAAATAAATATTATTGAAATGAGAATACTCACTACATTGTTAAATTTAAAGTGGTGGTTGTTATACTGAGCCGTATGTTAACACTCATTTCTATTAATTTTCATAGAATTAATTTATTATAGTATTACTTAAGTTACTAACTGAAATTTTGATTCTCTAAATTGGAATAAGATGTTAATTTAGCAAATAGCATAACTGTTACTGTTGCTGTTATTATTTTTTTATTAGTTATTTAAATGTAAAATATTAAGTGTATAGCAAACTTTTGCTAAGCCTTCAATCCAGCCTGTTTGAATCATTCATTATCTGGGTTTTCTTGGTTTTATGTTTGGTCTTTTTTTAATGCAACAATTAGAGTTTTGTAGGCAACAAAATGCAGTATAGTATCTGTTGGGTCTGCAGTGTTTCAGGGTTCTTTTCTTGATTTGCACCAGGTGGCAAAGCTACTTCAGTTGCCCATACAGCTCAGATTTTTTTCCATCTTACATATCTTGGAAACCAAGAAAGCTGCTGCCTCCTACAGATGCCTTTCAGTATGCTGTATCTCCCTGGAGTGTGTACTGTCTTGGCACCAGTTCACTCTGTAAGCAAGACTTAGCAACCTCTAATACAGGTTCAAATTTAGAAGTAGAAAGGACCGAGTTCTGATTTTGTTTTCCCCTCTTCCCCCATTGCATTTGACTGAGAAATTGTCCCTAAATTTGTCCCTGTGTATGACACCATTTATGAAAAGACAAAACACCAAACATTCTAAGGTCATTTCAGAGCAACAGCAATAGACCATCATGCAAAGTCTCTGAAGACTGGGGTGGATGATATTCATTGTGTTTTGTACATTTCTAGTCTGTAGGTCTTGACTTCTTGTGAGGTTGTGCTTAGCTCTAGGGGGAGACAGTTCTGTTTGAATCAATTCAGTTCGTGCTTGTTAAGTGTGACTGTATATGTCTGATTAAATAGTTTGTTATATATCCTGTTTAATAGATATTTTGCATATATTGTCAACTCTCTTTTTGTTTGACAGGTCATGCTAAATGTGTGGAAGTTGTAAAGACTTTTAACTTGCCGTTGCTGATGTTAGGAGGAGGAGGCTACACGATTCGTAATGTTGCTCGATGCTGGACATATGAAACTGCTGTTGCCTTAGATTGTGAAATTCCTAATGGTAAATATTAATATCCAAATTAATATTTTATTAAGAAATAATCATAGGACATTTTAAGTAAATGGCAGAAATTTGTATAGATAGCTGTAATGCATCAGTTTAGAATAAACTGTAGAAAATTACTGCTAGGATTTAGCCAATAAATTTTCAGTATCTTATGCACTAAATAAACATAAGTATTTAGGGCTTTTTTTATGCCTTAGCAAAAGCTTTAAATGACTGAATCACTTTTTGAAAATTCAGAATGTAAAAGTTATGGAACCTTACTTGTAATTATTTCTAATATGAATATCATCATTATGATAGAATATACACTGCAGTTTGTAGTGGTGTTGATCTGTAAGTTGTACAACACAGACATGGTGTACATGAGAAATTATTGGCTGTGCAAGTGTCCACTTTACATAGTAAAACTACTGTTTCTTCATTTTATCTGACAAAAGTAGCGGTGAAAGCATATTGACTTCTACTCTTCCATTTCGTTCAATTTTGGCTATACCATTTATCCCAAAGTTTAAAACCAGAAAAAACAATAGTAGATTGCTTTTGAATAGTTGAGTACTGAAGTAATTTCTCTGAGGAAGATCCCTAAAGATCTTGGACTCCTTTTACTTCTGGCCTAATATGCTCCTGGATGTGTTTTTGGAATGCCATTTATATAAAATTGCTCTCGGGACTGATTTATTGCACATGAGTCACTGGCAGTTTACATGTTGAACTGCAACATTGCTGATAACCTTTTGCTATTCGTGTATCTCTTGGCGGATTCAGTGTTTCCATCTGACTGTAGCAGAATGCTGCTGTCAGTGAGAAAAGATTATTTGGAATGTGCCTTTCAAGATACTTATTTTCCATTTTGCATGTCAACATACATTCTTTGTCAGCCAGAGCTTTTGAAGACCTAGTAGCAGTTCCTTATCTTGGGACTTTTTTTTATTTTCTATTAGCATGCCTGTTTCAATGGATTACACATATACATATATATATATATATATATATAAAGTTGTTGGTTTTTTTTTAACATGCCTCTCAACTTTTTGGGTTCCTATCATCTTTAAACTGTTCTGAGAAATAATGGTGTTTTTCTAAGTATTGCAATAGCAACTTAATCTTCCTGTCTGCTTTCTGTCCACCTAACCAGATCACTTACCCTGTAATAATCATAAATGAAGAAAGACAAAGGGCACAATTAAAAATAGATTTCAGTGTCTTATTTCTTAAAGGTTCTGTGGATATTTTTTTTTATATTTCTCTTAATTTATCTGGAAAGATACAGTCATACTCAATATAAAATACCACTGTTGTCCTGGCTATGTATTCTTCATCAACTTCATTTTGGGTGGTTTAGTGTTCTAGTTAGGGAATCATTTTCTGTGAAAATGCAAAAAGTGGGGTAAGGAGGGAAACAGACAGACCGAACCAGTCAGCACCACCGAACCAACATCCAACATTTACCTAAGATATTGAACTGGCTTTGTTTTTCAGTGTAGTAACAAGTATTAACACTTGTCCTGAAGGAATATTTTGAATGACTCACTTAAACCTTTTAAACTGGACTCACTTTGAAAACAGCTACAAGAAATCATCAGTTGATCTTCTCTTTCCTGCAGAAGTATATTTTTAAATTATTTTTCAAATTCCTTATTTGTGTTGCTCAGTGTGTAATTGCAGTAGATCTTTCTCTTTGTATTATGCCAGCAAATTTAAGTTCATTTATTGAATAATTTAGAGGAAAAACACTGAACAGTCCAGATAATGAAGAAGTATTACTTGCTTAAGGTTTGACAATTGTCAAAGTGTAAAATCCTGTCAAATCTACTTTGTATTTAAAATGTTAAAAATCTTTTTTTGGATAACAAAGTTGTCTTGGCTTTTGGTTATAGAGTTGCCATACAATGACTACTTTGAGTATTTTGGACCAGACTTCAAGCTTCATATTAGTCCTTCAAATATGACTAATCAGAATACACCAGAATATATGGAGAAGATCAAGTAAGTAGTGATTACTTTATCAAGTAGCTCATGTGGATCATGTTTCTCTAGAGGTTTAATTGTTAGGCAGTTTTGAAGACTATATACCTTATTCTGTTCACTAAAAATAAGTACTACAATAGATTTGACATGTTTTTCATTTCTGTCAGAAGAGGGGTTTTCTGGAAGTCTCTTCCTTCAACGGAATGCATGCTTATGAAACCCATGACTATAACTATGAAAATTTATGACCCAGCTTGGATTTTTTACTTTTTTCAGCATCTGTAAAGATGAATGTTTTACTTGGATTCCCATTCTAATTTTGCAGAAAGTTTATCCTGCCAGGAAAGAAGCTGGTGTGCCACGACTATTAGGTTTTCTAATTCTCAGCTCTGTGTCTAAACGTGGACTGGGAATGTCATTCTTTGTAGCTGTCAGCTGCAAAAATAACAAATCATAAGTGAGCTTGAACATCCAAAACTGTGGAAAGACAGTGATACATGTACAGGCAATTGAGTGGCTGTGATTTGACAAGTCAGCCAGGTTTGAGCAGTGCTCATTGACAAGCTATGGTGGTTGTATGTTTTTAGGCAGTGCTGCTCTTGAAACTTAGTCTATTCCTCCTCGCATCTTGACATTATGATTGGAAACAAATATTTTACTTCAGGGGTAAAGTAATGCATACACAATAAATTCTCTGCTGAACTGGTAGGAGGCAACTGGTTAGCTTGAAGTACTCTTGGCTTATTGTGGTTTGTCCTTAAAAGAATAAACTGCCACCCCTACCCTGAGTTTTAACAGGCTATTAACAGTACGCAGGAATTCTTTTGGTTACAAATAAAGATGTGAAATTGCATGTATAAGTTTGCCACTACTGCTATAACCTTTAAAACTCAAATTGCAAAATTCACCAAAGCTGTTAAAATACTAATTTTTAAGTAATTGGTGTATTGACCGTGATGGGTATTCAAAGCACAACTATATCAATCACAATCAAATGAAAGGGGTTTAGTTTTTAATAATGTGCAATGGGAGAAAAAGCCCACTTATTTTTTGGTAATGTAATTGTACAGAATTTCTCAGTAGTAATGTAGTTTTCCAGCTGGTGATCTGCCAGGCTGCTTGCTGTATGTTTTGTATGTATGTTGTTGAGCTTTCGTGGTGCAAGTAGGCTGCAAAACTTGCTGCTGAAATCCCAGGTACAGATTGATCCCTGTCAATAGAAAACACACAGTCTCACATTCTTATACTGGCACCCAGAAGATCAATGATCCATCATTTTGGAGAATCCGCCTTTAGTTCAGTGTGTGCTTTCACAAACACCTGGTTTTAGGGAACTCCCTGGCATGACAAAAATACTTGGCCAGGTCATGTGATTTAAACAGAGGCAGAGACTCTAAGGATTCCAAAAAAGCACCAGCAGCCCTTTAGCCCTTCAAATTGTGCAGAAGGATGTTAAGATAATTGCTGCAAATGCTGATATTTGATGCTTGCCAAGCCTGCCTTTCTACTCGCACTTTGGAACGATAGTTTTGAGTCCCAAAAGAAGCCCAGTATCCTTTCCTTCTGCACACGGTGCTTTGGAGTTTATCATCCATCATATCAGGTTGCTTAGACAGGACAGAATTTGTCTCTGTTCTTGCTGTAATAGCCAATAGGGAAACTTACCCAGATTAATTACTTTTGTCATTGCTGCACACAGTTGGGAAGTCTTCATGCTTTTAAGTGTCTGACTTTCTAAGAAACTTGAGAATAGTGTATTACCTAACTTGATAATCTATCTTATTATAAACAGAGCAGTACTGACACCAGTTTAGCCCAAGTGGGCAGTACATGAGCTGGCCCTGTGGAGAATTAAAGATTGAAGTTGATTTAAATAAGTGTTTGTTAAGTACAAAGAAAATTATATTCAAGTACACTGTGGATTCTAGTGATCTCATAGGGATGGAAAACTTCCTGAACGTGGCGTGCTATTTTTTTTTAATTGAAAAATGAAACGGACTCTAAAGCAAAGCCAGGTTAACTTTGAATGCAGAGTTCAGAACTTCATAAAAAATCCAAGAAAATGCTACTTCCGTGTTGTAATAACTTTTCTTGTCTGTTACTTGCAGGCAACGCTTATTTGAGAACTTGCGCATGTTACCTCACGCACCTGGTGTACAGATGCAGGCCATTCCTGAAGATGCTGTTCATGAAGACAGTGGAGATGAGGATGGAGAAGATCCAGACAAACGCATTTCTAGTAAGAAATATCTTTTCATGATAGAACATGTCCATAGTCGTTTTGGATTTAATTGTTCAGAACCTTAGTTGTAATGGTGTGCAGTATTGGAAGACTGGCACTTTTGTTTCCTGAATAAAAAAATTTATCTCTGGTCTGCCACTTTTGATGTTTTTAAGGTGGCATCTGTGTGCACATTTGAACCTCTTGAAAGGTCTAATGAAGTGCTGGAAGAGCATGTGTTTTTGCATCCTTTGGAACAGCTTGACTGTTCCAAATCTATAATAGATACTTCAGAAGACTTGAAGAATTTCAACTAAAGGAACAGTGCTTTACTTTTTTGGTGACTAACAAAAGACAAAAACTATGTTTCGCTTTGAGGTAAAGTGAGATACAGTGTTCAAGGGGGGAAAGAAGTCTTTTATTTGCTTTTTTATTATGAGACTGAGATTTTCTATACTTGTGACACTACCCTTGACTTTATTACCATAACTCTTCCATGAGCTTTGAGTTGTTCTTCAGCTATAGCCAAGAGTTTCCGGCTACTTTTAGGTTTTTTTGATGGTGATTAGAATAATTCTATATCCTCTTGTTAGTGTACTATCCATTTTCTGAACCTTTATTGAAACCTTTATTTTTTCGCTTGTGATTTAGTTTTCAGTGTTTGATGTTTTATTTGATACATGGTTAAAATATTCCCACTCTCCCCCTGTGTTTCTGCAAAACTATTTTTTGGAAGTTATTGTGTGAGTCGCAGAGTATCTCGAAAGATAAGTGTTTTTAACTGTAATTTAGTTTGTCAGCATTAAATGATTATAGTATGTTACTACTCATTCTTAATTTGATAGTTCTTTTCTTTTTAGGTTTATTGTAGTTGGACTTTTTGATTAATTAATATCATAAATCTGAA
This sequence comes from Vireo altiloquus, assembly GCA_013396875.1. NCBI lineage: Eukaryota > Metazoa > Chordata > Aves > Passeriformes > Vireonidae > Vireo > Vireo altiloquus. Next base: position 389,459 of record VZRF01002627.1, on the reverse strand, counting down.
TCCTAGTTCGAGCATCTGATAAGCGCATAGCCTGTGATGAAGAATTTTCAGATTCTGAAGATGAAGGGGAAGGTGGACGACGAAATGTTGCAGATCATAAGAAAGGAGCAAAGAAAGCCAGGATAGAGGAAGACAAAAAAGAGACTGAGGACAAAAAAGCAGGTAGGACTTTGGTGTGATTTCATCCTGTATTTTAGAACTGCAAATGTCAGTCCCACCAGGAGACAGATGTTTTATCTCTTAACAGTTAATTAGTTGTTGAGATGATGTATTTTTTTCCATCATATATAAATCATCTATTTTAAATTAATCAGTTTCAAGATACAGCTATTCAGACTAGTAAAATATTTTCAGGCAAGGATTATTGTTTCTTCCACACAAGCTGGAAGTCTTAGAGCCAGGGATTTGTATGACTTAATGAAAGAGAGATGAAAAAATATACGTTGGGCAAAATGTTTGTTTCTGTTTGCTTTTGTGGGGTGAGCCGACTGCAACAGAAACCGGATAGGGTTCTAGGGACAGTGTAATTCCAAGTACTCTTGATTTTTCTAAGAACTGGATACATGTTGAGCTCAGGGGAACTCCAGGTCTCATTACTGCATGCTGTCATTATGGCCAGTCAAGAGAGACCTTGCCTCCAGCATTCTGAATCACTTGGCGTTGTGCCCAGATCACTCCTTCGGATGGATGCATGTAACATTGTATTTTAATATGTAACTGGTGACTTCTTCTAAAAGCCAGTTTCCTCTGGCTAGAAATATATACAAAAAAAAAAACTTGGTCATGCTCTTTATTTCTTAAGTATTTTAAGGCTTTTTTGTATCTTTTGGTATATTTAAAACCTTGTGATTTTTCAGATGTCAAGGAGGAGGATAAAGCCAAGGACAGCAGTGGTGAAAAGACAGATGCCAAAGGGTAAACACTAATTAATTTAAAATGTCATCTTTTGGAGATTGTTTATTAAGTCTGTACTACATAATACTTTTCTGTTCTGTGGAGATTATTTTCAGTTCCTCATAGTACTAAATATTTTAGAATCATGACTAGTAATTCAAAAGTGCATTTCTAAATCAGTTCATAAAAGAAATAAAACAACTTACCAGTTTGTTTTTTCCTTTGTACAGAGCAAAATCAGAACAGCTCAGCAACCCTTGAACAAAAGATAGCCTCTCATCAGTTGCAGAACATAATACCAGAGTCGAAGAATGCCTAAAAGGAGAAAAGTTTTCAAATGGAGAGAGACTGCTGATTTCATTTTGTACTATTTGGCATGGACTGTATTTATTTTCAAATGGCTTTGTTCTGTTTTTTGGCAAGTTGTATTGTGAGTTTTCTAATTATGAGGCAGAAATTCCTTTCTTCACCATGCTTTATGTAATAGTATTTAAAAATGGATGTGAGTTATTATGTTAAATGTCTAAACTGATCTATTAAAGTAATTTGCCTTTCCTGAGCTGATTTTACCTTTTTTGTAATTTTATCTTTATTAAAAAAAAAAAAAATTGTACTTGGTTGTCTTGTGTCCATCATTGAACTACAAAAAGGAAAAACTCTGTATAAATTAGGCAGACTTGTGATCTATGAGTACCTAGTGAGTTTAAACGGCCAGCTGGCAAACACACAAGGTGAACACAAGTTGTGTTGCTTTCATTGCCTCCGCATGTTCCAGCAGTTCCTGCATGAGATGCAAACAACATGTATGGGTATACAAGAGAGATTTGAGCAGGCTGAATAAATGGGTGAAGGAATTCTGGAATAATGTGACTGTATGAAATCACATTTTAATATGAATGTTTAAAACTCTGCAGTCACATGCCTTTTACTGTCCAAGACCATTTCCCACCATTGGAATCTATCTAAAAAAATTATTCATTTGCTGTTCATTAAATCAGTATATGGTCATATTGCAAAGCTTGCAAGATAGCAAGTGAAAATTTGAATTTAACTTAAAAACCATTCAGTTTTTTTTCAACTCTGAGCAACATAAAACTTTCTCACCCTTACAGAGAAAGGATTTTACTGCCTGCCTCCTTCATTGATTCATGAGTTAGTTCTGGTTCCTGAATTGAACAGAGGTCTCAGTGCCCCCATTCACTTTTTTCTTTCTCAGTCTGACTCACATTCAGCTTGCCACTGACCAGGAGCCCCAGGTCCCTTTCCTTAGCACTGCTGTCCAGCCTCTCATTCCCCATTCTCTCCATACGTCCTGCATTGCTCCATCCCAGGTGCAGAACCTGGCACTTTCCTGTGCTGAATTTCATACAGTTGGTGATTGCCCAGTCCTCCAATTTGTCAAGGTCTCTCTACAGGGCCTGCCAGCCCTCAAGGGAGTCAAGAGCTCCTCCCAATTTTGTATCACCTGTGACCTTGCTTAGTTTCCCTTCCAGTCCTGCATCCAGGTTATTTATGAAGATGTTGAAGAGCACAGGGCCGAGAATAAAGCCCTGTGGGAAACCCATCAGTAACAGGTCATCAGTCTGATGTCACCCCATTCCCTATAGCCCTTTGTGCCTGAGCCATGAGCCAGTTGCTCGCCCATGACATGATGTATTTATCCAGCTCTGTGTCTGACATTTTGTCCAGAAGGATACTGTGAGAGAAAGTATCAAAAGCTTTACTGAAATTCGGAAAGATTACATCAACTGGATTCCCTTGGTCAACTGGGTGGGTTATTACCTTGTCATACGAGGAAATCAGGTTTTATAAGCAGGACCTTCCTCCCATAAAACTGTGCTGGCTGTGACCAATGACTGCATTGTCTTTCAGATGTTTTATAGTATTGTGCGAGGAGAAAAGCTTTGTTTTCTTAATGTCTCTTTAGTATATGCTTTGGTTTTGTATTTTTTTTTTTTGTCCCTAATCTTTCTGAACATTTTATTTGGATGCTTGGGTAAACTTTATAATGGTTTGATTCTTAAACATGTAGGGAGAGATAGGAAGAGTTTTTTCAACACCCATGTACTTGTGCAGGAAAGTACCCATAAGATTCCCATTAGGGCTTGTCTGATTCTGCATTGAAATGTCACATTTAAATTTTTACTGCAGTTTGGTGTAGCTGACAGGTGATTCCCTGCTATTTTCATGATAATATTTTAAAGCACATTTGCCCAGTGATTTAAGTATTATGCTGACTTGTTCTTATATATGACTACAGAGAAGACTTACAATTCAGTTCTGCAAAGAGTAGTATGAACTCTTAATTGCCCGCTTGAAATGTTTGTTACCTTTTTGTCTGAAGTTAAGAAAGGATGGCAATTCTCTGTCATTTAAAATGCTGTTGGTTTTAAATAATTTGTGGATTAATTGCTGGTTCTGTTGGAAATGACGACTAAGTATGAGAATAGAATCAGCGGACTGAAATACAGTATTTAAGAGGACAAAATAGTGATGGAGTTTTATATGAATTGGACTGTTGCTGGTAGTGGACTATGACATGTTTCTGCTAGACTGAGAACCTCTTCAGTAATACCCATGCAATGAAGCCTTGTGTCCTTGTTTCATTTGAATGGAGACAGGTAAGGTGCAAACGCTGTGGGACCACCACGCTCTAGCCAAATGGTCTGTTTGCCTTCCTCTAGTCTTACGTTACTTCTCAGCTCTGTTTTTCCAAAAAATAAAAAAACCAAAGAAGCAACCCAAAAAGCCTAAAACACACACAAAAAAACAAGCAAAACAAAACACACTCCTCCCCCTCAAAAAAACCCCAAATGCAACCAACCAAAAAAATCCAACCCACTCCAAGAAGAAAGGTGTTTCACTTAGTAATTTGAACATTCCCTCTGCAACCTTTGTGTGCTGTAAAAGGGTGGTGGTTTGTGCCTGATCTCTGTGAGGATTAGGGAGTATTTGGGCAGGGGATTGGATGGTTGCTGTGAAAGTTAACTGATTTAATCTTTCAATAAATCATCTATGCCCTCTTAGAGCACCTGAAACTTCAGAGGTGCTTTTTGTGATCTTAGCAAATTCCTCTTGAGAAGGAATTGCTGTCTTTTTTTTTTCATGACTGAACTATGGATTTAGAGACAAGTCTTCTCCATTTACCGAATTTTCTTCTTCAAAATGAACTTGGAATTGCGGCCAAAAAAGTTGAATTTATATTATGGTTTGCTTTTATGTATTTGCAAACCGTACAGAAAATACATTTCATGTGCTTGCAGCTTCCTGTTCTTTCAACGAATTGCATTTTGGGAACATGAGTTTGTCTGTGGGGAGGAAAAAAAACCCAAAATGGAATTCAGAATTTTGTTTGCTCAGGGCATAGAATTTCTTACTTCTGTACATATATATGCTAGTGGTTGAAGATGGCTGATGTGGCTACTCTTAGCCAGGTTTTCTGTGTGATTTAGAAATCTGTAAATAGAACCATATGAGAAAGGATTATTATTTATGGTTAATAGATGTTGCAAACATACAGCCTGTAAGATGATATCCAGAACACAGCAGCAGAAATAGTACCTATTATTGATATAATTACCAACCATGGGATGTTTTTTGTTTAATTTTTTCTTTTTTCCAAAAGAGTAATTTGTAATAATTATCTATTTGTGAGATGAAGACATAGAACATGGAGACTAATGCGTGACCATATTTGGTCATATTATAATTCACTCCGAATGTCTGAAAGTTGACTTCAACAAATAGAATTGTAAATGCAAATGTAAACATCTGTTCTTGGGTACGGTTGAAGCACTGGCATGGATGATGCATTTGCAGAGGGGGACAATTTGGTGAGCTGCAGCCATCACCCTGTTTCCTCAGCACCACCAAGCATGTTCTTTGTTCCCTATCCCATGGCAAGAGGGTAGCTGCAGTCTCTTCCCCCTCTATAGCTGTGTCCTGTTTTAACATGCTCTCTTCTAGTACTTTTTAAAGTGAGATGATTTTACACTTTTGAAAACGTTTCTTTAGCTAACTAAAAATATGAATGGATGCAGCCATTTGAGAATTTTGTCTTCTAAGTGACAGATTTGCAACTTTTTGCTAGTAAGAAGCATCGTCCAAAATCTTTTATCTCTTTTTCTGCCTCACTTGTGTCATTTTGTTTATATCATATCACCTTTGTAAGAGTACACACAACAGGGAATCATATGAGCTTATTTTAAAAAAAGTTTATATACCACACTCAACAGTAAATTTAGCGAAGTCTTCAATACTTTCCAACTTATCTTAGAGAATACCATCTCTTTGAAATGGCTGTTCATTTCAGACACGTGACCTTGCAAGGTATTTAAGCTTGCAGGCAAAAATAAAGAATAACTTCCTAGGTTAGAAACTTGTATTAATAACAGTCTAGGACTAATGTTTTCCATGGTTATGTTGCCAAAAGTAGAAATAAAAAACAAAACTAACCAATCAACCAACCAAAAGAAAAAAAAAAAAAGCCCCTCAAAAAAGGAAAGAAAAGAAAAAATATTTGGGCAAACTTTAAGTAATTCCATGTTGCATTTGCCAAACCATCTCCACATGGGTAATGCATATGCTGAATTGCTCTTTGTTTTTTAAGTCTATTCAAAAAACTTTCTTTATGTGATGCTCTTTTAGCAATATTTCATTCTATAAAATGCCCCAGAGACTTAGCTGGTGGAGGAAAAAAATCTATATCATTGCAGATTGTATCGTGCTGCTGTATTAAGACTAGAACAAAATTGACACAGTATTTTAAAAGCAGCCTTTTCTTTTTCAGGCTAGTGAGCAATTGAAGACAGACGAATAGACATTTGGGCTTGAAGTAGAGGGGGAAGATCAGAGTGAGAAGGGTTATGAGTCAGAAAGCCATGCTGTTGTGTGGCTGACTGAGACCTCATTTGGTTAGTAAGGTTTTCAAACACAATAGCAACACACTTCTGAAGTTTCTACTTAGTACCTTTCTGTGGAGAATGAAATTATGAGGGAGATTTCTAACAGTTCAGATTGGAAGACCAATACTTAAACACCATGGATTTTTAAATGGAACCTTTCTGTGCTAACAGCCTTCACGTTAACCTTTTCATTATGTGAGTGAAAGGGCCATGCTTCCCTACTTACTGTGCAGTAGTTTTGTGTTGTTTCCCTTCCCTTCTTCCTCTTCTTCCCATGCTATTTTTGGCGGTGTGTTTTCATTCCCTGTTCAGTGAGTGGTAACACTAAAGGAATCCATGAATAGCCAGTTCTTCTGTAACTGCAGATACATGTTACCAGTTCAAAAAATTGTGCTATGCACCTGAACATCAAAAACCTAGGCACTCTCCTTTTTTCTTTTTTTTTCTTCCTAAAGAAAAAAGTAGAATGTTTCTAGAACTGCCCTGCAGAATTTTACATGCTTCTTCCACCTAGAGACAAACATTAAAACTAGTAAAGACAGTACATTTTCCTCAAACCAGGTGCTGGTCTAAACCATTGGCAACATGAGAATAATACATAAATGCTTAAGCTCTCTACCCACAACCAGCAGGAGTCCATGACAGCATGTGTACACAAAGCACAAGCGAAACAGTCAGAGTTTGGTATTTTGCAGAAGTAAGGACTTGGGCTTGACTTATGGGATGAAGAAGAAGCACCTCAGCAAGGCTGTGTTGCTCTGCAGCCCCCAGTGAAAGTCTCCTGTATGTGGTACCTTTAAAAGGTTTTACCTTTTAAAGTGCTTTACCTTTAAAAGCACTTGCTCAGCTTTCTGAAGCTGTCCGAGGGGGGTGATCCAGGTCTCTGTTCAGCCTAATTTAGACTTTCTCTTGTTTACTCTTCACAGGCAGGTGTTGCTTATCCTGGACTGCATTTGAGAGACATTTCTAAGGCTCACATAACCTCTGAAACTTTATATATCTTGGAAACCATTCTACATGCCTTTGCCTAAAGCTATGTTTGTTGTATCAGAGGGAAATAAGCTCGGAGAAAGAAAAAATCCAGCCCCTGGTATCTGTAAAGTCTGACAAAAGTGTTTTCTGTTCTGTTTACCTTACTAGTATTTCCTGTTCTCAGATGGATGGTGCCTTAAGTCTTAAAACATGAGGTAAGTTCAAGTTACGAGTTATTTTGAGTGCCTAAACTGAAAGAGCCATTTGGGATTTGATGTTGAGAGGCAGATAAACAGCATTTCTGCAAATCAATACCTCCAAATGAAAGTTACTATGGAGAGCCCGACATCTTGTAGTTTCTGAATTGATGTACTGAAATTTTGGAGCACAAGTTGAGCATCTATATACTTACTACATACATTCCTATCAAGGTTCCTCTACACAGTGACACAAAAAAATTCCTTTACAAATTTCTATTTTTAATATTAAGAGCATTTCCAGTACTGTTGCAAATCTGCTCCGGCAGGAGCTTGTTGTTTGCTTTCTTTCCTCAGACTGCTGAGGCTGTCTCCCGGAGGTGGGCGAGGAGAACTTGCAGGGCAGGCCTTGGCTTGTCCCCGCCGGGTTCACTGTCGGTGTGTGCTGCACACGCCTGGGCAAGCCACAGAGGAGCAGCAGGGCACGGTTCCACGGCTGGCTTGGCTCTTTGAAGCCCAGAGTGATACAAACCTTGATGGATGGTCGGGGTAGCTCCTGCAGGGACAAGCGTGGAGAGAGACCGCAAATAAAGGCGCGCCTCTTCTAGCACGCTGGCTTGAAACGACCTCGCTCAGCTTTGGGCAACAGCCTTGCCAGGACAGAGTTCAGCTCAGGTTTAATTTAAAATTAAGTCTCGGGTAGGCTGTTTGTGTATAAGTGAAACAATGCTGGCTGAATGCATTCAGTGCTGGCTGAATGCATTCCAGCAGCAGAGCACTGAACTGTTAATGTTGACTGGAACAGTTAATTCAATTAAGTCTGAGTTGTACATGATAGAAAGGAACTAGAAAGGAACTAGAAAGGAACTAGAAAGGAAATCTTGCTGTTGCTGGTCTTATCATGGGGTGCAACAATGTGACTTTTAGTCGTGCGGACCTCATTTCACCAGGGTCGCCTCCTTCTCCCCCACAGCAATCTCACCTGTTCTGGCTTGAAAACAATCAGGTCCTGCCTGTGCAGGCCCAACCATGGGAGTTCCTGGCTACCAGGAGTAGAGAACACTGTGAGAAGGGCCTTTGGGCAAAGGTATTTGCAGAGTTTCAGATGCTGCATGTCAGTGAGGGTGCGCTCCTCTGTTCCCTTTCTTTTGGGGTATCACTTCTCTTTATGGGGCAGAGAGCAGCTTAGTTCTGTGTGTAGTCCATGTGCTGTTTGAGCTTGTGGACATGAGCAGTTTTTGTGCCCAACCAGAACCTGGAGTCATTTCTGGGAGGCATGAAGCTCTGCCTCTGAGGGGATGGGAGCCAGCAAAGGAGGAATCAGAGGTTCCACCTCTTCCCTCCTCCCTGTGCAGGAAGGTATATGGGAGGCTGTCACCCTGGTGGGGACATTGCCCTCCAGGACAAACAGAGGAGGTATGACCTCAGTCAGCTCTGCTCCTTTGCAGTGAAATGCCATAAACAAGGGCTGCCTGCACGTGATAGTTCTTTGTTAATCTAAACACAGCTAATATAAAAGATGTGCAAGGCCCTAGAGAAACTGTTCAGCGAAACAACAGAGCTGAGAGCCTCATTACCAAGCAATTAACTAACATGCTTCTGATTTCTTTGAAAAGAAGCTCAGAAAACATGCAGTGAAATCCTGTAGCCTTTTTCCTGCACTCCTGAATGGTCATTAAAATCACTGTTGCCCTGTTCAAGGAATTTGAAGTGTGTCTCTTAAGGGTAAAATGTGTTCAGAGTATCCCCATCTCACCCTGCTGGAATAAGACCCCAGTCCCAGAGACTGAGAGCACTGGATGAGCTTTTGTCTCCATAGTGTCAGCTCAAGCACCGTTTTCTTTATTTCTGCTTTTTTTCTTGCCCTCACACTTCCTCAGCCTGTGCCAGCAACCCAGTCAAAGGTGACATAATAAGTTGTTTTGGGCAATTGTTCTGGGACTTGGAATGATCCAGCAAAGAGGTTCTGTGCGCTCATTGTCTTAAAGGCTGGCACCACTGTAGTGTGGATGGCAGGTGGGAAGAGGCAGAGGTTACCTAGTGTGGTACCCGTACTGAAAGAAAGGCTTATCAGTTTTTCTTTCGTGTTCCTTCTCCTTGTTACACATAGGGCTCACTTTCCAGGGTACAAATTACATCAGTTTAAAAGCAGTGTTACAGAAGTATTCTATACTGAAGGCAGCCAGTGCTTTCAGTACCACTGTTTAAATAGGGAATTAGTCCATCTCAATAAGGCTGCTGGAAAATACTACCTGATTTGTAAAAGGATTTTCTCCTTTCCCATTTATTATTTCCATTTTAAAGCAGACTTGAACATTTGATGTTTAACTCCCATTGAGTTCCTTCTCTAAAAACAACATAATGTCAAATATGTGATAAAAATGTGACTATTTTATCAGGTGACTATTTAAAACCTTACCTACTTGATAAAAAAAACAAAAGGTCTATCTGCAAAATAATTTCTCTTGTTGGATCTTTTCACTATTTCAACTCTTTTTCTTTCTGCCTGTTCTCCAGCCCCAGGTGGTAAATCAGGGAAATGCTCCTGCATGTTGCATGTGAAGAACTGAAGAGCTGTTACAAACCTCTGTTGTGGTCCTGCTACTATGTGTAGTCCTATTTATTATTTCACGTCTGCCTGAAGTGTTGTTGTGGATGAAGGTCTTGTTTGTAAATTCTTTTGGAGTTTCTCAGCTTGGTGAGTTCTGTAAGGGGTGGGGTATTCAGTGTGTGATTGCCAAAAGTACTTGGACATATCCTTCGAAGGTTTGTCTCAGGCTTCTTGCAGCTGCTTTTATGGTTTTTTTTCTATTCCTACTTTCACCTTTCAGTTTTTCCTGATTCATCATAAAATCCAAATTTAACAGTCATGGAGATTATGCAGAATTATTTACTTGCCAATATGAAGTCCCTTCTTAAGTTGTTGCTTTATAGAACTTTCTGGGATGAGCTGGCAGTTTGTGTAATTCTGAATGAGCCCTTATAGGTTGATCTCTATTTCTTCCTCTTACTGATAAAATCAGAGGAAACAGTTAGCAAGCACCAAGCCAGTGCAAATTGAAGACATTCTTTTACTGTTTTATTTTCCCTTCCATCCCAGCTCTTAAGTTTTCATACCACCACTGATTGTCCTTTTAATGATCTGAAGCAGATAATAGATAAAGATCCAGTGAAAATAGCTGCATACATGGCATGACAGACATGTAAGAGGATGCATTGCGCAGGGTTAAAAATATTAGCAACTCATACATTCATGTTGACCTTTTCATTTAATACCAGGGTGCTTGTGCTACTTGAAAACAGCATATTGAGAAATAAATCAGTTCTTCTTAATTTCACATACACACAAAACCCCCCCAAAAAGCCCACTTGTAGCCCACTGTCACTGTCTTGAAATGGAAACACATCATACACATGAGTAGGAATGCATTTTGGAGAATTTAAAAGGCCTGGTACAGGCAAACTGAACCCTTCTCTCCAAGACCCAAAGTCTTCTGTAAAACTCATATTGAAATAGCAGACCAAATAACCTAAAGTGGAATGACAATCTATTTGTGTGGTTTGGATCCATCCTTTGGATTGCTCTAGTGAAATAATTCCCCATGAAATCCACAAAAAGGCTTTTTTAAAGACTTTCCTTTTTAAACTATGTATATTTCTTTCAAGTAAACTTTTCCTTTTTGCTCAAGAGTCAAGAAACTGTGCTCTGCATGGGGTAGCTGAGGGTTACATGAGTAAACTGGATAAAAGTGTTGTGAATTAGAGCATGACTGTACCTAAATTTTGATTGCCCAGAGGAATGGAGATTCTGAAGTCCTGTTCCTAACTTTTCTGTGATACAAGTGAGGCAATTCCACTGGAAGCCTACTGAACATATAGCTTCTTAAAGGAGGCCTTAATGAAACTGATGTTTGTTTGTTTGAGAGATCACTCAAGGTCCCCTTGGGAAACACAAAGTGATGTTCCTTCAATTTACTTACTTTGGACCTTCTGAAAGTAGGTGCTCAAGTTTTGAATTTTAAAAAAGCGAAAAACTAGGTGTTGAGAAGGGATAGGACTGGAAACCTGGAATTCTTGAAGAGTCTCAAGTTCAAGAAGAAAATTTAGAACACATCAGCATCTCATCCTAGGGTGAGTATGAAGTGGTCCGGAGTTGTCTTTAGAGCTAAGTGCTGCATAATCATGTTCCTGAATTAAGTTCTGCTGAAGGACAGGACTTGTTTGATGCAGAACCATGTGGTAATGGCTGACCTGTATTTCACTGAAAAAGCACTGTCTCCATGCAGTGCTGTAGCTGCACATCTCTGTTGGCTCTCCATTTCACAGCTGGTAGGATCTTTTAGCTCATGTTTGAAAACAGAAAGCTAAGTCTTAACAGGCTTAAACAAACATTTTTTAAAATCTGTTTCTGAAAATCATTGTAGTAGCTCTGTTGATAAAATCAATAATCTACTTTTCTCATCCCAGGAATGGCCATGCTAAAGAAAACACTTTTTTCGAAAGACAAAAACAATAATTCTAAACCTCATGTGGGATAAAGACAGAGGAACAATTCAATTAAATTATCTGCACCAATCTGATGCTCAGGCTGAATTCACCCTAAGGGCATATGTATTCTTTTAACATGCAGGACATTCTGTGTTAACTGATCACACTATTTCTAAGTAAATATCCATAAAAAAGGGGGAAAATCATTCAAAATTAAGTGTCTGTGTAATACAGAAACTACAGAGAAACATCTTTCAAAAGGTCAGACAGAGATGATGAGGAAATACCTCATCGGGGAAGTTGTGGTAACAGTGCATTGAATAAAAGTCATTGTGGAAAATTCTTAGCTGATGTCTATAAACCCAGCAGTAGGGACTTCAGGCCTGCTGAAACCCTGCTATTGCTACAACGTGTCCAGAAAACAAAAAATATATGTTGATACCTTTGCTTACTAAATAGCTATTTACTGCCCTCAAAGACACAATCTTGGCTTTGATGGCAGAGTGTGTGCTGCTTTCCACAGAAGGCAGCGAAGCTGCTTTGTTCAGGACTGCCAAGGGGTAGAGAATACTCTGCCACATACCTGTTCCAAAGGTGGGTTGGGTATATTTGGTTCCCTGCCCCCCCAGACACACATTGTGCACCAATTCTGCTCAATCAGTCAGCAGATGCCTTTTGTTCTAGGGGTCAGTTCTAGTGTCTGTGTATTAGCTCAGGATTATTGTATACAGACTTTTTCTTCCATGTGAAAATTTGTGTGGAGGTCTGAGACCACTTGATCCTGAATTCAGTGTGATGGTTTGTAGTCACTGTTTCTTTGAAGGCTACTGTAGGCTGTAATTATCTTATCAATCCATCATCAACGGTCTTGTTTAGCAGAATGTAGAATAACTTGCATTTTTTTCTAGTGGGAAAGATTTTTCTTAACACAAGACTGCATTTGCATGCAAATGCCTTTTGAGATGCTCTCATGGGACTGTTTTTTCCAAGAAAAACTCAGTGCCTGCAACAGCTTATATGTACAGATAACATTTTCTTACTGTACTTAAACAAGGCTGTAAGGGTGCAAATGTGTGTTGGTTGTGAAGAACACCTCGACCTTATCTTTGGTGTGTTTTACACAAAGCTTGATCTAGGTAGGTACTGAAGAAATACTCCTCAGCCTAGAGAAAAAATGTACTCTCTGCTTTAAGAAAGAATGAGCCATGTATGGTTTTATGCTAGTGCTTCACATGGAAATTACCATATCTATAGACAATATAATTCTTTCCAGGTGGGTTCCCTTCTCATTCCAGGAATTTTACAAATAACTCAAGGCTTTGAAAATGCCCAAGTCCTACTTCTACCTTTCTCCTCTATTTGGAAAATGTGTTTCTCCCTCTTCAAAACCAATTTATGTTAGCAAATCCTAAGGTCCTGGCACAATCCTGAAAAACACCCCTTTCCTTCATAAGATTTTTTTTTTCTCCATTGGCTGGAGGTTGTGATTTTCCAAACCTTTGGCATTCAGTGCTTTCCCAATTTACCTGAGGCTCTCTGTTGTTCTGTGCCAAAAGCTCACAATATCCCTTTTTATAGCCTGGTAACTTAGCACATGGTGTATGTTACCTTCTACAGCCTTGTATGGGAAATGAGGATTTACCCATTTTTGGAAGACACAAATTTTTCTGTAGCTTCATATTATTCTATATATATCCACACACAAATATATCTGTTCTGATAGTCATGCTGTGGCATTACTGAAGCAGCACATCCTTGATCAAGTTCACTTATTGAGCTTGGAATAAGAGATTTAGTGGAGAAGTTACACAATTCTCTACCAAATCATCTGTATTAGCAGGAAGAAATTTGCTTTTATGAAATAAAATGGCAGCCATAAAATGGGAGCTTTAATTTTTAGGCCAACTGATCATCTTCACAATTTGTTTCTTTTTGTTGTTACAGTGTTTGTTCTTGAGAGGAAAAGTATTAGTGCTGTGAAACTGTTTAACATATGAATGCCTGTGCTCTTTGTGTGATGCTTTCTGCCTGGTATTTATTTGCAGAACACACCACATGTTGCAAATGCAGCTTTCCAGTATCACTGTTGAGAATTCTCACTTAGGGCCCAGAATTCTGTGTTTTGAAAAGTTTTCTGTTCTCTTTCATTTTTCTTTGTAAAATCAAAAATGATCTGCAGTCCTTTCCTGCTTTGGAGCCAATTCTTTTCAGGCTTTCTGCAATCTAAGCAAACCTTTACTTGCCTTTTCAAGTGGATGGGTTAGACATGCAACAAGTTACAGCTTTCAGTCCTTTCAGTACACAGCAAAGCTGCCCCCCCTTTCTCATTGCTGATACCATGACATGCTTGACTTATCCACTCCCATAGTCCTCACTCAAGCTCTTAAACTTGTCAACTGTTTCCAGATTTCTAAATTTTGGTTTTTTTAAATCCTGGTTCCAGCTGTAAAGTAGGTCATTCAGAGTTAGAATAAGATTAAGTTTTTCAGGTCTTATTCCCAAAATATGTCACTTAGCATCAACTTAAACCATTTTGAGCATTTCCAAAAGTTAAAACTATGCAGAATAATCAAATATTTAATTTGAAAAATCTTTTATTTTCTTAAAATCTTTCCAACAACATAAATAACTTTGAGTAAATCCTGAATCTAGAAGTAAAATTGAATTAGTGGTGAGTACTGCCTTTATGATTTCTTATTGTCAAGCAGAAATATGCTTTGGATGTTTTAAAAAGACCAAAAAACAAAACCCAAAGAAAACCTGCACCATCTCAGTCTGGTGTTGGAGACTGTACACTTGTCTCCCACTCCCCTCCAGTTCTGGGATCACTCCTTATTCTGTTCTCTTGGTCAAGAATTGGGCACATTTGTCATATGAAGATCCCCACAAGGGTAAATATAAGGCAGTATTACATGCAGGATGTGAGTATATGGGTAGTGGCTATAGGCGAATATCTGAGCAGCTACACCTCTTTTCCAGGTTGCTGCCTTGCTGTCTTTATTAACTGCATACAAACACACTGGCCCTCGACCTGGCTGGCCTCTCGAGTGGAAGGCAGGCATAGGCATGAATAAGACATGGTTTCTAGATGTTATATATTCTTGTGATTTGAGAGCTGAGAATCTGTTCCAGTATAGGATCTTTCCTTGAAGGGGGAAAGGACTGTTTTTATGGATAGGTACATACTATCACAGCTACACTCGAAATTAACCACCTTGAAGAAATAGATATGAATATCAGTGGAAGGGCAAAATTCCTTTGAAATTTCCTCTCTGGGAGAGTCCTGAATAGTCTTCCAAGATCTGCTTAAAGTGTGTTCATTTATCCTAATGATAATTTATTGGATGGATTTAATATTTCTTAGTGCAATGGGACTTAGGGGTTTATAACGCAGAAATAGATCATTCTGCTTTTCTAGCCAAAGAAAGGAGAGAGGTCAAATGTAAATCTCATCCTCCTCTTAGAGGCTGGAAGACAGTAACTGCAAAAGAAGTATTTGGTTCATTATCACATTTTTTATAGGAATATAACAGTAGAGTGGTAGGCTCTGGAAATACCCTTTTGGGATGGGACAATAAATGATACCTAGAGTAAGGGGTGTTTCAGTAATACAAGTATCCAAAACAGTACTGGCAGCCGCCTGAACATCCATTCTTACTAAATGTACTAACACAACATCACTCTACCAAGAAATGAAAATACTTTAACTTCTTCCAGGAAGTAGCAAAAAAGATGGATTTGAGCAGATGCCAGGAGATGTGTAAATAATAACTATGATTACATTGACCTTCCTGCATAATTAAGGCCAAATGAAAAACATGCTTTAGCATTCTGTTCTGGGGATTTAACCCCTGAATGTGTAAGCTTGCAGGTCTGTCAATTCAGGCACTTATGATGGGTGAATGTCCCCAAACCCAGCATATTAAAAAAGAAGAAAAGTTTGGCAGCATGGTCTTGTATAGCTCACTCCCATTATGCTTTGTCTCCTTCCCTCAGGAGAGAGTCTGGCACAGAGAATGAATGCCTGACAGTGTGTTCTGCAGGAATACAGCTAATTGCTTAGACATGAGTAGCCTCATTTTTGAGGCTGGGCAGGGAACACTTCTGAGTCCACGTGCATTAAACTGCTGCACGTACTTCTGCAAAATGAGAAGCTGAGATGAGCATTTGCAAAAATTACCATTCTGCTTCTCTGTATATAAATAGTTGGTTTAAGCCTCAATTCCTAAATTTATTCCAGAAAAAAATCCTATCTACTCCATTTCTGCTGAGGCAGAATTGCCCAGCACTCAGCACTACTGAGTAGCTTAATGATAACCATAAACCTATACCTTGGAAAAACCATTACCCTATCTGGCTTCCAGTTTCTAGGGATGCTCAGAGTAAAATTATTCCCAGAAAAAGGAGTGAGAAACAAGTGGCATCTTGCATGCATCATGCCAATATTTAGATGTTTTAAACCTTTAAATTGGGTATGGTGGATGTTGATGTCAGGTCTCTCACTAGAGCTGGAATATATTTATTTTCTCCTTTTGATGCTAGTCTACTAAACACAAAGTACTAAGCAGGAGTTTTTTTGGCATAAGGCTGAAATCAAACTTGTCCTGGTGATTCCAGAAGCCAGCAAGCTCTCACTGAGCTCTTGAAATTTCCTTATGCATGTGGCCACATGGACTGTAACTGTCTCATCTGCTAAACAGGGACTGTAATGGTGAGACATGCATTGACAAAGCTGAACATTTAGTGTCTACATGAGTTGAATTCAAAAGTAGGCTTTCACACTTCATAAAGCAGTGACCAAATTATGTATACAGATCTTTAAGTGTAAATCAAGTGTATATGTAAGACACTGGATGGGGAGCTACTGATTTATCGGTATTAAATTTAATAAATGAAATCCACTTCTTATACAGACTAAAATCTAGAAGAATAGCTTTGAAGTCCAGTGCCTATTATTTGACATTATAATGTCCTAGGGCACATAACTGTGAGGAAACAACCATTACCACTGACCAGCTTTCAAACTGACCCAAAGATGTAACAGAATTTATTCACTATTTTATTTTCAAAAGCATAAAATATAATAGATTATCACAGGTTCTCCCCTCAGGTACAAGAATGCCATCCTTAGTCTGTATGTAATAATATTGATCTTGGAGAAGAGCTTACAACTTCAATAGGTCTTTACAGTACCCCAGGAACGTACAATATTCACACTTTAAAGAGCTTGTCACAGTTCTCCTTTTACTTATGTAAACAGAAAAAAAAAGTTTAAACTGTAGTCACAAACTCTGT
Source organism: Vireo altiloquus (assembly GCA_013396875.1). Taxonomy (NCBI): domain Eukaryota; kingdom Metazoa; phylum Chordata; class Aves; order Passeriformes; family Vireonidae; genus Vireo; species Vireo altiloquus. The sequence continues at coordinate 372,709 of VZRF01002627.1, read as the reverse complement.
TATATGCAGATCCCAACAGAGGATTTATTTTTACTGTTTTAACATTTTTCCCCTACATAAAAGCTGTCTACATGTAGGTGACAGGAAATATTCCCTGTCTCTGCAAAGACATGAGAAGAGAATTTTAAAGATAGCAGTAACTATGAAGTTTTACTTACTTTGGCATTTCAAACTGTGTGTGCCTCTGATTTAGCTGAAAATGAAGAAGTCTGAGGCCGACTAAAGTTTCCTCCACTGAAGAGTCCTCATTCTGTTTTTCACAGAGAGATAGACAAAAGCTTTTGGATCAAAGCCCAGCTGCTTTTGAGCCCCAGGAACTGTGTATTGCAGCTGACCAACCTCTGAAGTGCCAATGCTTTTTCCTTAATCCCAGCCATGCCCACGCAGCCAAAGCCTGCCCTATAAATTGAAGGTACTCACTTGTTCAAGAATCATCATTCACACAAGAGGCTCGGAAGTGCCTGTTTGCTATGAAAAACAGCAGTTGCGTACATTGCACCCCATTTTTACACGTGTCTGCTTTTCACTTCATAAAGAAGGGAATATTACCTGCGGCAGTAAAATCTGCAAAAGGTCCTGGTGCCACCCTTTTCCCTCAGGTGCCCCCCAGCACGCCCTGGTGGGCAGCAATCCCTTCTGCAAAGCAGCATGCATTCACTGAACTGGTTTGTCCCTGCAGAGTGCCAGGAGCTCCAAGAGAGAACTCAGGGTGACTAAATCAGTGTCAGCTTTCCAAAGTGCTCTCCTAACTAAAACAAAACGAAAAAAAGAAGTACATTTTTCTTTCACCCCAAGGATTCTGCCTGGGTAAGGCTGGTCCCATGCACAGCTGAAGCCATCCCCTGGTGGGATTCCATGTGCCAAAACCCCCTTGAACCCTGCCAGGTGCCTCCAGGTGCTCTCAGACACACACAGGCAGTCTGATTGTAGGCAGCTTTAGGGCTGTCAACCAGGCAGCCAGGGTGCCTCAGAGCACACTGGGCTCAGTCCTGCTCCACCTCTCTCCCTCAGCTGCAGCAATGCCATAACCTGAGTGCAGGGACAGGGAGGTTAGTTTTTAAAGCATGCAACAGAGTTTTTGACTTTTACAGGAGTGTTTTGAGGTGGTTTGACCTCACTGGTAACTTCTGGTTCAGTTTAGCAGAGCAGCTTGGAGAAGCAAACCATAAATGTGTTGAAAGCAAACCACCTACCTCTTTATTACCTTTGTGTTCTCCCAATTTCCTCTAGTGCTGTACCTACAGGAGAAAAAAGCCCCACAAGCATTGCCACTAGCCTCGTGAGCTCGCAGCATTCTCATGATAGGACCCAAGCGCTCCCAAGGCTGTCCCAGGAATATCTGTGTCCTGCATAAGAGCACACTCTGCATTTGCCCAAAGCTGCTGCTTGTGCATCTCCACACACGAGCACAGCAACCCCAGGATCTGCTCTGTGCTGCAGGCCAGTTTTGATGTGAGATAATCTGCTTCACCTGGTGGGTGGCACCAGGGAATGGATACTGCAAGTGAAGAAAACATACAGAAATACACTCACTATATCCTTTTCCAAAGTGGTTCAGTTAACAAAATCCTATTGTCTACCCAGAGGTATTAGAATGAATGACTGCTTCTACATTGTGTAATGACAAGGCCTCCAGCTAGCAAATGTTAACCCTATGAAATACAATTTTTGCTTAATTCACTTCTGTTAGGGGAGCATCTAGCAGCCTGGTGGACTTGTAAACCCCAGTTCTTTCGGTCTGAGGTAATACTGTTGCCTTGCAATGCGTAAGTTGAATGCCCCGTAGTGAGAGAGACCTAAATCATGAGCATGAAAATATACTCAAGGAAATCACAAATTAATGTACATACAAACAAAAGAGCAACAATCAGTCAGCCACAAGAGCTTGAGCTTCAGGGTAAAAATATCCACGTCAGTGCTGGAGAAGGGATGGAAACCCAAGTAGCTAAGTGGAGAGAGGAAGCAGAAATTTATTTAGCCAAACCTACTTATGTGGGAAGGTAAGGTACTTCCCTCAGCTGTTCATCCTCCTGGAAGAAAACAACCCTGAAATTTCTAGAGGTTTAAATTTCTTCCTCCTGGACAGACAGTGGTGTTTCACTGCTGGGGACAGATTGCATTTGCAGGCAAGGGTGGAGAGACTGAAGGAAAACACCACATTGTTTCATTTGCCTTGTTTAATGGTCTAGAGGGACTTTGGAGTTTTTTGTTATTCCCATCACACCAATAGTTCAACCAGTATCATGAATGAGATTTTAGTCATCCATATATATGCATGTGGGTGTGTACACATATGCTGCTTTCCCAACACAGTCAAATTGAAACTGGTTATTTCAGCCAGGACTGCATTGTTATAAAAAGTGTTTTAGATGGACAACTTTACAGTTCAGTTTCCCATAAGCCCAGTAAAAGATCTGAGACAGAAAGTACAAAACAGACAAAAGAAAATTGAAATGGAATAAACCTGTTGATCGGGCTCTTTTCAGCAGCACCCAGGATTGATGAGAAAATCACTTACTGATTGACAGCTTAACAGATCTGAACCTCCTCAACAGTGTGAGCATTGGCATTTATCCAACTGTATAGCAGTAGTTACCGTAGTGGAACTGGAACTCAGGAGATTCAATATTACTTGAAAATGTAAGAAACTGTAGCTATATATGGTGTGAAGCTAATAAATCTGTGCCACTAGGATTGATAATTGCCACTATTATTTGTGCCTGCATAAACCTGTGGTTTTAATGTTTGTGAAATTACAGTTTCTGTTCTCCATCTAGGAGGTACCTGAAAAAAAACAAGAGATGTAAGTCCACATTTTGCATCAGTATACCAGTGCTCTGCTTCCAACAGGCTGAGTTCAACACCGATCACCTTGAGGTGCTTCAGCTTATTTCATAAATCTGCTGCTCCTCTCTGTAGGTTTCCCTGTAAGTAACCAGTCCCCCCTAGGCAGCCCAAGAACAGGATGACCCACCCATCAAATTACTGAACAGAAATCACAGCTGGGAGTAAAACCTTACAGCCCCCCATCCCAGAGACCTGCCCGTCTGTCTTGAGTGAGGGAGTGAGAAGGAGTGAGTGTTTCTCAGAGAAACATATTTCCCTGGGAGTTATGCTGAGCCCATCCTACATGTTTCACATAAGGTACTGAAGAGTCCTCATGTAGATCAGGGCTCTGAGTGGATTGCTGAAGTGCTAGCATTTTAGTAGCCTGAGTGTAGGAAGGCACCACTCTCCATTCCAACCTCTCTGGTCTTCCCCAGTCACCCAGACATTCATAATGTGTCTAAAGAAGCATGCTAAACTGGATTCAGAGAGTAATGTATCATGACAAAAAGCCAAAAGAAGAGAAGGGGAAGTCTTCTAAATCTCCCTTCCAACACAAAGAACCTCCTTCAGGCCCACCAACAGCAGCCTTCACAAAAACACAAACCCAGAACTAAACAATGATCACAATTATGTTTCCTGCTTGAAAAAACAATTAGATAAGTGATACTTCTAAGAAAGTAAACTTCTTCTATAAATGCTTGCTACAGAACTAAACACTTTCTGAAATAGAGCGGTTTGCAGCTGGAGAAAGAGAATGCCACAACATTTATGTGCAATCATTTAGAAATTATGTTAAACAGTTTGATGAGGAGAAAATGCAGTTTTCCTGAAGAAAAATTTCTAAAGAACTCACTCATAGATTTTGGAAACAGAACTCAGTGTACCAGATGTCTCTGATAAGACTAAGTAATTTCAGAAGTTTCTTACTATTGCTACAACTTGTTCAGCTTTATGAGGTTTAGCAAAAGTCATTGCTTTTGCTCAGACAACCTTCACATAGTCTTTTTTATCTCCATTATAAGCTTGATCACAAATCCACTGAAATAAAAAAACCCAAACCTCTCCTCATTTTCCAGTGGGACTGAGTTGGATGGAACATTTTACGCAAGTGGAATAAATAGCCAAGAAAGAAGCAAAAGATTATTAAGGATTTGTTCGGAACAAACTGCGAGACACCATACAGGATTAATTCTTCACCACTGAGGAGTCAGCATAGTTTAGAAATCCAGGGTGCATTTGTTTTTTTAACATGCTGTAAAATTAACTACTCCAAGTTCTTGTACTACGCCAAGTTCTTGTATCACAATGATGTTATTACCCAGCCCAGTCCTTGGAGTGATGCTATCAGATTCTTTTTCAGCTTTGTTTGCCTTGCAAGGGACAGAGGAAGGAGGACAGAGATAGCAACAGAGAGTAAATAACATTAAATGATAATATTAGTAAATATATTTGTTTCCTGTCAATCTCAATACAAACTGAAGCAAGGTGATAAGAACTACGACTCCTGACCAGGGCTCTTGCTTCCAGTTGTGGCAGATGGAGGGAAAGAGCAGATGCCTGCTTGGGACCAGCAGAGATGGGACAATTGAGAGTTGCTCCTTCTTATGATGCATTTAATTGAAAACAGAGGTTTTCTTTTGCAAAGCACATTGACCTACATTTCTCTTCTGACACAGGAGTTTCCTGCTCAGCCTTGAGCTTTGTCACACTTCACTTTTCCCAGCTTGGCAACTACAGCCAAAGACCCTAGTCTGCAGAGGTTTAAGGCAGACTGATACCAGATCCTGAAGATCCTGTTAGTGAATCCTGTAAGTAACCAGAGAAATCTTCTTTTGACCAAGCCTGCTTGCTGATAGAATGAGCACACCATGTTCACTCTCTGTAGGAAATGACACACTGCTTTCTGCAAAAAAACAGGCGGCAGACAGACATTTGGACAGATGATCTGTCCCTATGCCTTTAAGATGGTGTAAGTTTAGTCCTCGGGTCGTTCAGTCACAGTTGCCCTTTGGATGAGGGGGAAGGAAAAAAGAAAACAAAAAGAAAACCTCGGGAAAAAAGTTCCTTGAAAAAGAAAACTTATTCAAGAAAGGATTTCATTTCTCATTTAGAATAGAGCAGAATCTGATATCCAGAACATCAGCTATTAAAACAGTCAAAGTATAGTTTGGTCAAGACAAAAATAAAGATGGGTTTTGTACATATTTCAAATACATAGTCATATTACACGGCATATCCTTTCAAAGGAAAAACAGTCAGGCTGTGATGGAGAGATCAGCTGTGTGAGACTTTCTGTTACAAAAACGTAGCAGTGAAACAGTTAACAGGTCTGGCTTTTACATTGTCATAAGGAGACTTCATTGCTAGCATCCCACTGAGATGAATGAAGGCAGCTTATGTCTAGTGTTATTGTTTCCATGTGTTTGGCTCCAGACTCAAGCCAGCATTCCTCTCAGTTTATACTTGAAAGGTTATCTTCACAACCAGAAGAGACAGAAACTTTCTGTAAATACATGAATGTGTAAAGAGGAGGGCAAATACAGGTTAACTCCACTTATTCAGTTCCAGCTTTTCTGAATTAATGTTTTGATAGTTATAGCATAAAGAATTTTGTTTACAGAAGCTTCTGATTATCTGAGTGGCAGAGATGTCCCTTTTAGCACATTAGGTCTGTTTTAAATACACAGGGTGATCTGATCAATACTAGCAAAATTTTATCTTGTGGTTGATAATTTTTAGTCTTTTAGGCTTGGCAATAAAGCACCAGCTGAAAAAGAATACAACAAAGGAATTGCAAATGGAAGAAACAGAGTCTGAGCATAATTTTGAAAAGGAAAGGCAAATAATTTGTGTTTTGGTAAACAAAAATATACTGCTTGTAACAATAGTGCTCCAGAAGGAAAATGCCTGAAAAGACTGGAATTATTTCAGTTGACTTAAATTTCATCATGTGAGTCTTGCTAAAGCCTGTTTGGTTTTTTTCCCCACTTTCTCCACCAGTAATCTAACACTGAAGTTTCAGCACAGAAGAGTACCTGTAATTGTGCATTACCCGTGCTTCCCTGGAGACAAAAAGGAATCAGAAACAGCTCGTGCAGATCAGTAGTTTTACCCTACCTTGAAAATTATCCTTTTTCTCTGATTGATAGGACTTAGATAAAGCACAATACTTAAGTATTTCTCTTTGGGAACACTAAAAGTGTTTCCAGCAATATCTATTTTTGGGTTTTTTGCTGAATCCAGAACTCTTCTGATACAAAGTCTCATATATATGCCCTAGCTATTACACTGTGTGGTTCTTATTTTCTGCAGTACTAGCTAATAGATCAGCATTTTTCTTCTTTAGAACATGAGACTTGCATTTAATTTTAAAACTGATCTATGAGGATATCATTCTACAGACTATTTTATTAGACATCTGGCAAGAAAGGAGGTAACATACTGACAAGAGTGATGTAGTGCCTAACTTCTAGGCTTGCCCCCCCTTCTCTTAAGGTAGTAAGAGCCTCTCACAGAGAGCCATCAAAACCTTAGGCAGGTGACCTCAATTCCAGCCTTGACCTGAGCTCTCAGTTTCTTGCCAACAAGAGGCCTCTCAGAGCTTAGGACTGCCATGAGAAAATACAGCTTTTGGTGGAATTTCAGATGCCTGAGCACGGTCCTTGGGAGCTCAGAGAATCAGATCCTCAAAAGCAAGTCTGAGAATGGGATGCAGACCTGTAAAACAATTGGAACTGGGAAAGAGAATTATGTCTTAAACTTGGTCATCTTTAGCAGCACCTCCAGAATAGGACCTTAGTAATTTTGTTCTGTGGGAGGTCCCTCTTCAGGCACTTTAGTCCAAAGCTGAAGGCAAGATATCATTATTCGTGCGCCCAACAGCAAAACATAGGCTCCCTGAGGGGCATTATAGCCCCCAATATTAATTACCCAGATAAATTAGGCTGGGGTAGATAATTTGAGAAATACAGCTTGCTGTAGGCTCCAAATGTTCCCAGAAGAAGTAATAAATCTCTTAAATATATAAAGTAAGAAGCCGTGACTAAAAGTTATGTGGGGTTTTTCTTGTAAAATTCTTTTTCATGGATTTCTAATTTCCACTACAGAGTTTGCTAAACAGCCAGAGACAAGGTAAATTTTTAAATGTACAAATGTTCTAATGAACTTCTGCTGAAGGAAGAGTTTGGCCACCTCAGTACTGAAAGCAGAGAGCCCATTTCTTTCTCAGCCTGAAGTGGCCAGGGTACTACACTGATCTACACCGCAGTGCGCAATGACCTTGTGCAAGAAGCTGTGCCTCTATTCCTCTTAATCCCGTGGGATTTTAGTGGCAATAACCAACACAGTCCCTCAGGTCCGCTAGTAATGGCAGCCTTCTGGTGCCAGTATGACAGGCTTTATCAAAGTCACTCCCATCCAAAACTTCACCAGTTTGCCATTGCAGACAAAGACATTTGCCGAAGTTTGAATGGTCTTGCAGAAAGCCTCCAAGGTCTGAGCAGTGGATGCAGATGAGGTGTCCAAAAAAACAAGCCAGCACCTATGGGGACAGGGTGACCTGGAAAAGTCCCTCCTTTCAGTCGTTGTTATGGTGGCATATTGCTTGAGCAACCTTAATTGCCTCTTGATGAAGGTTTATTTGGATGGGTGAAGCAGGAGAGCAAATTATTGTTGACTTTTTTAAGATATACTGAAAAATAGGCTACAGTCAAATTCCCATCATTAGTTAATGAGAACAGGATAGAAGTAATGAGGTTAAAGCAGCAACAGAGAAAAATTAGCCTACATGGAGAACTCATTTGTAGAGATGGATTCTGTCATAGTAACTTGTGCAAACATTTCAATCAAAAATATAGAAATTTACACTAGATGCATTTGCAATGAAGATGGTTCCCAGGACAACAAGTTTGAGATGCAGGTTGGACTGAATTCTCTCCTCTTTCATCTAGGTCTCTCTCCCTTTTTCCTTATGCACATCATCCTCCTGTCCTTGAAAGACTCAAGAAAAACTACAGAAGTTTTTTTGACTATTTTATGACCCAGCTTTACTCTCTGCTTCCATGATCATCTCTTCTCAGTCCTCTGGGACAACAAACTGTCTCTCTTGACTGTAGAAACAAGAACCAAATTTTGATCTTAGTTGCATCTATCCAGCCCCAGTCTAATAAACAGCATTATGTGAGTGAAAAGGTAATTAGATAACACAGCTGAGGTTAAGTGTGAAGGGAATAGTTTAGTCCCTGTCTCACTCTTACGGCTCAGGTTCTCCTTTATGGCTACACACCAAGCAATACCATACTCCCAGCAGAAAGGAGAGGGTGGTAATCCTTGCTGGGATGCAGGGTTGGAGTTCTTTTGGCTGCTGGGTGGGGAATTCAGTGGCTTGGCAGCATGGAGCCAACACAGCAACAGTTCAGCCTCACGACTTCCATGAATATCAGCAAATTTATCCCTTAAGCCCCCAAATTTGAGGGGTTCTATTTCAGCAGAAAGAAAATCTTACAGCAGAAGTGCACGCAAGGATGAAAATAATATCTGAAGGGAGGAGAAGAGATTATGACCAGGTAAAGTTGCCTGAATATGTGAGAGTCTCTATTATGCTTTTCCTTTATTCTTGTATTAGTTTGATCCTGTGCAGGGCTCACCTGAGAGGTGAGGCACAGTCACTGGAACAAAAGGAATTATAATGTTCCTTAGCACTGCCCCTGAGAGACATCCACAGCAATGAAGCAAAGTGTAACAACAGAAAATCAGGTTGCTCTGTCTCAGTGGATCAAGGAAGGGCGGACTGCTCACAGGGTTTTACGGAGACACAGGCTTTCCTATTGCACAAGACAACTGCAAAGACACCATCCATTCGCCCCTGAGGTGTTGGTTTGGCAGGAGAAACCAGAGAACCTCATTTCCACCACAGTGGGATTGCACAGCAGACACTGTGGAGGGCTCTCCTCCCCTCTGCTCAGCATCGTGTTGAAGCCATCAGTGTGAGAGCTGCAGGGGACACACACGAAGGACAGCCTCAGGCCATCGCTGCAGACAGACGCTCACCCCAGCCAACGCACTCCAGCCATACCAGCAGGAAACCAGCCCAGCAAATGCTCCACCATGGGGTAGGGAGACCACTTCCCACTTCCAGGGAGGGAGCAGGCAGCAGAGAGGTTGTGTCTTACCTGCATGCAACATTAGGCTCTGGAGAAATATTCAAGAAACTATTCAAAATCCCCTTGAGGCTGGAAAATCTCTACAAGGCAGCTACCTCTATGTTTTCTTCTTTAGCCATACAAATTTTAGGGTATTACACTTAGTCTTTTAAATCTTTCTCAGACACCCCTCCATGTGAGAAGGCTTGCCCAAGGACCACACACACTTTATCCCCACTGTACTACAGATTTACCAGTTCTTATATTATGGATGAACACCCACATGGTACATTATTTTCCAGACTTTCTTATTTCTTATGAAGACTGCAAGCAGTTGTCATGAAAGTCTAGTCTTCTTCCTTCTGGAAAGGCAGATTTAATTAGTGGCTGCTTCCTTTTAGTTTAAATGACAGACAGGATCCTGGTAGCAGCTGTGAATAAATACTTAAAGACTTAATTACTTTCCCTTCTCTGACCAAATGACTACCTAAAAACAGCTACAATGGAGGTAGTCCTGTGATTGCAGGCTGCATGGAGGAGTTTTCAGGGCAAGTAAAATTGTCTAAGGAAACAACTAACAAGTCGGGAAATCGGAAAATATAAATATATTGTCCTTTTCCTTCTTTTGATTGGGCTCCTCACTAGGAATCTGTAGTGGAACTACAGTATATCCAGGAAAAAGAACAAAAGAAGGAAAGTTTGTTTAGGTACAATTTAAGATATCTGGTTTACTATTTGAGATTTATTAATATTTCTATACAATTTTCCTGGACAAATCATAGCTATGAAGAATGGTGCTCCTGGCATGCAGGATTCTGGCAAACAGCAAGTGTGGGGTGTCTCTGTGGACTCTGTATATGCTGTTTGGAGAAAGCACATGTGGGTTTGTGTGCAAAATTCTGGCTAAAAACACAGTGGTGCCCACCTGACAGGGTCTAAGTGACTGGGTTCCTGCAGTTCTCCTTTCTGGCTGTGGGCGGTCAGGGCAGATGGTGATGTGATGAATGTGATGCTATTGGCATATTTTGTATTTTACATGCTCTCAGGAAGGAACAGGAGGAAGCCAAGCAATTGGAAGGACCTGTCCCTTGTCACTGTCCATTCTCTCCATGCAAGATCTGGGAAGAAGAGGGAGATAAATCTTCAGGGACCAAAGAGGAGCTTGAGCCCATGGGATGGTGGAGCAGGGCCAAGGGCAATGCTTACTTTGTGCATTCTGCATACAGTGAGGCAGGAAGGACTCGCCTACAGGCATCTTTTTGTTAGGAAAATCAAGATAATAAAGCGCTTGCCTGGTCATTAAGAAAAGGTCAAGCTCAAAGTCTGTCATGTCATTAATTTAAAAGGTAGGCTAAACACTAAAAGAAAAGACCTTTGGGAGGCCCTCAAACTGCACATATATGCTAATAATGAGATGCTTTTTAGTTTCAGCCAGAATGTTTCCAGTTGCTACATTTCAGCCCCCGTTTTTTAGAGCTTTTCTCCCTTACAAGGAATACAGCCTGAGAGAGGATTTTGTGACTGCCTGATGAATTTTCAACACTGTTTTGGAAAGAAAAAATTAAATCTGCTATTCCATTATCTGTATGAAGAAAAACTGTGTGCAGTGTTGACAACTGTCTGATTGTCTTCTCTTAAAATCATTGGAGACTTTTTTCTTCCTTTAGGATGAACTCAAAGAGATCCATTAATGTGATTTTTACAAAATTGAGCAGTCAAGGAAGGAAGGTAAAAGAAAGGTAAAGGTTTTTGGGTTCATCCTTGGTTTGGGCCACTGAAGGCAAGATCTGAGTGAGGCTGGTGGCTTTGAAGTGTCTGGCTGCAGCTCCCACCTGCCTTTGCCACACTGGCTCTGTGAGGGTGTGGTGAGGAAGGAGCAAGAGGAATCCTCCCTGACCTGAGGATGGGTCTGCTGATGGCCAAGACAGCTTGACACTGGGCAGTGACAGAAATCTTCTATAATGCATGGTAACATCTGGCCCGTGTCATCTTTTTCTGGTTCAGCTGATGCTTTTTTTCATGTGAAAATACTAAAAACAGATCCAAAGCCTCCATAATTGAGGCTGAAGCAGTTGTTCTTTCTTTTTATTATTATTTGAGAAAACCTTTATTGCTCCCTTTAGATTTTGCAGCTCATGGATTATAAATCTGCTCTTCAAAGTAGAGGAATGCAGCTTTCTGGCACTGGGAGCTGTCACATCTCCTGCAGGAAGGTAGACAGCCTGACTGCTTCAAGCTGTATAATTGCAACAGCCAAAGTAAGGATTTGCTTCTCTTTCCTTTCTAGGTCACACAATATGAAGAGACGGATAAGCTGTCTTTATACTGTCCCTCAAAAACATATTTCCATGCTATCCTTTCTAGCTATTCCCATTTCAGCTGAATGAACAGAGCAAGGGTAGGAGCAGCTCAGACCTTGCCTTGTTTACTTTCTTTCACGCTGAGCACATCACATGTTGCCTCCAGAGCTCTCGTGGGCGTTACATGTGTCCACAATCATTTTCTCCAGGCCACTTGGAGGGCTGGGTTAAGTGGGAAGGCTGTGACCCCTCAGTATCTAGGGAGGAAGGACGAGGGTGGTCAGAGAGGTATTTTGAGGGCAGAGTGCCGTAGCTTTGCTACAGGGAGGGACCGTCCTGTCAGAGATTCCCAGCTCATCCCCTCTGCAGCTGGCAAGCGGTGGGAATGCCTGTGGTGCTGCAGGCACCGGTGGGAGAGGCTGCAGCTTCCTGAATCCTGGCAGTGTCTGCCCCTACTTTGAAGCAGATGAACCAGTAGCCCTAAGGAGCAAAGGAGCTCATGGGTACGGAGGTCAAAAGTAGGGTGTTAGAGGGATATAAAGTTCTTGTCTTCCTGGGCTTCTTCTTGGTTTCGCCTGCTTTCATCTCCAGGAGCACAGTGCCCTGCCTGCGTTTTTATAGCCTGCAATAACAGATGCTTTTTAATGAGTGCATGGACAGACAGCCTATTGTCTGGGTTTGTGCCTCAGAACTGCATGATGGGAAGGGCTATTGGTACTTGCCTTTGTTTACTCTGTTTCTAAGGGTGTGTGGTCCTTGGGCCTTGCTGTCTTTCAGGTGTTTTAATGGGCCAGGCCAGAACAGAGCCTGTTTGGGTTATGTTTACTTTTCTCAGAGTAACCCAGCTATGCTATGGCCTGAGAAGGACCTCCACATGCATTTGACCTGAATGGACTCCAAGGGTATCCAAATGACTCCAATAAACAAGGGTGGCCTATCTGAAATTATTTCCTGGTTGTGAACATTGCAATGTAGGCTGAGATTAGTTAGCCTGGCTTGTGCATACATACTTTATCTTCTTTTAGGGTCCCAGTGGGGAAGACAGTCCCTGAAAGGCTATGAAGCATGGATGGACTAGCTTTCAGAGCTTACTCCTTGCCAGCAGTTTCTCTGTGTGAGGCCAATAAAATTTGTTTGCACTTGACAACAATGGAGTATTTTTGCCTTTCACAGCGTGTCTCCTCGGGACTAACTGCTGTTTGGGAGGGCCCTTAGCTCTATCCCTCCTTTTTATCCCATGCAGGATGAAGACAGACCCTTTCATGTCCTGCCTCTAGAACATGATTACTTGCTATAAACATTGGGGTGGGCTTACAGACTGGGTGGAGTGAAGTTGCTTCCAAGCACTGACCTAGGAGGGGTCACAGGGGGGATAAAAGCTGGGGATGTGGAACTTGTGTCCAAAGCCAAATAACTCGTGGGTGAAGGGTGTTCTTTGAGGAGGCATTGAGATGTGGTAGGAGTGGGAGGCAGCTAGCTGTTCTTCCTGCAGGGCTAGGAACAGATCATCAAATACAATCCCCTCATGCTTACCCCACTTCCCACCCAGCCTCTGTCATCCATGCCAAGGGGCTGAAGCAAGAAGGTTGATCACTGAGAGGGGAAGAAGGGCATAGGGGAACTTCCAAGGGGATGTGAAGGCCAGCTCAGAGTATGGCTACATTCCTGTTCCATGTCTCCCCATAAATGATGCTTGGAAAAGTTTTTGAGTGGTGGAGTGGGAATATAATGTGTTCCCCTACAGAATGAGTATTTCTCTTCTACTCTCTTACCTGCTAGAGGCTTTTTAAAGAATGGGCAAGCAGAGGATGAGTGGGCTCAATTTGGCCAGTGTCACTCTTTGAAGCACACTAGTTTCAAAGACACCTGGGGCAAAAGCATACGACTTGCATGCATCACAGCATGGAGCTGGACCACGGTGATCAAAGGGGCATTTGAGCACACTGTGCAGCCCCACAGGGTCAGAAAGCAGTGCTCAGTTCTGCAGGGCTAGAGCTCACTTTGACACCAGAACATGCAGAGGCCTTTTGCTTTTTGAAATGGTCAGCCCCAGATTGGCCACCTGACATCTGGAGGGCACTGAGATCCCAGGAGCAGTGCTAACCCCGGGGGCCCAAGAGGCTGGATCTGCCCTGTTCTTTAGTTACAGCACAGGCTTTTTCACCAGTCCAGTGACCCGATTGAGGGAGGTCAGGCACTAAGCATTGCAAAAGATTTTTCTCTCCAGCTCTGTGGATGTCAGGGAAAATTTTGGACCCTTCTTCTTTCTCTCCAGCCTTATGAGATAAACGCAGGTTATAAAAAATCAGAATAGTGGATCAGGGATTGTGCATGGGACTGCTAGCCTACTGCAAATACAAAGAGGTAGAGCCTTTCTAAAGAATGATGTAATGAGCTGTGGGCAGATGTTTTTCCTAGGAAAACCCAAATACTCTGCAGTGGCGTCTTGTGTGGCAGTGTAAGATGCCTGATGAATTTGTGAAAAAAGCTCATTCATGGAGATGTGACACCCTTGCTGGCACAGCGATCCGTGGAGCAGCCGGGCAGATCCCTCTGTGAAGGGGAAACAAGCCCTGCACTAGCCAGGGATTGCTCACCTGATGGGTGGCTGACTGTGGCACTTCTTTTGCTCACAGCATCTTCAAAACCTCTCACCAACTCCTTTTGTTGTGCTGAGCACATCTGCTACAAAGCCCTTATGAAGTAAAATACTGGTTCTGAGAATGATAATTATTACAGGTGTTATGATCCAGAAAAAAATTTCTATTAACTCACATCTACATTGCTTAAATTATTTTGAAAAAAAAGGCAGCGTCTCTATTTCAAAAATGATCAGAGAGTGTTATATTTAATACAGTTGTCTAAAATACTACACAGTATACTTTACTGCTGTGCAATAAAAAATAAATGATGTGAATAGTTATATCTTCTTCAAGCTTAGCAGCTGGATCATTTTTTTAAATCCTAGGAGCTTGATTTGCCCAATTCTTTTAAGGGACAATTAAATTTAATGACCTACACTTCAAAAAATGACCAGTGATTATGAGAATTTTAATGTAATGGTTTCCCTGCTTGAAGTATGTCTGAAGAGCTTTATTGTTTAAAATAATTGTGTTTGGTGGTTCTTGAAAGTCAAAATGGAAACATCTCAGGGAGACAGAGCCAGCTTTCCCTGTATAAAAGGTTGACATAACACACTAGGGTAATGCTATTCTAACAGGCATTTACCTTCTGGTTTGAACATATCTAACTAATTACAAAAGGTGCTTCATTGAATTTTTAAACAGAAGAACACAAATTTTGAAGAAGAAATTATAATTTTAGTTAAAAGGCTATGAAAATCTGTTTTTGATGATGTTTCCTAATTTGTACAATAGCATGACATTTCCAATGCAGCTGTTTCACTTCCATTCTAGACAATTTGTATGGTCAGTTTGGTAAAAATTAGAAGCTTTAATGAGGTTTTCTGGATCATTTATAATCTGATGGGGTTTTTTTAAGATTCAAAATTGCTGACAACGTAGAAAACCTGAAGGGGTAAAGGAGAAAAATCAGCAGAAACTATCTTATGACTTGTGGTTTTCTTTGTACAGACATATTCCATAGCAGTTCATACACTTATTTAGTTTTGTAAATGAATATTTGTTTGAAAGGGATACAGAAAGCTTTGGCTGCCTGTTACTGATAAATCAATTTTTCTGAATGCTCACTGACTCCTTTGGAGCTTAGAAATGTGTTTTATGAGCCAAACTAGTTAATGAAAAGCAGCTAGTCTGTCCATCAATTATACCATTAGTTGGTAAATGCTTTAAGTCAGCATTTACCACACCACAGTGCTGTAGATGAGAAGTAGCCCTTGCTCCTGTCACATGCAGGAGGTCCACATAGTGGCACTGAAGTCAGTGAGATGGGTCTCATAAAGCAAACATGCAGAATTTGGGTTTGGCAGTGGGCAAAACTGAAGCCTTGCTGTTTATTTCAGGCCATCACAGCAAAAGCTGAATAAGGCACAGCAAGATAAAATCAATTAGCACACAAAATATTTTTATGCTAGGGATTTAGTGTAATGTTCTCTGCATAAAAATTGTGATTCATTCCATTCTTTAATCCGTTTAAACCATGGGTGTTCCTTAACAAGGGACATCCTTATACATGTTATTCTGTGCAACTTGGTAAGCATAAGCAGCATTCGCTCTTGACAGCTGTAGATCAAATTACGAGCAAGCCACAGAGAATCGTTCTGCAGAGGGAACCCTTACTCCCCTGCTGGGCTCCTGTGAAAGACTTGGCCAAAATCCAGCTGAATTTGCTCCCCAACTGCAAGGAGCCAGACTGCACTTCACTGCTGGCAGCACTCAGCCTCCCCAAGGAGGTTTTTCTGAGTAGAGTCCAAGAGCAGCCACCACCCAGGGCTGCACAGTCTGGTCTGCAGCTGGGGGAGCCTTGTGCTGTAACTCTTTGCTGGGGTGGTGGCCAGGAGAAGACCCATCCAGGGCAGCTGGAGCCTCACCTCCTCCAGCCACAGTGCAGCTCCTGCAGTGCATGGGCAACACACGATGTTGGTGAGGCTGTGGGTCCTCCACCTCCTTGTCTGTTTGCTCATGATTGTCCCCATGGGGACAACATTTGACACAGATGCTGCCTACAATGTTGTTCTCATGGTTACACAACGTCAGAGGCACTGATGGCACCCTGGGCATTTGCATCCCCCCTCAACCCTTCCTGGAAGCACTGGGACTGAGGCAAGGGTACACCCTCATCTCACATTCTTCAAGAGAGAGGAAAAATTTGCTTCACACAGGTAAAGCTGTTCTTGCCATGGACCATATAACTCACACGGTAAACCTGGTAACCCAGCAATCCAGCATACAGGGCAAATTTATAAATAAAACCTTTATTGTGTATAAATGATGAGGAGACTCAAGTGTTACATAAGGCTATGGCTTTAACGGACTTTAATGGAGCCTTTACCAGCTACCATATACAATTACTGTCCTTCACCAAAATGTTTGCAGCCATGCTCAATACTTGTTTTCAAAGTTGTGGCACATATATGCCACATTTGTCCCATATACCAAGGCTCCTTCCACTGGATCTAGACTGAAATCATCACTTTGATAAAGCTGAAACCCCCACAGTAGAGAAGATCAGAAGAAGAGGACCAAATGGATGCTGTCAGGATTCATGGCGATACATTTTCTACTTAATTTTTCTTTCTGTCATTCTCTTTCTTTTCCCCCTAGACCTCTTTTCGTATTTCTTTCTCTCTCCCTCTCTACATTTCATTTACTTTTAAATAAAAATCCATACTACTGAATTTAGCATATGGTCTTGTTTGCACCTTGGGCAGAGAAATCTCTCTAGTAATTTTAATTACTAGGTCTTAAAAATATAGAAGAAGTGGCATTTCTTTAAAAGCCCAGTGGAACATCTTAAATTCAAGTAGCAAGCCTGGTGAGACCCCCCTTTAAAAGATCCATGGGTAACCAGGGAGGATTTCTGTGGGTTTGTTCGGTTTTGGTGTTTTGTTCTTTCTTAACAAAGTACCCAAGATGGCTGATATTAAAAATCCCTCCTCATGAAAGTTCAGTGCCAACTTTCATTTTAGCTTCAACTTAGCACCTCTCATTAATTTCTCACATTCTTCTGGGACTTGGGATTTCCATATTTGGTTTTACTCTTGGATTATATCAGACAAGTTTGAACAAAATTCTTTCAGCTAAATGAATGTGAAAAAAATATCTTCCATATGTTGTTATCGAAATCTTCTGTAGCTGTTTAAATCAAAAATGGCAAGCCAGAAATTTTTATGTTGGCTTGCAATATAGCCTCTTCAAGAAAACCCTCTTAGGTTGAAGAAAATTGGTTAAGCAGTTTTAAATCAACTTGTCATTTTTTCTGCATACTCTGTAGACCTCTCTCATTTTCCCCTCTCCCTTTTTCTCAATTTAGTTTTGAAGTCCTTGTTTAAAATGAGTTTGCCAGGGATTCATTTACTAAGAATATCTTTAATGATATCTCAGTTATGGATACATTTGTCAAGAACTCCAGCTTCTAAGACCAATGGAGTTGAAAAAGACAAAATACATGTCATTGCTTCATTACATCTGTATATTGTCAGCTTTCTCTCCCAGTTCTTACCAGTTCAAGCATCAGACCTGATGATCCTACTTGGCTCAGTACAATTACAATTTTGCATATGTACAGCCAGACTGTTTCTTGCCTTTTTTTATCCTAAAAAGAGAAATAACATACAAAACCTAGGCTGAAAAGACTAGATGACAAATACCCACTTAAAAATCAGAAAATCACAGAGGCTGAGGTTGCTACAACAGTACTAAGACTTCACACCCTCTTTATGTTCTTGTAAATCTTACAACAGTCTTTGACAAAAGCCTGTGTTTAGAAAAAGATTAAGCCTTTAAAATCAACTACTTATATCTAGGAAAAAGTAAGACTAAAATACTAAAGGTAGCTCATTTTCTGGTCCACTAAGTATCTAATAATTTGGAGCCCACTGGGATGGCCTCAATGAGAGAGATACTAAACTCTCCCTTTCTTACTCCTTCCCTCCTGCAAGAATGAATACACTGGAGAGCAGGGGGAGGACTTTTCTGTGAGATGGGTGTTCAAATCGCTTCAGCTAGGCGTGGAAGCTTGCCAGCAGTTCCCAAGAGCATGCTAGCTCTCAGCTATTGTAAAAATAAGTACATAAAAGCATATGTCGAAAATCCCTCACATCCTTCCTTTCCCCCCTTTGCTGTGTTTGCCCCTGGCTAAACAGGACAGCTAGGAGCAGGGCACTGGAAATGTCTTTCCCGGGTAAGTTAACAGATAGTTAACTTTCTACAGACATCATAAAGGGATCCTAGACATCAAATCCATGTGTGAAGTCAAGGAGTCCTGTTATTCCCTCTACTATAGGGAGAACTATGGTGCAGAGAGGTTAAACCCCAAATTTCTAAATGGTTTGCTGCTGCATTCCTCATTCTTGTGTAAAAAACCTTAAATACCAAAGGACCAAATGTTGCTGTTAGGTTTGGTTAGAGTGGTAAATATTCATACGATCTGAAAAAAACCCCTCACAGAACACTTCTGAAACATTAGATTAATCATTTGCCCAAGGTTGTATGGCAAGGCAGCGTTAGTGACAGAGGTAAAGCATATTTTCCTGGGACTCCAGAGTTCTGAGCACACAATAGTCCTGTCTCTCCTTCATTCCTGCTTTGTTACCTGAACTACAGGCGTGTAAGAGACATCAGCCTCATTCTGCTTTGTTCTGAGGAACCCTGCGTTACTATTTCCTTTGCTAATCTACTTCATAAATAACCATGTCTCAGATTGTTATAGGCACAGGAGGGGTAGGTACTGCTGAAACCCATGTGCTGGCTGTGGCAGGTTGTCTTGGATGTCTCAAACTGGTCACAGGTATATTTACAAAGAGGCCTTCATGTTTAGGATGAAATTCTTAAAGTTTCCATGAAAACTGTATTTGTTAAAAGAACTCAAATGAAGTTCTCATGTGTAACTTTATTTTGGACAGTTTCTCAGCCTTAGCTTTGTACTTTCCTGGTTTTAAGAAGAAACCGGGCTCATAACAGTCATCCTTAAATTAATTCCTGCATGTTATTTTAGTGGATAAAGGAGAAATTTTGATACTTTAAAAGGAAAAAAGGAGAAAAACAGGTTTGTTCTGAAATGCTGAGACTGACAGGAGTCTGAGATCAGGGAAGATCACTCTCCACCTTGCTCAGACCATGGTGCTTACTGATCATGGAGTGACAGGAATTTACCACTCTCCCTGCTGGCACTTCAGTGATAAATAAAAGTACATGCATAGGAGAAGATGCCTGAAATTCCCTTGAAATAAGCCCAGTTATGCTTAGAGGAGAGTGTTAAAATGTATATGTTAGGAGAAAGCATGAAAGGAAATAGTGTCTGTCTTGGCTAGACATAACACAGAAAATAAAGTAGTGATGAGACACCTGACAAAATGTAGCCTGAAACCCAGTGTTTTCGAATCCAGTTAGTGCAGTGGGGCAAGCCAGTTGGCTCTAGACTCTGTTTATATGTATATGTGTTTCACATATACACACTATAGTACATACTGTGTATATAGAAAAGTGGTTATAGAGCATGAAAGTGTGGATCTGATTTCAGCACCTGAAGATCAGACCAAAAAGGAGAACTCAGTGAAGAATGATGAGCATTTCTCTTTGTTTAAAAGTGTTATTTTCTTACTAATCCGTGCTACTGGGCAGCATGTTACGGATGTTTGCCATTGTGTACAGTAACACTTGACAACACTATTTAGGTATATAACACATTTGCTGCAGGTCCACCATCGATTATAAAATATACCTATACTTGCAGATATGTGAATTCCTAAATTTAGCATAGTGTCCTAAATTTAGCAATGGTGTCCTCATACCTTCGGTCACCACAAAAGAAATTCACGTGGTTTACTGTCATGTGCTAAATGATAGGGACACTCCCTCTGGAAAACTAGTTCCTTCTTAAGAAACCAGCATGGCAATACTTCAGTGGTGTTTTGTTTTCAGTTTGTTTCCTCTATAGGCTATAGATTTTAAGGAAGGCACATTTAAGCACACAGGATGTACACAGCAAAGAGCTGGGTTTGTGTGCTACAAACAAGGAGAAGTTTGGAGGACTAAGAGTTGAGTTTGTTTTTTCATCACATGATGTTTATAATAAAAAGAAATCAGTCATTCTCTGTGTAAACTGGAGGCAGCACCAAAAATAATTAGCATAGTTTGTAAGAAAGAGGATTTTACTTAGGTTTTAGGAAAGGATTTCTGACTACGAGTCTAATTCAGTGGTCTAACAGGTTACCCAGTAGGAAAGTTGTGGAAAACCCTGTGGAGGTTTGAGGTTAGAACACATAATCTGAAAGGTACAATCTGTCTTCATCCTGTCTTAATGCCAATGGTGGTCAAAATGTTTAGCTCCCTTCCCTACATATATATATTTGCTTTATAATTTTAATTCAATGTAGTGATTTACAAAAGGTCTTGAGACATCAGGGAAAACTTTGTCTTGTGCTTCAGTAAAAGTTGTACAGGAAAGGGAGGGTACAACAACAGTTGTCCAGAATTTATCTCATGAGATACATATGTATAAACATCCAACTAAATAAAAATACACATGCACTAACAGAGTCACAAATTAATGCAGTTATCAGTAAGGTCTCTGAGCAGAAACAGATTTTGGAAATAAATCAATTGTTTTTAATATTTAATAGTATGATATTTCATTACATGTTAACTATTCAGTTTAAGAGGTAGACTCTATTGAGTTGGGTATTATACACTCACAGGAAAAATTAGAACTGTTCCTAAAGGGTATCTTTCTTAAAAGATGCTCAAAACAACCCTGTTGGGCCTTTGCCATTGCACTCAAAAAGGACTAATGTTTGACTGATATTGCCTGTGAACCACCTTGACCCTAACCTCCTGTACTGTTGTCCGTATAGTCCCCACTTTCTGTTTCTGAATTAAATTGCTTTTTCTGAAGCACAGTCCTCTGCTGAACTTCTGCTTGATTTTTGGACTATCTCTCTCACATGTATTACGAGTATTCTGAGTTCCCTTTTATGTGCACTTCCAGTTCTCCCAGTATACCAGCACCATTGACTGTTATACATAGAGGCTATTTTTTCAGTTGTCTTTTCTCAATACCTATTTTCCTAGTTCTTGTTTCCCTGGCTGTTTTTATGAGAATGTTGCACAAGAGGGCATCAAAAATATTACTAAAGTCAAGATCTATTACAGCTCTGAACTCCCACTGAACTACTAGGCTGGATATACAGTCAGAAGAGAAAATAACATGGAATTGACATGGTTTGTCCTTGTGAAGCTGACCTTGACTATTTGTAACCATTTTATCCACCTAAAGATATACTTTCTCTAGTGAATTTTCAGTTATCTTTGTTAGCTGCTTCATCTGTAATTTCCCTAGTCCTTGTTTCATTGTGTTGTGATTCCACTCAACACCCACGTCTCTTTGTCCTTCTTGCCAGTCCCTCACTTTTTTTTTTATGCTCCTCAACTGTTTTTTACCTCATTCCTTTACCTTTTTTTTCCCCTAAATCATTTGTGAAACCACACCTAAAACAGGTATTGGATTTATTCTTCTCTTGTTTTCCAGATTATCCTATTTATTTTTGTTGTCAAAAATTCTCACAAATGATTCAGAAATTGTTCAGCTAATTTCCTAAAACTGTGTGCAATCCTTTGACTACTATTTTTTAATGTTATTGGCTTAACTATTTTTCCCCCCTTGGCATGTTGCAGAGAGAGTTTTCGAAGTTTAACACTCTTGGTAGCAACAAATGCTCGATGTCCCAATGGTTATGCTGGCTAAAACAATTTTAGGGAAATTGCCTCCCATAGCTCTCCCATGTGGCTAGCAATACAGAGACTATAAGTATAGCCAAACCACAAGCATTTTTACCACTTTAGCTGATTTATGCAACACGATGGTGAAAATGTCATCAGGCAATCCCTGAACTACCATTCATGTCTGTGTTAGAGGAAAACTGGTGAAATTTTTAAACCTGTGATTTTCAGATAAGTGCCTCCGATCAATTTGGCAAAATGTGTTAGAAATCACAGCGTACAAACCATCGAGGCCACTTTTTTCAATGCCATGCAAAAATAAATATGAAATAATAAACATGTTTTTCTTCTATTTAATGCAAAATATACACATTCATTTCATCTTATAAGGCTGCTGGTTCATCAGGACTCACAGCATTCCAGATGACGGATCTGAACCAATTTTTCAGTGGTTCCTTTCTAAGTGACCTGGAATACATCCATTTTCTTCTGATACCTATAGTTTTGAAATACAATTTAGATGGAGAACTTATTATTAAAACTCTTGGGAATCACAAATTATAACTGGAAAATTCAGATTAAGGTACTTTCTTAATAGAAAAGAAAATCTATGAAGAATTTTAATTTCTATACCTTAATATACAAATATGTGATAAAGCTGAGGATAGCTTTTGATAAAGAATTAATAGCCCCCAAAAGAAAAGTTATCTCTCTAAATGCAAATATTCTCCCTAAACTAGGCACCTTCCCTCCTTTTCAAAAAAACCACACTTTTCCCGTGTTGGAAACTGCTGCCGGTCCTCAAAACAGCCACTTGAAGTAGTGAAAAGTATTTTAGCTTCAGTACATGAAAACGGCCTCAAAGTGTCACTAGAGAGCTATTGATAATCTGTTTCAAGCTATATTTCAAGGTTTTGGGGCTGCTTGATCTTTTCACTCAAGAGCCATTTCTAACTAAATTGTTGTTATTGCTTGAATTGCCCATCAATATGTGTGGCCATGAAAATGCCCTGGCTGCTTGCACACGGATGGCAAGGCTTTCAGTATCACAGTTCCCCTTTTATGAAGGCAAAGAGCATGAAGTGAGAAAAGAAACTTGTAAATAACAGATCTTTAGGGGGGTGGGGAAAAAAAGGAAGTTGGTAATTTATTCCCTCTCCCTTCATAATCTTGACCAAGACAAATAGAAATGTGATTCTAACAATGGTAGGAAGTGAAGCAGCCTAACCTTTCTGCATTTAGCCTGGAAGCATTTTCAGAGTAGAGACTGTCTCTCATAGATGTTTACAATCAGTGCCTGGCACAAACAAGACTCATAATTAATCTTGGCCTTTTGAGCCCGTATCACAATATAAATATTTCTTAGTAGTAGTACTCTTACAGAAATGAACGTTTGTTTACACTGCTGTTCAGAAGCTGTCCCTGGCTGGGCCTCTCCTGCGGGATTCCTTACCAGCTGTCCATGTCACTGTCATCTGCAATTTGATTGCCTTTAATATGGCAGATTTCTGTGTAAGGAATCCTGTAGCACTGAAAATTTTTAAATGTCCAGTTTCACTTGCAAATGGTGCATTTCTTACACTTACGTTGCTTCACTCAAGTTCTGCTGGGAACATCTGATGATCAGCACCCTTTTACAGTCTCACTGGAAACTTGTGTGGCTTTCCCAAAAAGTTACACTAAAAGTGTCCTCATTCTATCTTTGTCACAAAAGATGAAGAGCATATTATTTCTCCTAAAATCCTTAGGACCAACTTAGCACTTCCATCCTCTGCATCTCCGTGACAAAGCCACGTAGAATGTTTCTTCATCAACTGCTTTTGTAGTTAAACCTGGCACGCCTGCCATGAAGCATTTAGGAGTAGGGAAACTTCAGAAGTAATATTTTGTTTCTACTTCTATATATCTACAGATTACTCAGCTAATGACTATCATAACATGTATGCAATAACAACAACAAAATGCAAGTCCAGGCCCTAAAGTCTCTTTAGATTAGATTAGATTAGATTAGATTAGATTAGATTTGCACTGGGATTTAAATAGAGAACAGTTGGCTTCGAATCTCTCTGTTTATTAAAGTTGATTGTCCTATTATAACATCACTTGAAAGGTATTTTCCCCTTCTTTCCTCTCTTTGGCCCAATTTATAATAACAGCAGAAGCTTCATGATCTTGAAATTCCAATTTTCCATGCAAGAAACACAAATACAAAAGAATCACCAGATTAATACAGCATTCAATGGATAGCAGTGATGATAAAAAGTATCATTTTTACGTTGAAAATAGCAAACTTTTCAGATGACTTATCCAGATGAGCTTGTAATATATTTCTGCATCATCATTTCAATGGATAAGCTTGTTAAGCATTAGACAGGCTCTGTGTGATGGAGGCAGAGGAAAAGCCAGGACTGATGAACTTCCAGGGTATAAACTCTCACGTATATAACAACAAGGCTAAGTTTCTGGCAGCATTTCTGTCATTTGTAACAGCAACATGTGAAAGTGCTCCTGTCCATTTTGCCAGTATGGTCCTTTGGGTCTTCAGCCTCTTAATTCAGGCAAACACAGTACTTTGTTGTATCTTTATTGCTCACCATTTCGTGTGGATTCGAGGTGGATCCTGCATAGAAGAATCAAATGTATTTCTCTTATCATTAGCAACATTTATGGAGGAATTTTATAAGTGCGTTGCATAGCTTAACAAATTTTGGGAAGCACTCATTTTGGCCTCATTCTAGTGTCACAAAGATCCATAAAAGAGAAGTTATCTAATTTAGCACACATATGACATTGTTTCTCCATGTGAAGACTAACTTGTAAAGCTGTTAAACAGCAGAATAAAATATTATATCAATTTTCAAGTATAAAAACACAAGAAGAAATTTTGGAATTATTCTCGCTTCACTGCTTTGAATTATCTTCCTCAATATTTATTAGAAAGCAAAAATATATGTAGGATATGCAAAAATAGTACTGGGGAAAAAATAAAAAAAAGATCATGTTCTTTCCTGTATTCTGACTAGCAGTCCATGATTTCTGTCATTTTGTTTAATCACCAAGGTGGGAAATAGCTGCTGCCCAGTCTCCTCAGAGGTGCTATAGCTGGTAAATTTGCTTTAACAGACTCCTAAACTGCAATGTGGAACTTGTGACTGGCCTAATTGTTCATTCCTGAAAAATGTTGCCTTCACCAATCCATTTTGGACTTTCATTGGTGGTGTTTGAAAGGAACAGAGATCTGCACTCCAGTGGAAATAGTGTCTCAGAAGTAACAGATATTTTTTAGAGACAGAAAGGGGGTACTTTAAACCTATGACAGCTTTGCTTCAGGGGGCTAGAAAAAGCAGTTTCTTCCTTTAGTTCCTAAAGCTTGGGGATTGGTTTATTTTTTTCTCTTGGCCTCTGTTTGTAAAGGCCCTGCCTATGCAGGTCTTAACTGGTTCGAAAAGGTTCTTTTCCAGTGAGAATGAATGGTTTTTGCTTCCTTTGAACATGCTTCCTTTTGCTTTAAGCATGGCTTTTGTGACATCAAACTAATTTAAAATACTCAGGTGGTTCTACATACCAAACTTCAGAGAAAAACTACTCTAGTATAGGCTATTATATCTTGCAGCTATTAGAGCTACTCAGCATGAAAAACTTACCTAACCAACAGATCCACAGGTATTTTCTCTTTCTCTTTTTTTAGAAACTAAGGTGTCATCTTCGGGAGAAAGCACCTAGCTTGGACTGTACCTAAAAATAAATCTCTAGTCACTATGGTCTCTGCAAAGAGCAACTATCAAATGCTTTATTACCAACAGTATCAGCTGTGGTGTTGGAAAAGACCTCAGAAGGTGTCATTTATTGCCCAAAACATTCCCTCTCCAGCACTCTTCTAGTGCAGGTTATCACATACCGGGCCACAGGAACTAACCTAAGAATCCGAACTCCTGGAATATTTGCCTACTTGGTGATAAAAATGCATACACCACCAGCAATAATTCCCTGTATTTGCACTTCTAAAATCAGAATTGTGCTAGGTGCCAAAAAAAAAAAAAAAGACCCTCCCTTTAACTGAATAATGTCTTCACTATTTTATCTGAATTTGTCATATCTTAGAGAACTAATATTCCATATAGCTTGTTTGTGTCTTATTAACTGCAAATCTTGATAGTCCTGTTTTGGATAAACATGCCTTCCTGCAGTAAAAGATGTGTAAATAATACTTGTAACTCTTCTCAAGACTTCAAAACATTCTAAAAACATTAACTTAAGCTTTGTGTTACCTCCATCAGATAACATTACTGATATCCTAAAAAAGGGGCATTCTGAATCTGAGTCTCTTGCTTTCATATAAAAAGTGTACTCAACAATACAGCCCAAATTTACATATTTCTAACTCTGTACTTCATTCACAGGGCACTACTTTGGTCACACTTCTGTTTAGGCATAATTGCCACTTTGATCCCATCGCTAACCCTCCTCTGATCTTTCCAATAGGCAATGTTTTCACTTCAGAGCAAGTTCAGCTGTTGTCTCAGTAAATGCATCATGAAACACACTGCTACATCTTCCCTTTCCCGATCCCCAAACAAGCAACAGGCCTTACAAGCTCACCACCACACAGGTTCTCCCTGGGGCAAGCCAGTACCCAGGCTTTCAGTAACCCTGCACTTCTCTGTAGCACCACCTCTCACACTCCCTCATTCCAGGGACAGGATGCTGCCTGGCCTGCTTGCCTCTGCCCTGCCGGACTCAAGGCAATGCCAAGAGTTCCCACTCACTGACAGTTACCTGAGGATCTTGGATTTGTAAAGAGAACAAATTAACCCCACTGTCTACACCATGTTATAAACAATATACCATTGTCACTTGCTCCTTACTTCAGGAAAAAAAGTACATGCTTTATTCTATCTCAGTGACCTGAGCATGGTCAAAAAGAATTGTCCTAAGCTAGAATCGGGATGCTTCCAACTAAGCTACATCATCAAGGAAAACACATTTCATCTCAGTTTCTCAAAACAAACACTGAAACCAGTCCAATATCACCAGTGATGACCTTTTACTACTCTTTCACTATACAAATAGCATAAAGAGCAAAATGACAGGACTAATTTTGCAGGAAACCATTAACCAGCACTACAGTTTCAGACTATAATGTGTATCATCTAGGTTTTTTTAACAGGCAATATTAAAGGACTTGTAACTTAGAAAAACCCAACCAAAACAGATGAAAACCTTTGACCTTTATCTAATCATCTGCAAGTGAAGTTCAAGAGTTAGCTGTTTCAAACAGTACTGTAGACCAAAGAACATTCTTAAAACACAGACAACATCATAATAAAGGAGTGAAACACCCACATATGCAACATTTGCATCTAATACAACCAACAGGAGTTTTTAGAGAGGTGAGAAGTTGATACAAGGAGACTTGGTTTGTATCCAGGGATTGCAGACACAAGCAAGAAGGCGACGGCACTCCAGCAGAAGCTAAAGCCTCAACTCCACTTTCCCTCACCCACCTTTCCCTTTTCTTGCATTGCCTCCTTGCCTGAGAGCAAAGGAAGTCTCTACAGTTTCACATAAATAAGTGTCAGGACCAGATACAAAATACAAAATTCAAGAGGTCAGACAATATGATTTGGAAAGTCTGAAATTAAATTTAGATATTAGCAAGATAGGCATGATATCTGAAAGTGCTTTTGTACAACCAGGTTATATTCTTGAACGAGGAAAACTGTTGCCTCAGTTTAAGTAAATAAACAAAAGAAGTAAATCTCTAGAGCCCCTAGTCAGGCAAAATTAGATTGCAGTGTAAATTTTACCTAAAAATACGGCATTGTTTCAGCACAACAGAAGTTACCTTATTCATAGTAATAACATTCTGCTTAAAAAGAACCACGATATAGGAAAACTGGTTTGAAATCACACATTTTAAATTCACATATGCTCTCAGAGAATTTGTTGAACTTACAATACTTATTATAATTAGCATTTTCATTGAGGCAAACAATGCAATAAAAAAAAAAGTATAAAGCTTTCTCAGTAAGAAGATGAACCACCTGACCAGTCACTAACACCCAGCCCCTTCATTTTTCTTGTACATAAAAAATGATATTCCACAATTCCACAGAAATGACTACTCAGTCCCCCGGGGACCCAGGGAGGGAAGATGATGCTTCTGCACAATTCTCTGGCAGGAGGTAGCAGTTCAAAACTCCTCAATTTCCATGATTCCAAGCCCTTTCTGACTTCTGCCTTCTTAAATCACACAGTGGAAAACTGGAGTCATCAAATCTCACCTGACTGCTGGGACCAGAAGAGCAGACCACGCAACCGGTGTTTTTAAGATGCACTTTTGAAACTCTACTAGTGTTAGGACCTGGAAATATATTTCAAGTCAAGCCAGGCCACAGAATGACAAAGCCCCAAGCCAGAAGTCCATCTGCCAGGGGCAGGAGCAATTTTGCACTCCCAGGAATAGGAAGTGCTTCAGAAACCATCAGCTGAGTGAAGAAAAAAACCATGAAAGTTTGAGAGATTAAGAAAAATCTGAAAAAGAACTTTACTAGCAATAATTTTTTTCATTTGCACATATACAGTTTGACAAAAAAAAAAAAGGAGAAACAAAAAAGAAGAAATTCAGACTTCTCTTTAAGAATCCTTGGATTTAAATATATATATATATTTATTAAAAAGAGACATTGACTCTATGGCCAAGACATTATGCGTCTCAGAACAGGTTTTTACAGCCATGTTATAAAAACCCCTTAGCAAAGCAGTTATGCACTAGACTTCAAACACATGTACTCCAAGAATGACACTGGTGTGGAGGATCTTGTTTTACATCCATTTATTTTTCTCCCTCAGCAATTATAGCATAGTTTCAATACATTTCTAAAGTTATAGAGAAATACCAGGGCAACTAGAGTACATACAAGCCAAAGTTAAAATGGTAGACAACTGAATTAAAAAAACAAAAAAACTCAAAAAATCCCAAAGAAAACAAAAAGTATGCATTCAGCAGGAAATCTACTATACTTCATTCAGTTCAGGCTTTGTTCTTTAGGGAACAAGGTGCTAACGTGCCATTTTCTCATAAAATGAATTATAATTGCTTCCAAGGAGTTTCTGCTGAAAATGGTGGAAGCAAATAAGTGTAACACTAAACTTTCTCCTATAAAGTTAGAAGCAACACTTTCTTGAATCAATTTCCACCCTCCAAACACCACTGCTGCTTTTCTTACATGAACTCAGTGTTTTATTAAGGCATAATATGCCCTGAGCAATATGCTGGAAATTAGCCAAAAAGCCTAACAATTAGAGGCAAGCACCAAGTAATTTTTTTTTTATTGACAAATTTTAAAATCTGTTTTGAAACTCACCTGTACTTGGGAGTAGCACTTGAGGAAAAAAAGAATATTGCTTTTAATTACTTTTAAGTAGAATGGCAGTGTTAGTTTCCCCCTTTTCCTTCCAGGCTAAAGTCTTCAAGCTAATCTTCTAGGTACCAAAGTAGGACCAGCATACCAAGACCTAAGCGGGACATCTGTTCAAGAGCTTAGTTTTTAAGCAACTCAGCATAAACATTTCAGTGCCCCACCCTAATCAATTCAAGTTAAATCTTATTTTCCTCAAGAGGCAAGACCCTCATACGCTGGATACCTCTGGTCTTAAAAGCAAGATGGAGTCTGAACAGGAGAATCATACACTGTACATGCTCAGACTGCCTTCCAGTCTTCTTTTTAAAGCCAGAAAAGCCTACAAATTACCTGGTGCACTGCACAGTTTCCCTGTAAAATGCACAGTATTAGAGTCCAAGATCCAGGCAGGTAGTTTTCAAAGCTAGTGCTAACAGCACACATGACTTTCTCTGTACAAATTTAGGCAATACTGGCTAGTCCCTTTAAGCTACCAGAGTATCCATAAAAGAAAGACAACCAAATTATACATTTTATTCACATTTATTTTTCGCTTTTAGTGTGCTCACAGAAAATTAGAACACCTTAAGCAGGAGTTTAATAGCAATTTTTGTAAGCAAAGTTACATTCCATCTCTAAGTCAAATTGGTCAAAGCTTCTCCAGTATTTACAAAAACATGATAGACAAGATGCTACACAAAAAAAAAAAAAAACCATTGCATCTGAAGAGTTTTCCTTTATTTTCAAAGACAACTGGAAAAGAAAGCATTGTCTGCTGTAATCAAAAACATACCACAGTATAAACAGTAACCATTCCACTTATCACAGCTTGGTTGAGTTTAAAATTTGTGTTTAAAAGGTCCAAGATGACTGCAGTTTTACAAAAATGGGCAGGGTGGAAAGAGTTGCAAACTTCATGTGCTTCTGGATATCAAGATTTGTTTTTTTTATACAATAGTCACAGTTAAAAACACCCTGCTGGTAATACATAATTACACTTTATTAAGGTCATAAACCAGCAATAAACAATAAAGCCTATACAACTTGTATTTCTACTTAATCACTGACTGATACAGCTAACATGAGATAAGTGAAAAGTTCCTATGGTTTAAATGAATTCCTAAGACTATGATCTCTTTATCTGGGTATTGATTTTTATTTTTTATTTTTTTTCCTTTTTCCTTTCCTTCTTAATCAAGACTTGTAGTGTTGTAAACCTTATAGAACATCTGCCTCACAAAATACATCGTAATAACTTTCTTTTAAAAAAAAGACTAACCCCTTACATCATTTCTGGCAGGGCGCGCTCCCGGCAAGGGCTGCGCGCCCCGGGTTCCCCACTGCGGCCCCTGTCACTTCATTTGATATCCCTTATTGACCCACCCATCTCCTTCATATATGGGCATGTCCATAGACCGATCGGCAAAAGTTTCATAATATGAAGAGAGTTGCAAAGTATGAAATTAAAAAATGAACAAAAAAAAAATTAAAGAAACCAACAAAAAAAATAAAAACGAACCAACCAAAACAACATTAATACTGATGAAAAAAAAACCCCAATAAAACCAAAATATAGAGGATGGGAGAGGAGGGCGGAGGGGAGCCCCCCTCCGCCCGTTGGAATGGCGGCAACACACAACGATTTGAGATGGGAGCTGCGGGGGGAGAGAAAAAAAAGAAACGAGACATCTTTTAAATCAATCCCTGGTTGTAGACAAGTTCTCCGAGACCAGTACCTGGCACCACTCCAACAAACAAACAGGGGGGAAGAAAAGTCCGTCGGCGAGGGGCGGCGGTGGCGCTTACTACTCCGCCGACTCGGCGGCGGGTCCCTCCGGACTGCTCTCGGCGGGGGGGGCCCGCCGC